>VXBH01008584.1:0-30831 GCA_013400035.1 Rynchops niger | reverse complement strand
CGGAATAAAATTCCCGCAGGAAGGGAAAAGGGAGATGCAGCTAATGACACCGAGGGCGTTTGCATATGCCTGTCCTAAGGAGCTATGCCCCATGTGGTTAATTAACACCTTTGGGCTGTTGTTTGGGGAAGGAGAAGCAGACATGTTCCTGACTAAGCTAGGGTGGCTCTGTGAGGTTGCGGTGGAAGCAAGGCTCCATCAGCGTGCCCTGGGGCTGGTGCCCCTGCAGCATCAATGTGGATCCCCTATGAAACCATCCCCTGTGAGTAATTCCCTTCCTGTTTCGCAATGTGTGTCCAACGCTTCTGATCTCACGTTGTTCCATCCGTCAGTTTAACTTTTTCATTTTCCTTTCAGGCTTTGCTTGTCCTGAAGTGAATCTTTCCTCCTAGACTTACGGACTTACGTATCCACTTTTCTGAGGCCCATCTCCTCTGACTCCAAAGCAAGAAAATAATCCTTCCAGGCCTTGATGTTTACACAGGAGGGATAGGGGAACAGTGATTGCCCAAATATGATTTTACTCTTGAATGAAAAATAAGGACATTTACTTTCTCAATTGGGCAAACTAAAAGTGGATGCAGCAGAGAGCAGTACTTAGCCACTACAGAAAGTAGAGAGTTACTTCTGCCTGCTGCATATGGGCTAAACCAGAAACATTTTATGTTTCTTGTCATCTGGAAGAACCTTGGCACAGATTTTCAGAAAGTAGCCAGTTACAAGGAACCTTCTGTACCTGCTCCATCAGTGTCTGCTACCAAGGGATGTCTAAATCACTCCTGGAAAGCCGTATTTTCTTTCAATGAAAGTATACATGTTTTTTAAGCAAATACCTTTGAGCACTTTGGCTTTCTTTTCCCTGTGAAGTCAGTCCTACCCTATCAGCTTTCATAGGTATAGTCATACAGTCCTTTCTCTTTAAGTATTTCTTCACAATAGGAGTCAGAAGGGATATTATTTACAAACAACACAGAAGTCACTTTCATAAAGCCTCCTTTTCCAAATGCAGTTTGTCCAAAGTCAAAATTATTGTACCTTTGGTTTTACCTATGAAGTGCATTTTTTTCCACAAACCCAAATATGATAGAGCCCTTTATTGGCATTGCAGTAGTGGAGAACTCCTACATTGCACAAGTGAAATGATGTCTACAGCTTGCAGGCTGGTCAGTTGGGTCCCTGGAGTAGGAAACAATGATGTTTCACTGAACATCCTTTTTTAAAAAATGCTTAGAATTCCAAAACAAATTTAATAATATCAAATTTTACCAAATTTTTAATTTCAGTAGTATCACTGGTAATGGGAAGACATTTATTTGTCTAGAACATTTCCATGCCATTCTGGATTGTTATATTCATCAGTGTTTTCTCAACATTATTATGTTAGGATTTTACAGGATTTTAGTCTTTTTCCTTCTTAGTGTGTGTGGCTTGTTGTTGTGGTTTTTTTTGTTGTTTTTTTTTTTTTTGGGGGGGGGAGGGTGTGTTCCACTAACTTCAGAGATAAATCTTGCCAAGTTTTAGAAAATGAGCATCTTTAAGCTTTTAGCTGGCTTCAGTAGCACTTTTCCCATGAGGTACATATTACTAGACTGACTGTGGGATCTAACTGTGGTTTTCATGAGTTTGTAACTTGGAAAGTATCTGTGGGAAAGCATTGTACACTCAAGACTCGGATCATTGCCTTTGCAGTTTCAACCTTGGACTCCAATTGTGGGAACTTTCCATTTCTGATGGGAGGATGCTGCTTGCAGCAAAGGCAATATTTAACTTTTATACCAGGTCTACAATAGAATTTTTTCCTGATGTAGCAAAATTGGTTGCAGGTATTTAATTTTTCAAGGCATTTCTCTTTCAACCAAGTATCAACTGTAGATGCAATTCTACTGTCGTATAATGATTTTGCTGACACAGTTCATTTGCTAAACTAACTTACACAGAAAGTCTTTGCCTTTGATAACTATGTCAGAATGAGTATCCCATACTGAAACTGAAACTTGATTTACTATACAGTGCCACAAATCACTTTACTGTAGTTGTAAGTGTATCTCCTTCTCTCATAAGTGCAGGTAAGCACTCATTTCTCTTTCTAACTCTTAATGTATCTTAACGTATCCTAATGCACATGACATTTTATTAAGGGCAGATCATCTCTTTCCCAGCTAAAACATCAAGAATGTCCTAGAAATATTTATTAGTGGTTTCCACATTGATATTTAACAATTTGAACAGTCTTTATTTTCAAGCCTGTCCATAGCATTCAAGCTAAATTAAAGGCAGCAAAGCTTTCTGTTTAAAACCAAAAAGAAAACAAACTCCCTCTCAGACAGATAATTGTGTTTTGATGGAAAATGTACAAAAATGCTTTTAGCAAAAAGTAGATGTGTCCAGTTTCTGCTGAAAGTTCTAATGTTCTGTGAATATTACCAAGTTCCTTGTGGTATGGTCCTGAACAGATTTACATGCTTCTAGACAAAAGATTACTTGTTTGTGGCTTTTTTGGTTGTTTTTGTTTGGGTGGTTTTTTGTGTGTGTGGTTTTGTGTGTTTTTTCTTAAACAAAAGCCTTGGATATGAAGGTGATACAGTGCAGTCTTGGCAGTCTTACTGTTTGGTGTTGCTCTTCATTGTCTCCATATCACTCATCTGGTAGCACATTTGGTTCTTGGCCAGAGGGCAAGACTTCAGTTTCAGAACAAGACCAAACAAGCGTTTGTTTTTATGCCATCAGTGCTTTAGTAGCTTGAGAGGGAGCTTTTTTCCAGTGAGGAACTGGATGCCGATATTCTCTAAACACCTAGTATTCTTCCCAGTATAAGTGATGAAAAATGAAGTTTGATCTTAAGATCAAATGTAAAACTAAGGCTCAATTTGGTGGTTAGCACAAGAGAAATTAATTTTTTTCTCTGGAAAAAAAAGACTTGATTGTGGAATATTGTTATGAGGATATGATTAACAAGAGGTCTTTTGTATAAGAGAAATACTCCATTAAAACAAGAGTTTGGATTTTAGGTGTGTTGTTGTGTTTCATGCATTTCTCATTGTGAGCGTCCATTTGTTAGATTGACCACCAGTCATAGTTTCCCTATTTTACTGGGATGTTTACTTGAAAATAAGCGGGCATTAAGGAAGAAGTATCACGATAAGCAACGTTCTACCTATACGTTGTACCACGTATTCCTGATTGCACTGTTGCTTCCTTCCTTGATGGGAAGTGGATTCTTTGGGAGGGTCATATTGAAAGCCTGGTTAATGCTGCCTGAGACAAAGACAGTTGATGTGCACCTGATCAAGGGATTCTGACCTGAATTTACAGAGCTTTTACAGCTGCCCTAAGGTTGTGATTTGACTGCATTACTCTATCACACCACCAGCTCACCTAGTGGTATGTGTTTGTTCTGGATCAGGATGAGCATATGGTGACATTTTTATGGAATTAGCCAGAGTATATAAAAAAAAGAGTTTATACCAGATTTAGATCTTTATGTCAGCTGCTTGAAAGTAGGTGATATCTAGTCTGGTACAAACTGTAGTGATGCAAAAACAACCCTTCAACATATCTTAAACAAATCTGAACCTGCTAAAGGGATTTTTCTTTATAATTTATTTTATTTTATTTTATTGGTCATATAGTGCTTTGCATCATGTGGCCATGGCATTTTGGATACAGAGGTAGGAATTCTAAATTTAAATTTACTGTTACTGGACTTCACTGTCATATTTCCACTGGCAAATAGCCAATTTAAGGAGGCCTTCACGCATCCCAGACCTTTTTTCTGGCATCGATATGCTAATTCACGGTATCTAATGCAACTAGGTTTCGGGGGAGTCAAAACTAGGGAAAAAGAAGCAACCTTGTAAACTTTTTCCAGTTAAAGGCACTCAGCTCCTTACCATTAAAAAAGATCAATCAATCTTTGGGCTCTAACAGGTTAGCATTAACAGGGGTCCTTTGCACCTCTGCTGTAAAGAAGAGCTGTGGCTCCCAGCAATCTAAAACTATACATTTAATTATGCTGCTGGGGGTTGAACACCTCAGTGTTTAAATATAAGTAATCATTTCTTTGTTTTGTCCAAAGGGAGTTCATATGGTTCCCAAACATCTGCCAGTGTGGCATGCTTAAAGATGCAGTCCCATAAGACTGGCTGAGCCAATCTAGTAGCTCACTGGAGCTGAAAGAGGTGACTCCCACATAGGCGCTTGCTGCCACTGCTTTCCTTGTGCCAGCTCTGACACTCACCTGACTCCTTGGTGAGCCAAATCCTTTTACTAAGCTGGCAACACTCCTGTAACAGTCATTACAAGAAAGGTAGGAGAGAAATGAGATACTTTCAAATGCACTCTCCTTGCTTTTTTCTCCCCAGTGATGGTTTTGAAGTTTCTGCCCAACCTGAGAAGCTGTAACACTCATGTGATATGGCAGAATTCTGTTTGGCTGAATCAGCAAAAAACTAACCCATCAAGAGAAAACATGTACTTTTCTGCCAGTTTACTGAACTGAACTCATTCAGCTAAGGATCAGATGAGTGCCAGAGCAGGTGGGAAGGAGTGGCCTGTCCTCCCTTCCAGGAGTGGGAGGAGAAAGGGGAAAGAGCAGGACCACTGCTACAAGCCATTATTCCACTCGGCTGCATGTGGAGCTGCTCCCTCAGGGAGGTTAAAAACCTAAAGCTTGAGAGCAGAAAAACTAGGGGTAGGAGAGAGAGGGCATGTGCAATCTTTTTTTTTAAATTAATCTCTTAAATACCATCTGAAATTCATCTGTACTCTTGCTAATGACACTCGGATAAGGGAACTGTGTTATAAAATATAAGTGTAGAAATAACTTTCAATTATTGAGCTTATTATGTTTATTTGCCTTGAGGAGTGCATTGCTGATACAGAACAACAGAGGAATAGCAGTAAAAAAGCTGGAAAATTAAGCTCTTTAATACACTGTTCATGGTTGTGACATAAAGAATAAAACACATTCTAGCAGTACTGTGGCAATAGGACACTATGTATTCATTACATCAATTCTTAAGTTGAAATTTCTGTATAAATATGTACGTCATTGCAGTTGATTGGCTGAGACTAAGAAGTTCAAAAATAGACCTACATTTGTGAGTAACATTATAGGATATGCTGCTAATAAAAAATTTACATTCAAATAGGCTTATAAGTTAGCATGCATTTTATCTGAAAATCAATGTGAGGGCTTCTAAAGTCCATACATCTTTCCATAATTTTTAATTCAGATATATTTAACCTGAGTTGGATATTTAAAAATACTGTCCTTCTTGTGAATCAGTGATATAATTTCTCATTAAATCAGATTGATGTTATGGTATTAGAAAATGTATTAATTTCCTTTTTACCTTTCTTCATACATGAGTTTGACAGGTGCATAAATGATTTATAGGTTCACCCTAAAATCTATATTTCAAATATTTGTGATCTTCAAATATCATATGCAGTTCTTTGGCTAGATTCTTTGCTTCAATCACAATTCACTAGGTTTCTAAATCTGTACACATTCTGTAGCTAACAGGAAAGTCATTTGGCATTCTGTTCTGCTGGCAGATGAGATAGACTACATCTTCAGTTTTGTCAAAATAATCCAGTTAGCTTACCATCTTTAAAGAAAGGATTTTGCTAACCTAGATCATTTCAACAAAACTAGATTAGGGAGTGACCCAGCAGTTATGCTGGTACATCTAGTGTACTTGCAGTCATTGATAACCCAAAGTACAATGAGAAGTGCTAACATCTTAGTCTATCTCAGCTGCAGCCAGACAACATCCTTGGCAAGTCTGAGATTCAGAGAATTTAAGGCTGGCTGGAACCATCAGCTCCCCTTGTTGGACTTCCTAAAGGCACTGTTAAACACTGAGCATTTGCTGACTGAAGTGCAACTTTTGCTTATCTCTGTGCCTCTGCAGGAAACTCTTGCTATATAAAATTAACAATGTGCTACTACTTTCCAGATTCAGTTTATAACTTCTAGGCTCCTGATACACCTTTCCCTACTAATTTAAGAACACAGGAATTACCCCTGCCAATAGTAACTCCTTTTTTAATAAGTAAAACAGATTTTAGCTGCTCCATTGATAACCTTTGTGGCCATTGCAACACTTCTGCCACTTTCTAACACCCTTTGAAGTGTGAACATCAGAAGCGCACAGAGTATTCCAATTATACTGTTCTCACCGGTGTTGTAGAGAGATATAGTTATTCCCCAACTCACATTCATTACTCTAGGCCTCACACATTAAAGGATCATATTAGCCTTTTTAAGTCATTATTGCACTGGGAACTCATGTTAGATTGCTTGTCTGCTGCAACTCCCTAAATAGTTTTCCGATCTCCTTCTTTCCACAGCAGAGCTGTTTATTAATAGAGGTAGGATGCCTTTCTTGTTTCAGTTTTTCATTTGGCTGCATTATAATGCATTTCATATAAACAGGTCTAGCAATCCAAGAGGAGAGGTTTTTTGGCCTAGGATTACTTCTCCTCATCACCATTGATCGTCATCATCCAAGAATGCCTAGGTATCCTTTGAGTTAGAGATGGAAATATTCTTCTAGATAAGTGTGTTTCGTGCATTTAATTTTTGACTTTGTTAAGTCCTTTATTGGTGTATTGCATAGTGCTGATGTTTTAAACGGAATGTCCTGTCACTCAGGAAAATGCCTTACCAGAAATCTAAAGAATGTTGTATCTGAGGGGTTACTTTTGGCTGGACCTAGACAGAGTGGTATATTATAGTGTACTCCATTATCTCCTTGTTCACATTGTCCAGATCAGGAACTTGGCCACAACACCCTGTATTTTTCTTTTAATCCATGCATGCAGGGTGCCATGGCCCTCAGTGAGGTGAAGAGGTTCTGCAAGATCTTCCCCCCCGGCCCTTAGGGTATAGCTGCCTGTGCCCAAAGAGAGCTCTGATATGTACAGTTGTGTAACGTTAGCTCAGAACTGTAAGAAGCCACTTCATTCAGGAGCTGCTTTTGTGCTCAGACCTCTCTTCCTTGTCTGAGCTGTGTTGTAGATATGCCTGTGCCTGGCCACGTACCTTGCTGATCCTGACTGTGACCCCTCTGCCTTGACTTCCTGGTTTGACCATGGACCTGCTACAAGTTTGCTGACTGATCACCAGACTACAGCTGACCCTGGTCATCATCACTGGACCTGCTCCGCTCTACTTGTTGGGGTACTGTGGGAATGCACACCTTGTCATTGAGGAGACAGCCCCTGTCCACCTCATTGTGATCCCCAGTCTCCAGCTCACCTTCCCTTGCAGAGAAGGCTGCTCCTGCTGCTTCCTGAAACAAGGCTACTTCCCATGGATGCCAAGGTGCAGGAATAAGAAGGGAAGAGGAAGAAGTGCTGCATGCTTGGCGTTGACCCAAATCAAGAGCTGGACATTTTTGTCAAAGATATCAGAAGAACTCTTGTCTCTGACAATTTAAGCACTCTCAGAATCAGCTAAACTAAGATGCAATTCAGTAGATCTGCAGGTAGAGTATAACTAAGAAATGTAATGACAAGCAGAACTGCAAGCTTATAGTGAATCACTTGAATTGTCATAAATCCACTTTGGTCAGTATAGAATGCAGGCAAAGCTGCAAACTTCTTCCCACTTTGTGCTGGGCGTTAAGTTGTGGCTACTCAAGCCATTTCAGAACCTTAAAGTGGTAATCATCAACTGTCTAAAAGGCAGATAACTATTAAGATACTGTGGATAATATTGCAAAACTATTAACACCAACTCAACACTTGCCAGTTATTTTTTAAAATACCTTCATGGTTTGGCTAGAACACAGTAACTCAGTACAGTAGTCAAATGTATGTCTTACTTTATAGTAACTTTCATTATTTCAAATCCTTGAATTGTTTGACTTATATCCTTTATTTTTAAACTATTATCACCACATTTGTAAAACTTCTTGCCAATAGCTCTAGATTTCTCAGATGCCCTCTTTCACTTTTCCAGTAGTACATTGATTTTATTATAATTCCTCTTGCATCTCCTGAGCTGTTAAAACACATTGTGTGTCTTCTACTGTGTAGCTGCTAGTATGTGTGGTTGTAGATATTATTGCACCAGGCACTTCTATCTCAGATGTTCACCCCAAGCTTTGCGCTAATACTACCTTGCAATGCTTACTCTGTGACCTTGCATCATTAGTGAACATCATAAGCAGTACTTCTGAGGAAAAAATATTGGCCAAGCCAGCAGTCACGTGGACAGATAATTTCCTTTCTCGTTATTAATAGCTGCAAAAACAAGACAGGAGAAAATGGCAGGACTTAGAAGTCTCTGTTTATTCACATCCTGTTTTCATGTTGGACTGTATGCATCCTCTTTGCTCTACTGTTTGGTATTAATTAAACATTGGGAGTGATACACTGTTACTTTAAAATCTTTTCTTTTTTTATCTTTTTAGTCTCAAAAGTTTTGCCATTTTTAATTACACTGCAGTATCTTCTTTAAGAGTGGTAGACATGCGAGTAAGCTGTGGCTTGTTCATGGTACTTTAATTACAAGGATTATGTTTTTGAGTGAGACTGGCAATAGAGTACAGGAGAGAGATCTGTGCCTGGTTTACCAAGCTCAGACTTCTTAAACAGTCAGTTTAAAGAAGGGCGTGCGCTGAAGCGATTTTATTCTGTAAACAACTTCTGTTGAAGGAATAGTACTGAAGTATTATACTTTCACGAGTGTGCATTTCTTTAGTGTCTCTATCATGTCAAATCCTTTTTTGGTGTCTTTATCCACACAGTTGGCTTAGCTGAGCAGTAATAATGAACTCACCTAAAAAGACAGTGGTTTATGCTTCTAGAAGAGAGAAGATGAAAGCGGAGTTGCTTAGCACTAATTCTCTAGTTTCTCTAAATAATGAGTAAAGCAGAAAATTCTTACATTATTTTTTGTAGTAAGGGCAGTTTGTTCATTGTAGAATCTTTGCTACAAGTTCTTCGTACCTGCCAACTCATCTATCTTCTGCAAAAAAACTTTCCACTGGAAAGGATTTAACCTCACCACATCTCTATGCTATTGTCTTTACAGAAAGGTTGCAAGTAATTTATTGGAGAGAAGAGGAAGAAAATTTATTTAGGCACCTCATAACTGAGAATTTTCATGCAATGCATTGTGTTAGAAAGATGCACACAGTATTATGAAAAAAAAAAAAAAAACAGAAAAAAAAGAAAAAATTATGAGTTTGAATCATAGAATCACAGAATGGTTCAGATTAGAAGGGACGTTAAAGATAGTCTAGTTACAACCCCCTGCCATGGGCAGGGACACCTCCCACTAGATCAGGCTGCTCAAAGCCCCATCCAGCCTGGCCTTGAGCACTTCCAGGAATGGGATACCCACAACTTCCCTGGGCAACCTGTTCCTGTGTCTCACCATCCTCACAGGAAAGAATTTCTTCCTAGTATCTAATCTAAATCTCCCGTCTTTCAGTTTAAAACCGTTACCCCTTGTCCTATCGCTACACTGCCTGATAAAGAGTCCCTCCCCATGTTTCCCGTAGGCCACCTTTAGGTACTGGAAGGCTACTATAAGTTCTCCCTGGAGCCTTCTGTTCTCCAGGCTGAAAAACCCTGACTCTCTCAGCCTGTCCTCATAGCATAGGTGCTCCAGCCCTCTTGTCATCTTTGTAGCCCTCCTCTGGACTCGCTCCAACAGGTCCATGTCCTTATAGCGGGGACCTCAGAGCCGGATGCAGTACTCCAGGTGGGGTCTCACATGAGTTGAGTAGAGGGGGAGAAGCACCTCCTTAGACCTTCTGGCCACACTTCTTTTGGTGCAGCCCGGGATCTCTTGATGCTTTTCGAGTCTACAGACTTGAGTGGTTAGGCCTGCATTTTTTAGGTCCACTTCTTAGAACATTCTGAAACCTCTAAATACTGGGATAGTAACACTGAAATCAATAGCATAAATTTCACCTAAAAACCCACACGAATCAAGGATCATATGCTATTTGAGAGTTAATTGTTCAATAAAGGTGTCATAGGCAATCAGTTTAACAAAGTTTAGATTGTTCTGCCATGAATACTAATCAAGCAATAAAGGAACTTAATTTAGAACTAGAAATTAGTGTGTTTCCGTGAGAGAATGCCATTTTTATTGTGTTAACCTTTAGATAACGCATGTTATCTGTTATCTTTTTTGGATTCATTTAGAAACAATGATGAAAAAGAGCCTATGGTATTGATGTATATATATCCCTTTCTCATTTCATTTTGGTTCAGGGAACAGAAATAAAAAATAAAATGTTCTTATGGTTTAATTAGCTTTAAATTAATATTAATGACTAGAGTTATACTCCTACATTTGGTGAATATGAAGGGTTTGTGGTTTTTTCAGTGACCATGACAAGGAGAAGGTAGAGATGCTGAATGCTGAATTAAAAGAGGAGGAACCTTGTTTATCATTACTGAATCATCTGCTGAGGGCTTTTTTTTTTTTTTCCTGGATATCTGGGAAAATACAAAACATTGAACAGAAAAGTTACTGAGCAAAAAATTGCTAGTCTCCAATGTCCATACTAGCAGCTTTAGTTCAGAGGGACGAGGTACAGTGAAACACATGCATGTTGTTGCTGGGTGAAGGGCATCCATGATGGAGAAGAAATGTGTGAATGAGCAAAAGAATAGGTCACTGCAAAGAAGAATGAAAGGCACTGCTACTGGATGGCGATAGAGTAGCCGTAAGATGTACACGTGAAATAGAAAATGAAGGACAGTAAGTGGGCATGTTGAGGGAAACTTTAGCTTAGAAACCTAGAAATGGAAAATTTTGAAGTGATGAGAAATAAAGAAAGGAAAAGAAAAAAGAATTGAAAATACAATAGAGCTTGCAAGAGGACAGAGACCTTTTAAGGACAGATGGAATGAAGATTGTTGGTCCATAGAAATAGGAAAGATTGATAAATATATTTCCCTTTATTCTGCTTTTTGGTAACCTGTTGTTAGGGGGTTGGTTAGTTTGGGTTTGGAAACAGGATAGGGAGTTAGATTTAGAGAAGGAAAGTATCCTTTTTTTCTCCTTCCAACCTGTGGAAATCATGCTTGATGTACCCCTCTATTTCTAGTGAAATTTCACTAAAATATGGCTATTTCACTATTTCACTAATTTTGCTATCACCTCAAGGCATGTCTTTCCAGGTTTTGGCTTTGAAAATGTGCTTACCTTAGAAGAAGAAGGTTGGGAATTCCTTCTTTCACACCTTCATTATTTATTTTGCTTACCAGTATGCACCGTGCAGGGGATACACATCAGAAAGAAAAAGAAAACCCAAAACCTAAAATGTCATTGTTGACACTTTATTGTCTCTTTCTTGTATTCAGAAACATATTCAGTTTAAATCTTTCACTCTTTTCAAGGAAAAGTAAATCACATCATTACCTTGGACTCTTAATCTCAGAACTTCAGGAGCATGGTCTGAGAATGAGAAATGATGATCTTGCTGATTGTAGATGTTAATATCTAAAATTTTTAGCAATTACATGAGGGATATTTTGGAGTAAAACAGCCATGTTTACTTTTGATTTGAAGTATGACTTCTTACTTTTAATTAGCTATGTTCTGTCCTTGCAATATTAGTTACCACATAAAGCATACAAAACTTAATCTGTTATTTTGTAGCTTCTTTTTAATTCTTCTAAAGCAAACTTGTGTGATTTTCTTTACTAAAGTTGACAAGGGTTAGTTCTTTACACACACAAATGCCAGAAGTTCCCTGGAGACCTCCTGTTCCTCTCAATAGTCTTCTTCCCTTCCGTCTTCAAATCCCATAGCAGTTCAGTTCTTATAAAAGTTTCTATGTCATATCCATCCTGACTCTTTGCCAGTCTTTCCTGGTAAGCAAAGAGCAGTTCACTCTGAAGCAGGTCAGTCTATAATAAAAATGTGGAAAGAAGACAGAGAAGAATTGCCTTACTGTAACTGAAACTGGGTGAGTGGTGGTTGCTTTTTTTTTCAAAGGTCTTGCTCACCGAAGGATATGAAGAGTCGGATTCCCTTCCATGGTAGATGCTGAACTGCACCCTGATTCATGGCATTCTTCTCTGATTACTGGAATTACACCAGTGTTAGGGCTGATGTAAAATTGCAGTGCCTCTGACTGTTCAAAGTCCATCCTCTGAGGTTTTAATCACCCCACAAAAATAAACAAGGTTAGTTTTAGTAAGTCTAGAGGGAGTAGCTATAACATGCTGGAAATGATAGTCACAGTCCAAGTCCTCCAGGCTCTCAGTTATATCACCTTCATTCCTATGGCTCCATTAAAGTGATAGTGGTTTCGCATCTTCATTTTGATAAGTAGACATACTCCTAATATCTTTGATTTCATCCAAGTAATAACTACAGCTCCCTGATGTTATGAAGCAACATAAAAAGGAAATCCCATGTGTTCCTGGCATATGGTGTCTATGCTGTACTGTGAGGCTGTAATTTGGGAAGGATGATACACTACTAAAAGAAAATTAACAGTGTTTTTCCGAAACATTTAAAAGCTGAGGTGATGTTGCTGAAACACCATCATTTCACATCTCTGTTGCTGACACAGCTCATTTTGAAACAGTTTTATTAAAGTCATTACAGGGTCAATGGAAAATCTCCATGCATATCTGAAGTATTTTGAGTGATTTATGTGAGTCCATGGATATTCATTATAATGATATTCTTTCATGTTTCCATTGACAGGCAGAACAATGTCACCGGTAATGTCCAAAATAAATTATATCATCGTAAAGCTGGACCTTAAATGCAGCAAAATTAAATTTAAGATAACTCTTAAAGTTTGACAATTAAGGAAAGTTAAAGGACATATTTCAAGTAGTACTTGTCATCCTAAATTGCCCTAGTCTGAGTAAGTGTTGTCATGCAGTAGGCTTTGTGACATAGAAACAGACATGTCATCTGTAATCTGTGCTATAAGTGCAAGGGAAAGAATGTAATGAGAGAGCCTATTCTAAATTCTCTCACCGTGTCTGGTTTATAGGTACTCTGTATCAATACAGTTTTCAATGCCGTGCATCTCAGAGTACTGCAGTTTTCTGTGTTAGGTGTTTGCTGCTGTCTGTAGCTATCAAAAGACTGACTTCAGTGAGTGTTCATGTGTAAGTACTCATCATTATCCCCAGCAATTCTGCAACTGGCCCCAGTGAAAATACAGACTGCTCATGGATTTCCTGATGCAGTCTGCTTTTATATTGTCATTTAAGCAGGATGATGATAACTGAAGACTGAGGTAAGGGTGCCATTGTGCTTAGGAACTCAGTAGCTAGTCATAAGAGACTGTCAACAGTTTGGCACAGCAATTATCACAGTTGACTGAAGAGGATCAAAGCCAGAGAGGACAAGCAACAAAGAGGCAAAATTATTTGCCTGAGGTTATTTAACAAATCAAAAACAGAATAGAGAAGCAAATCTACCAGTGGAATTACGGCTTTGCTTAAGCCAGCAGCAAATTTTCCCCTAGATTCAATAAGGCTGATTCTTCCCACATATTATGGCTTCCTTGCTTCATTCCCCATTCTACACCAGGCCTAGCATAAACCTTAATTTTAAAATATTGCAGGCCATATTCAATACGGTATGTTCATTTGACTGAACATACAAAAACAAATTGGAAAGCTGATTGTCTAATCAGCTGAAGCAGAGGTCAGCCAATTTCCTCATCAATGAAGCATTGAGAAATGTGAGCACTATTCACGAAGGTCTGAATCATGCTGGCTATTAAATGTTCTGGATCAAAGTACCACTTTCAGAGAAATAGTGGAAGTTAATATCAATGGAGTAATCAGCATTTCTAGTACCACTGTCGGGAACATTGGCCTATTTGTCCTGCGTTAATGATGTGCCAGAGCCCTTTCCATGCAGTAAATATTCCAGGGCAGATTAAATTCTGCAAAACTTCCCCTTCCACTTTCCTGAATCTTCTTTATTTTGTATGGTGGTTTCATGTGGATGTTCATTTTCAAAAGCCTGAGTTTTTCTCTGAAAATGCTTGTGTAGCATTACAGGATACCTAACTTCAGGATCCGGTCATATCTGTAGTAGTTTTCTCCAAAACATAGAAGATGCTATCTCTCATCTGTGTCACATGTCCTGAAAACATGCACTGTTCCTGGGGAAGGGGGGCAGGGGAGAAGAAAATATGGTTAGAAAAGCTGGATAGGCAGTCCTGTTCTTCCATAATCATCTAAAGCCATCAGAGTGGTATTTTATTTCTTTGTCTTAAATTGCTTATGTTAAATGAAAGCATAAACAAACAGGAAGAAGATCAAGCGACAGAGATTTTCCAATGCAGAAACCTAGCGTAATGGTGAAATTAAGCATATGTTTAATATACTCAAGGATACTATTTGGAAAAAAAAAGCCAACATTGTGAGACTCCAACTTAATACACACAATTTGCATGCTATTATCCTTTATTTGAGTGTCAAAAATGAGTGAAAACTTCAGTGTTTTAATTTGGTGATAAATGGTGTGTTTAATGAAGAAGGAATGACTTTATTTTCCCATTTTAAAGCTGTACCTGCATGATAACCTTGTTGCATACCGCATATCTACTGTCAGGGCATGTAACTTTGCTCAGCCTAACAATTTTGGTCAGTGAAACAGTACAGTTTAACAGTCCCATAGTGAACCAATGTAAACAGGTATAAAAATGAGCCCTGGAGAAACAACATTGCTCTTTGCTTTAGCAGCTTTACATTTGTTTAGCTTCTTCATTGCAGGCCAAGAGCCATGCAAAAGGGAATGGAAACAAGATGGATAGAATAAGTAGGCAGAGCAAAATTTGTATAGTCAAAGCATATCTATAGTTTCCCGCTAGAAAATACTGTTTGCTGAATATCAAAAGATTTGTTTAGTGTTTAATTTTGTGTAAGAGATATGTGATGTTTTTTAATTAGACACCAAATAGTCAGAAAAATCTATGCGTTTTTTTATTTTCATTAAGTTCACCCTTAAATGGTTGCTTCTGACTGAATTCTTCTGTTGACTTTTTTCCCATAAACTAGTACCGTTATATTCTACTTTAAGTAGCTTTATTACCTCTATGGTCATATGGTCTTACACGCTTAGTCCTTTTTTCTGGTGCTGAGAATTGACTAACTCTGGGCAATGGAGAAAATGTCATTCAAGAAGCTAACCAGCTTTTTGTCTTTTGCTTATGCTAAAGCAAAAGAAGCAATTTCCATAGATTTCAGATTTATATGCCTGGGATATTAAATATTCCTCAGAAATATGTCTTCATACATATCACCATATGGATGTACTTTATCCATTCTGAAACAGTGCGTATGTTTCTGCAGCAGATCATGACTGTATTAATGAATTGAAAAGTTCAAGATCTGATGACTGATGAAAAGCTGATTGCTTTTTAAAACACTCTAATCAATTAGAGTGGAGATCACAGAGCAAGATAGATTCGATTCATTATCAGATTTTAAGTTTTTCATAGAACCTTCTCTGCCAGCTTTGGTTTTCTTTTTTATTTAGATCATGGAAGTGTGTAATAAGAATACAAATCCATTTCCCAGTGGTTACAGGAGTAGGACTTTTGAAAATGAATAGGTAAATGGTTTGAACCTGTAGCTCAATGTTCAAATGGGGGTGGATGGGTGGAGAAAAAAGGCCAAATACAAACAAACAAACAAATAAAACCCTCCCCAAACCCATCCACCCAGAAAACAGATTATGAAATGACAGGAAAAAACATCAGGATAACAAGAGAGAGTGAAAAACAATTCATGACCTGCAGTGTGACTCAGACAAATAGTTGTATCAGAAAATTGTTCTAAGAGGTTGTGAACACCTAGATTTGCCCTGTAGCTCATTTTACTTTGACTCTGAGAGCCACCCATGCATCCATCCATTCCTTTCCCTCAATAACTAGTATTTTATTTTATGGCTAATATTTTTGGTGTCTTTGAATTAGTTTCTACTTAATCCTGTAGTTAAGGTGAGTTTTTTTATTGATTTATTCAGAGTCTGTACAGTACAATAAGGTCATAGGTGAGCCAAATCCTAAAAGATGCTCAGCCAGTAATCGGGGGGAGCAGAAGCTTGACCAGTGTTCATATAAATTGCATCCTACGTTTATGGGGTCAAGTTAGTCCCTAATTTTCCATTTCACACTCTGTGTTTTATCATGATTATTAACTGTATTACTTAAGGCCCAGACCCTTGGAAAGTTCTGTCAGTGTTTAACATTAGGCATATGATTATTTTCCATGAATTCAAGAAATCTGGTCTGAGCATAATGTTTGAAAACTTAGAATGTTGGAGAACGTGCCTTTGTGACTTAGTCCTGTAACACCTAAATTCAAACCAAATGATTCAAACAAATTTGGATATTTGACTTGGTTTATTCCTAATTTCTTGGCTGTGCTTCTTCTAAGAGACATTTTCACCAGTGTAACAGAGAAAACCTACCTGTCCTATTGGGCTTTTTCTACCCTGGCTTCAGTCACTGTGAACAGTTGGGAATGGTACAAAGAGGATCTTAGAGCAAAAGAAGCTCTAGCAAAAGAATGCAAAAGATGCATAGTTTTCAGGACGAGAGGTAATGGGCACAAACATAACCATAGGAAGTTCCACCTCAACATGAGGAGGAACTTCTTCACTGCGAGGGTGGCAGAGCACTGGAACAGGCTGCCCAGAGAGGTGGTGGAGTCTCCATCTCTGGAGACATTCCAAACCCGCCTGGACACGTTCCTGTGCAACCTGCTCTAGGTGACCCTGCTCTGGCAGGGGGGTTGGACTAGATGATCTCCAAGGTCCCTTCCAACCCCTGCCATTCTGTGATTGTGTGATTCTGTGATAGTTTGCATATTCATTACAGCATTAGACCATTCTGTTGCTTAGAATTCAGAACTGTAGAAACACTACAATATGTTGTGTATGAAAAAATCCAAGATCAATAATAGATAAGCTAGAATTCTACTCAATTTTGCTTTCTTCTCCAGCCCATATTTATGTGGCACTAGGCTGTGTCTATAGTATACTAAAAAATTAATGTTCATCTTTGCTCTGACCAGAGTAGTAAAAGAAAGAGTAATTTACTAAAATTAAATAAGGTACTTTCTTATATGTTCTCACTTGTTTTAATTGGATGCTCTCCACCCTGATGGTTGGCAGTATTGATTTTTAACTGTTAATAGATTCATTTCCATAGCTGACAGGTTGCATCATTGCTGGCAGAGCCTGGTTTCATGCACATACTTCTTTTACTACTTAAGTTTATCATCCATATGATGTTCAGGCCTGCAGTTACAGAAAGTCTGACATAAATTGCCACACATTGGACTGATTAGAAATAACAACATGACCATAGCTTCAGCAGCAAGTACAAACTTCTATGTGTCCTCAAGTTCTGGTGCCACAGAGCACTGAGCCTGGGCACTGAGGATAAGGGCGTGATTTAGGATTGAAATGTGTCTTGATACAATCACATCATATCTTGGATTCAGGGTGCAGCTGGAGTATACATCCACACTGAGGACCTTGAAAACACTCTTGGCATCTCAAAGTTCAGGTGAAAAAGCTTACAGGTTTCTCTGTGTTCTTTGCTGTTACAGCTTATTGTTATTAAAGGCAATGTAACTGTCCTATTTGCACATTTTGTACTCTTCAGGGTTCAGTCTTGCTTCTCCTGCTTCCATTCTGTCTTCACAGCACTTTGTTCTTCTTAGATGATTTTTTGGCTGGACTTTATTTTCAGTTTTCTGAAATATGTTCATATAGTTTGTACATAATTATATATAGAGAGATGTATAGATATGCATATTTTGTAAATGTGTATAGATGAAGTCCATTCCATTTGAGTGTACTTTTTGTCCTGCAGAATTCTCATATTTCAAAAACTTAACTTTCCGTTCTCATTTTTAAGGCTGAATTTTCTCACATCTAGTAACCTTTGCTTCATAACTTTCTTCTGAAATCTGTAATACTACTTGTACTGATAGGGACCTAAGGGAGGCAGAAGGTACCCCAGAATCTGTTTATGCAGTTTCATACTGTATCATTAGTCTTTAGCTTTTAAGTCTACACATACAATTAGTTTTGGTCAGCTGATGGTTAAATTGTACCAAGAGGATTCATGAGACAAATTCACTACTTTTTTGTCCTCTTGGTTTATATTTTTTTTCTCCTTTTAGCCTTTCCTCTTAAGTGTACTGAGATGAACAAGACTTTGCCATGAAGTATGTAAAGAGTAAAACCAGATTGCTCCTGCATTCAGGTTTGGGGAGAAAAAAGGCCATATACTTTAGTTAGTCTCCATGCAAAGAGCAAATGAACTAGCTTCTCTTTATTCTCACTGGATATAAATCTCTGGGCAAGATTGTTGCATGTCACTGGGCAAAAATACTGTTATGTGGTTTTTCAGTAACAAAGAGTATTTCTTTTCCTCTGTGTCTCCACACAAGGAGGGATTTGACTCTGTCCCAGAGTTCTGTTCTGTTCTGAGCAGGGACTATTGTGTTAGTAATGCTGTTGTTGGCTTTTCTCATGGATTGTGAAAAAGACCCACATTTTCTTGTCAGCCACGTTTGCTTCCTGGATTTTGATTTGAAATATCTAGTGATAAACAGAAAACAAAGCAAGACAGTAACCCTATCTTCATCTTTCTCTTCGCTCATGATTCCTAGTTCAGGGTTCTCTGTAGCTTTCACTATTCAAGCTTGCTTTTCCCTACTTATCTCCAGCCAGGCCTAACTCAACCTAACTCAAAACCATTTGTTTTACCACAATACGGAGAATTTTTTTTTTACTCCTTAAAAAAATTTCATCTGTAAACAAAAATGCCTGGGCCATTTTTCAGTTAGTAGACAGTAATATGTTCCTGTCATTACTGGGTAAAGAGAAATGCAGACTACATCATGCATCACCATTGAAGCAGGACTATAGTGTGTGTTTCACTTACTTTCTCAAATAACTTAGTGTTCCCGTAGGCAGAGAGACTATGAATCTCCACATGTTATTTCTAGTGCCCATTTTCCACTGACTTTTTCTTATTGTTATTGTTCTCTTACTAAATAATGAGCAGGAGAAGCCCTTTCTCCAGAAAATGTGTGAGATGAGACAGTGCAGATGTGGTTTGACTGTGTAATTTTAAAATAAACAGGAGGCAATTTTTCCGGATATACAACAGCTGACTGATATCAGTTCCATTTGCTATTATTACTATTAGAAGAATGATCTATTAGGACTTTTCTTTCCCCCGCCACGAGAAGCTTAAGTTAAAGCTCCAAGGACATTTTCAACTAGACTGTAATAGTTCAGACATTCTTATCAGCAGCACATTATGAAAATGTGCTGGCTTTCTCTTACTTCTCATACAAGCCTATGAAGCTTTTCTCATAACATCAGCAAAGGAAGGGCAAATTCTATGCACTTAAGTGCAAAAAAACCCACTACCAAACTGCATGGTGATAGCATATAGGCTACTGTAGGTAACTTGCACCTTTTCTGAGTACCCAGTCTGCTATACTTATTGTCTGTAAGTTACCTGTTGAAATTCTATTTGTAGAGAATTTGTCCATGCTCCAATGAAAACTGCAGCTGATTCATTAGAGGATTATGTCTCCTAAAACTCAATGAGCAACTTGCGGTCTTAGTGATGAAGCTAGTAATATTTAGGAAAAATATTCAGCATTGCCAGTAGAGAGTAAATAGCTAGTGTCTGTATAAAGATGAAATAAGATCAGTCTCTCCTTACTTAAACCAACATGTCCTGGAATTTTACCTCTCTGGTTTTTTATTGCATTTTATTTGTTGGGGTTTTTTTCACTGTAAGTCAGTGCCTCATTTTGGTATTCCTTGTCATTCCTTATTTACAAGTTGTAAATTAGGGACAGGCAAAGCCTGTCCTTTTCATTATTGTTTGTAACAAATTACAGAAAGGGAAATAGGTAACTGTGGTTTATCTACCGTTCCGAGCAAGACAACCACAGAATTAAGGATACAGCAGAGTTTCATGTTTCTCAGTACGTAAAGCCTCCAGAGACTCACAAATACTGTTTCAGAGTAGGACATTAAAGTCTTAAGTATGCCAAATCTTGCACTGCTAAGACTCTTTTGTCTTTGGAAAATAATAGCGGATCATTTAAACTGTATCTGCTGTAGAATGACATTAAAACCAAATTCATCCATCAGCTCAGGAGACAGAATTTAAGCAACAGAATAGGCAAATAAATTCTTATTACCTGTTAGAGCCACTTCTTCAATTTTAAGTTGATCCATACTGCATGAAATGTGCATAAAATCACTATTTTTTTCTGATTAGCTTGCACAACTCCTTGTTGAATCACATAAATGTCTATTGCACCACATCTATTGTTTTTATGACACAGTTCTTTGAGTGAATTTTTCATTTCTGTTTACTTGAAATTCACCTTTTTGTATACCCGCTTTTGTGACAATCATTGGACAATAGAAATACAGTACTTGAGAACTGCACCACAGAGCTTAGAGACAGGGAAGGTGAAGGGAAACATGTTATAGCTCTGAATAACATCAACAAGATAATGTTTCAGCACATTAACAATGATATTTTTAGACTGCAGTTTATGGTACCTGGTTGTCAATCTAATGGTTTCAAGTATAGCACACAGACACATACTGTCATATGCAATTATACTGTGATGTGCCATGAACGTAAAAGAGCAAAGGTCCGGAGATTTAAAGTACACAACAGACTGATATGTTTTCTTTATGGAAAAGCAATCACTCAAAGCAGAGGCATTTCATATTTAACGTATAATATGATAATTTGCAATATGTTATAAACTTATGTGGTAATTCACAGAATTGTAAAAGCGTAGGCCGCTGTCCAGAGGGGTTTATAGCATCTATTACAGGTGTGCCAGGCTGCTCTGAGCTCCAGTAGCATTAATGGAGCTTTGCTTGGATGTTGTGCATAACAGTTCCCAAGTTCCTATGACTTTCATTAGCTACATCATCATAACATATAGCAACAACAGAGACTAGGACTTCGATGGTAATGTTGTGATTTGCCTTTTTCCTTGTAACTCAACATGAAAACTGGTATCTTTTATACATTTCTTTTATTGTTCACTTTCCTTGATTTCCTTGACTTAAGGATTGTATTGAGAGTTTTTTGAGTTTATTTTTCTCAGATTTAAAATGGTTATGGTTGGAACCATATCTTCTATCTCAGCGTCTATGCTCTGACTGTCTAGTAAAGAAAAATGAAAACCAAAAAAAGTTTCTGACTTTGTACACCTAAGTAGGGGGATTTTGTCTAAATAAAAGTTTGCTTATGAGAAGCTCCATCTATGACCTTTAAAAACATGATGTACATTATTCAAAAAGCACAGAACAGTGACAAGCCAAGTGTTCTTTTCACTAGAAACACTCTTCTGAAATTATTTCATAATAACAAAATCTGAAGAGATACCAAGGACATTAGAAATATAATGTTCCTCAGAGAGGGAAAAGAAAGACATCATTTAACAAAAATCCTGGCACTGCATTGAAGGAATTAAAGAAATTCACAATAATATAATAGTGACTTAAATTTGCCTATTGTCCTTTCCTAACAACACCTTTATTCATTTCTATTTACCAGCTATTTCACCTGCTTGTCATTAGGTGATGTACTTTTTTCCCGTGTGTTAATGGCTGTCTAGATAATCACCATCTGAAAGCATAAAGTAAGAGATTTTGTCTATAGTTATTTCTGAAGTTTTTTCTTCATGCAAAGAAAGTGAAAATTACGGATATACAATCTGAAAGTGTTATAACACTTACCTTGATTATAAAGGTCCATATAGTTGGCTTAATTACATTAATTTGGCACTATAAATTTCAGATTTTAGATCTAATACATTCTACTGTGCTACAGGAATCATGGACCCCTGTGGTATTATGTGCTTTAACAGCACTGGAAGATGTGACATTACAGAGCTCATGTTAGAATTGCTAAGAATTGAAAAGAAATAAAGTGAAACACTATTATATTTCCTTTTTAGCACTTTGTTTAAAAGTATAGTCTGGAACACAACAAAATGGGATTATTCTCCTGGTGAATTAAATATTAACTTTGATTAACTTCGTGTTGCTGTACCGCTTAATCCTTGACATTGACCTAGTTTTCTCTTTAATTATTTGAAAAAGTTATTGTGTAGAGACATATGTCCTTGTTGTTTGGAGAAAAAATATCAGACTGTTGTGGGCTGTAATTAAAATAACTCACACTTACTGAAAATTTTAGCTTCAACAGTGTTAAGTCCTTACAAGCTTGCAAGGAGGCTTGCAAGCAGCAGCTTATTTTAAGCCGATAGCAAGTCTCAATTAAGGTCATATTCAATATAAATGTAATGATAGAATTAGATAGGATGTTGGCAGAGTACTGGTGTAAGACAGTGGAGATGTCTGTTCGTTTCCCAGCTCGGACAGCAGATACTGTGACTGACCTTGGATAAAACAGTCTGTCTCAGACTTCAATTTCCCATCTGTGAAGGGGGACTAATATCTTCTTACCACAGAGGCATGTTTTGAAAATAATGTCTATTCATGACAGTGAGACTGTTACTCAGTGAGGTTTATATAGATACTAGATAGTGTCACCAGCTGTAATGCCAGGCGGTGACTCAGGTAATGAATAGCATGCCTTGGAAGGAGGTACTCCACCTACTAGAGCATGATGCTCCTGTACAGCACCTCAGTGCATGGCTAAATTACAGCTTTATCTTCCTTATATGCATACTACGTTGTTTCTTTTTTCCTTATCCACTGACTCTCACACTTTCTGTTCCATGTTTTTCAGTTGTATTTGAATTTACTCTCCCTGATTTTTTTTTAAGTCTACAAATTAAGACTAATTATGACTGACCAATAAACCCCTACAATGGAGGAAGGCTCAGAGGAGAGGGGCAAGGCTGGATATTAGGAAAAAATTCTTCACAGAAAGAGTGGTTAGACACTGGAATAGGAGTCACCATCCCTGAATGTGTTTAAGGCTCGTTTAGATGTGGTGTTAAGGGATATGGTGTAAGGGAGAACTTTGTAGAGTGGACTTGATGGTTGGACTCGATGATCCCAAGGGTCTTTTCCAATCTAAATGATTCTATGATTCTATGAGCCCATGAAGCTCAGAGAATAATGCAGGGTTTGACTAACCGCAGCCATTGCAAAGAAGCTGACTTATCTCAACACCAAGGGGGCCAGAGAGTGGCCTTTATTTTAGGTAAACAGCTATCAGTAGTTGAGTGGATCAACTGGTGGTGTAAATGTTTCTCCCTGAGTTCACTAGAAAAGTGTGAATGTCTCTCTGAGTTAGCCAGACCAGCACCAGCCAGACCAGTGCGGGGAGTGGGAATACCTTGCTCAGCCAAACACAGGGTATAAAACCTGAACAACTAACAAAAGAATTTTTAAGAGAGCAATGGGCTTCAACTGATGTATGCTTTCCTGGTGAGAGGGGATACCAGCATCATGATGTTGAACATGTTATAGAGACTGGTAATGGGAATCACATTGGTATTGTGATTGAACCGTGTGTTGCAATTGCTATATGTGCATTTTGCCAAGTGTAACTCACATTTATATTGTGTTATGCAATATATTTTGTATCACTCTGCTAAACCAGAAATCCCATTTAACATAATCTTTCAATAAGTAAATTTGATACGAAACATTACACTCTCCATGTGAGGAATATCTAAAAGAACCTGGTCAGATGGTATTAAGGCTTTGACGTTAATTCACGCCCAGCTTCTGAAATACATAAAAGTCAGAGGTGGCTAACGCAAGTGACTAAAAATAAGCTTTGGAGTAGGTATTTCTCAGCCTTTTAATGGGCATCGATCAGCAATTATGATCTCTGAACTTGATGGGTTTTTTTAACATGCAGGGTTTCTCTTTTGTTTTCAGAGCAGTTCTCTAAGCACCCCAAAGTTTTTAGCTGTTACGCAGAGTCCATCTTCTGGCAGCTCTGTTTGCTTTTCTTCATGTTTCAGGTGGCCAGCATCTTGTAGAACAAGAGCTGCAAGAGGATGAGAGATGCTGTTGTTGGCAATGAGAAAGTTGCAGTGCTGTATAAAATGTAAATGGTCATACTAATATAGGCCTTAGCTGGTACTGTACCATCTTAAACAGCTGTTCTGTACCAAGACCAATTATAAAAATGAATATTAACACACTGCAGCATTAGATGGTGCTTCAAAAGTTCATTTTTTTTCAGACTGTCTTACTAGCTTCTGATCACCAAAATAATCCAAAATAGGGTAAGGATTTGCATTATATTTAAAAGAACATAAAAGGGCAACTGTTAACATTATCTTGTGGTAGTGGTTCATGTGTGGACTTCAAAATATAAAAGCATGTCTTTGGAGAGTACACTCCAGACAGGAATTACAAAGTGGTATACTTTGTGCTTGGTTAAGGATTGCCTCCAAACAGTGATGAATAATCATCTCTTACTACTAAGACATGCTGGTCTGTCAGTATGGGTCAGAAATCACCCCCAGTAGAAAGAAGGAAGTAGGGAAGGAAGGAAGGAAATGCATCTTTTTCAAGATATTTTCCACTTTGTGGATGGTAGATATGAACAGTTACAGTCTTCTCTATCAAATGTTTCAGACTAAAAACTAGAAAGTTTGTTTGCAGCTGGGACTTTGTCTGAAGGCTGAAATTCACAGGTTTCAGAGTGGGTTTCTAACAGGAACTATGATTCCAAACGATGCATTAGTAATTTCTAAAGAAAAAGACACATTAATTATAGAAAATTCAGTTACCGATCTCTACAAACCTTTGATTTTCACTAACCTTTCTTTTTAAGCATTGCAAGCAAATCTATGTGGAGTTCATATCTTGTGATAGACAAAGGTAAAAGATGATGTGCCCAAACACTTAAGATGTCTCTAAATGTAGCTGACAATGGATAACCTCACCAGATCCCTTTCTTCATAGCTTTTTTTTTATTAATGTAAATTTTTCTCCTATCTGTAAGCCACAGGTTTTTTTCACTAGTCATTAGGCAAAAGATGTCATGGGTCACTAAGATATCTGTGGTTTATATTGCTCATGAGCTTCCAGTAGGACATAGGAAAAGGTTGGAGAGAAATATTTTAAGTGGTTAAGAATTTCTGCTGTTTAATATTTGCATACTGTGACTGGATGGAATTTATGGGCATTTTCCCCTTAGACTCTGTTTATAATGAGAAAACCATTCATTAGACTTTCTGGAGGAAGCATAGTTCAAGGTGAGAGTCTGCTATAATGAAAGACTGCATTAAAAATAAGTGCACTCAGCAGCTCAATTCTATGTGCATTTAATCACAGCTGCAGAGCTGAATACTAACCTTAATCCTTTTTGGAAAAAAAATGCCTTTTGCTCCTAGCAGTGCTTTCTGAATTGCATACCTGACAGAGAGTATGAGACCTACTACTCCTTTAATGGCCCTAGGCATTCCCTAAGTTCTTGCTATCAGTCTCATGATTCATGCCTTTTGACTCACATCAAAACGTGTTAAAAGATGGGAGTATTTGCACAGCAAACTGTTATGTGGCAGTATCAAAAATATTGTTGTTTCAGAAAAAAAGGTATAGATCTAAGTAAAAAAAAAAAAAAGTTTAGCAGGGAGTACCAAGCTTTCAGCAAAATACAAAACAATGAAAACAATTAAGTGAATAAGATTTTATGGAAAATCCAGATGGAGTCTGCCTGAATCCACCTTGGTTTCAGAATTTACTTTAGAAATTTGCCAGAACTGGACAAAATTTGAATATGGGGTTCCATCTGCTTCAAATAATAGAGTTAAGGTTCTCAATATGAAATAGTCTACATAGGACAACTTAACACAAGCAGAGCTAATCTGGGCACTGATTTGATTATCTCCAATAGCTCTACACTGAGCAATAGAATTGGATTGGCAAGGCTCAGCCAAGCAGCAGGTTGGAAAGCCATGCCACCAAAGGTATTACCACTTTCCCTGTATAAGGTAGTTCACTTAGACCTCTCTGGGGTATATCTATGCATAGTACTTCATCCTCCTGTCCTCTAGCATTTCTGAAGAGTTTCACCGCATTTCTCCTCAAAATACAGGGATATATGGATTAATGTTTCCACTAGTGAAAATGTCTAAAAACTGCTGAGGGAAATTACTTTTTAGTTGATTAAATCAGTAAATCGCCCAGTTCTTTTGTAGATTAGGAGTTATGTTTTCTAAATTTTTTCTGGATTGTGGTTATTTTAATTCTCTCTATTTCAAAAGTAATTATGATAAAAGATTAGGAATATGAAATCTTCGTTTCTTTAGGGAATTTATAGAGCACATTGATACACAGAAAAAGAACTTGCCATTATTTGGGTCAAATGCAGTTTTAGGATGTTTTGGTTTTAACTATGAAATTTTATGTAGACAAAAAAATTAATTGTGGCAAGGCTTACGTCTTGGAATTACACAGCCAGTTTCCTGACATAATTTTTTGTTCAAGAGTTAGTCTACTGTTGCTATGTTTGCTTCACAAAGATACTGAAATAGCATTCCTGACCAACCTTCATTTGGCTGTAGATGAGCAAAAACTCCTAGTTAATTGCTTCTTTCTGTCAAGGCCAGGAAAATCTTAATCTGAATCCATCAAGGGAAAAAGTTTTTCAACCAACAAGTTCAACCTATTAGAGTATTCTTAGCCTTACATGACTGAGAGCATTCAATAGCACATGAGGGCAAGCTGACCTCATCTTTCTTCTGAAAATTTGTTGCCAATTTATACTTTTTATCTGTTTGAGAAATGCATGTGCACTGGTGCATTGTGAATCTGATTTTGCCTTTTTTCCAATGTCTGTGTTTTGAGTCCCTTTACTTCCTTAGCACAGTCTGTCATGGGTATGCTTATCTCAGCCTGTATTTATGCACATAAAAAAGTGTAGCAGTAAACATGCATGTAAAGCTTTAATGAGGTTTTTGAAATTTTGAAACCTGAGTTGTCTTTTACATGTTTAAACCATGATACCATGTAATTTTTATATTCTAAACTTTTGCTTGGAAATCATGGATTTTATATGTATTTTAAAAAGGAAAGGTAATGGAGGGCAGAAAAATCATAAGGGAAGTATCGAATCTCCTGAACTGTGAAGCTCTACTGGCGTCATATAGTTTTAGATATTGGGCATACATCCAATAATGTGTCTCCTCTGATGTGTCTTTTACGTGATCCAAAGGAGGTCTTGCACTGAATATCCATGTTTTTTGGAAGGAAGAGTAAGAGGCAGGGGGTTGCAAATTTGATGCCCAGGACAAGGCAGTTTACTGCAGTACCACCTCATGATGTATTATTTCCCCCATAAAATACAAATGTGTGATCCTTACTGCTTCAGCTCAGCTTGACTGAAACAGTGGAAGAAGGGCTTGGATAAGTAGCTGAGCCCCCAGGCTACTGGGGGCAATAACCTGAAAGAAGGAGCAGGCAGCAGTAGGTAGCTGACATGGTTGCAACCAGATGTATGAAAAGGGTTATTTTTTCTTATGGAAAATGCTTCTGCCTTTTCGTTCTCTTTCTGCAGCAGACATTTCATGGGCATTATAAAGCTTATATCTTTAATGATTAGCTAGCAGAGTTGGTCAGAGTGAAGGTTGTTTTGGTTTAGCTTTGATTATTTTTTTTTTTCCACAAAAACGTGGTCAAATTCTTCAGAAATGCTAGAGCACAGGAGAATGAAGTGCTATGCACAGATATACCCCAAATAGCTCTAAGTGAAATCCATAATAGTTTTGACAGTGTGGCTTTCCAGTCTGCTGCTTGGCTGAGCCGTAACAATACAATCATACTGCTCAGTGTAGTGCTATCGGAGATAATCAAGTCAGTGCCTAGATTAGCTATCTTTCAATAAATGGCATTATCAATTAAAAAAATTGTAATAAAGCCAGTGACATTTATAAGGAGAAAAAAGTCATCAACTTAATTTTTAATTGATTGATTTGTTCATAATTTCTTCTAGTGACTTGAGGTGAAACATGGCCACTATAGTTGTGGTATGTCCTGGGATTTTCTTGTGCCATCCTCCCTATTGGGTTCATCTGTGGTTGAGTGCAGGTGAAATGAAAAGTAAAAGCAATACGTCCAGTGAGAACAGCAAACAGCTTTCAAGCTTTTGAGCCTGAGGCTACAGATCAGTCTGTTTTTAACATGAATAAGTTTTCCTACATGTCTACAGACTGTTACTTTAAAAATTACCTTTGTCCACATATTAATTAATGTGCCTGGTTTCTGGAACTTTTAAGTAACAAGTTTCAAGTCACATTCACTTTTCTACTTCCTTCTTACTGTGTGTGTCAGCTTAAATGTGAATTTTGCTTCATTTGCCTTGGCCAGGATGGCAAACAGGTACGAATACATATCTACTATCCTTGCCTTGTTTTCCTTCTTAAAAAATTTAGCTTCATTTAATAGCTGATGCTATTCCATTCCATGTTAACTTAATGTTGGTGATGGTTATGGTTCGACTGTTTTCCTTTCTTTTTAAGTTAGACAGCTCTGACAGTTTACTTGAATTTATTAATCACGTTTCTTAAGAAACAGCTAATTCTCTGATACCAATGAACAAGCCATGTCTAATAGTTCAGAAACATTCAAAATAGGATATAGGCACAATAAATGTCAAATTTAAAGATGGTATTTGAAATATATTTTGCTTTCTGTATACATATTCTTTCACAATGATTTAGCTGTTTTCTTCTAGTCTTTTGTGATGTGTGTCTTTGCATGACACTTTTTAAAACAATGTTCTTCAAGACAGTGCTGTACTATGTGCTTCACAAATACTAGGCAGAAAATCAAGAGACGTATAATAGAGCTGAAAATAATGTTATCTCAGCTGCTCCTTCCACCATCACAGGTGCTATTGCTAAAGAGAACACTGTATTGATTTATCTTAGAGAGTTTGTTTAACACCCAGTTCTGAAGGATAAAAAGAAGGGAGGAAGGAAGAAGAAAGGAAGTTCAAGGAAGGAACTTAATACAGCAGTCCAGTCAGTAGTTTAGCTCAGAAGAACATTGTCAAAATGCATCTCCTCAATATCCCCACAGACTATGTTTTAGTTTGCATTGCAGAGTGGTTTTGAATTGTGCAAACTAGATTCTTCTGGGTGAAGCTAAACTGAAAGATTTCCCCCAGAAATGTACCTGATGCTCTCCAACTGCTAATGTGATTGTTTCTACACACCAAACTGGAGCTAGCCCAAAGTAAAAACCCTGAAATGCATATAGTATCTATGCCGAATCCTCAGCACTGTTTTATTCTACACACTGTCTCCCACTGTGCTACACTGCAGTACTTGCTAGTGTAGATATAGCGTGATTCTATTCCTACTTTATATAATATTGTCTATCCATCCCTCATACACAGCTGTTGCCTGAGCTCTCTTGTAGTAGATCCCAGTAGGAGGTAGATGCGAAACAAAATCCTTCCAGGGGGAGGAAGGTTAAGGCTACATTTTAACAATTAAAATTGCTCAGTGTAGAAGATGCTCTTGGAAGTCTATTATATAGAGGATCCAGGGAGAAAAAGAGACTAAACTGGATTCCTATGAGAGACACGAACCGGCAGTAGGAGACAACTTTTCAGAAAAGGAGCATTTTTATGTGATGAGGCCAGGGTTCAAGAACAGGTTGAAAAGAAAAAGCATAGATGGAGGCAGAAGCCAGCCATATTTTTGCTTTCTCCGATACTTTCTATTTTGATTTTTGAAAGAATAAAGTTGTTAGAGGAAATAGACAGTCACAGAAGGGCACTGCTTCTTCCTCTGCATGCAATTTTTCTCAGCAGTATCGATCATCATGCATAGTTTCTCATATATTTCTTCAACTTGTTATAAAAATAACTTGGTGTTGAACAAAATTTTGAATTGAAGGCTGGAAAAAAAGTATCACGATTTGCAGACGCAGAGTCAGTCTGTATGGTGACCTGCCAAGCCACACATATCACATATGCTGAAACGCTTGTAGCCCAGTCACAGACCACTTGTACTATACACAAGAGCCTCACGGCAAAAACAAACATGGAACAGTTCCCCAGGAGAGCAAAATCAACATCACTAAGACCTTCACAATATCATCAACTGACTGCAGTGTGAAACCTAACACTTCCCTTTGGATGTTTCTGCAGTAAGTGCAGTAAATTTTGAAGATACAGAATGATCAATATGAAGAAGATTACTCTTTTTGGTAATGCTACTATTCATAGATAAAGTTAATGGTGTTTTGGAACTATGTGAATGGAGCCTTTCTGGTTAAATGGCCTTTGATCCACCACAACATTCATACCTCTAATTTGGAGAGAGATGGATTTGATGGGTGGACTATTAAACAGAGAAGGAATTATCTGGGTGGCTGCATCCAGAGAGTTACAGTTAACAGCTCAATGTCCAAGTAGAAACCAGTAATGATTGGTGTCCCTCAAGGAGGGCCAGGTGAAAGAGGCTTGACTTGCTTCTGCTTGGGTGATGCACTTTTATCTTACCAGAGGGTCATAAGAGCTCAGTGTTTAATGGTAGAAAATCCTGAAAACATTTAAAATCCTCCTTCTTACCTGAAAGAACATGATGTGGCACCCATTTCAGTACCCCTTTCTTGAGAGGGTCTTTTTAAGGTAAAATTACACCTTAGACTTTCCTTTATTTAAATCTGATAACTGATTTCATCAGGTCATCGACTCGTGTCTCAGTTCCTTTATCCTGTAATACTGGGGATGTCTGTTACATAAAAAGAACTTTGAAATGTTCTTTTCTGCTAGGCAGACTCAACTAAATACAGTAGCTAGATAATGGTAAACATATTTTTACTTCATAGAATCATAGAAT
>VXBH01008583.1:3552-17613 GCA_013400035.1 Rynchops niger | reverse complement strand
TTTTAATTGTTTATTAGCATGCATTTACCCAATATTGTACAAGCTTATAACAAGATATTTTTTACACCAAAGAACTTACTGTCTAAAGTTGATTTTGTGGTCTGCAGAAGAGTCTGAGCAAAAGGACATGCTCAGCACAAGGGACAGTCTGTCTCCTCAAAAAGAGAGACAATGGTAGAGTCCATCTCGCTTCATATCCGAACGTAAATTTGATCAGTTTCACAGGAGTTTTCAGAGAAAAGTGGTGCTCTACTTTGTGCGCTAGCTTATGAACTCTATGCAATTTTGAGGAGTCTTAAGAAAAAGAAGTGCAAAATTATTTGTGAAGAGTAAAAATTGGAAGATATTCAGAGGCATCTATTTTAGTAAGGATTAGCAGAAAAAGCAGAACTGTTGATTGTCAACTGAAAGTAAAGTTTCTGAAACTATTTATACCTATAACTGAGGAGGATTCCTAGGAATTGGCATCCACAAGGAAACACTAGCAAAATATAGATCAGGGATGTATGTGAGCCATGCATATGAAGTAATAAATTTCACTTTGGAGAGAGGAAAACAATGGAAGAAAGTACAAATGCCTCATTTACTGGTAGAGTGTGATGATATAACTGCATAATAGCTCGTAAATAATGAAATAATAAATAAATAAAAAAGTTGAGTAATTGTAAATTTTGAAGGATGCAAATGAACTATAAACTTGTGGTAACAAAAACTGAGTCCATTAAGGATTTTAAGAAAACATCAAATTAAAGCCAGTTGCATTTTTTTCAACACTTCAATTTTCTACTGCGAACACTGATCCAGTATGCCTTTATATGGATCGTTAGTTGAAAATTTTGACATGCTCAAGTCTGATAGATATAAGCATTTGTTTTCAAAAAGATTGAGACTTATTTTAATGCAGTAGTACTGTTTCAACGTTATTTTTACTTACTTCTAGGTGGAAGAAAACAAGTAAAAAACCACAAAAGATTAAGAATGTAGTAACAAAAACTTGCCCATCACCATTTTTAGGGAGCACACTCTTAACTGGTGTAACAACCAGTTCACTACCTAGGATTTGTCTGTTTCTTTGGGAAATCTTGTGGGAGCAGAACAGACTAGAGTTGGACGACTTCTTTCTTTTTGAAGTGCATCATGTATGAAAGATCCTGGCATTCACAAGGTGAGTAAATCATAATTGGGCACCAAAAGAAAACACTACAGTCTTTGAGTCTCCTACATCCAGGTCTTTGGCTGCCTCAAGGGAGAGACTGCTGCCCTATCCCAATCATAGGCCTGGACTTGGCAGTGGCCCCAGCTGAGGGCCAGCATCTTTGTGTGAGGCACTGAGTTGCCAGGTGAATCACAAAATGGTTGAGCTTGGAAGGGACTTCTGGAGGCAATGCAGTCCAATCCCCTCCCTGAAACAGGATTACTTAGAGCCAGTTGCCCAGGACCATGTCCATACGGAGGTAGAGAAGGGAAGGAGCTATGAGAGGAGGTGTCCAGGCTGTGTAACTTCAGAGACTTAGAGCAGGAGACCTGCAGAAAGTGCAGAGAGACTGCAGGCAGAGGCAACAAAACCCCACATCTCTCAGAGGAGGGAAAAGCCAGAGACTGCCTTCAGGCAAGCGAGAACAGGGACTCCAGTCATGGCAGAGACTGTGAGCTTTGCCACTGGAGAAGAAAGGACTTAAGGGGGGAGGGTGTAGGGAGGAAATGTAATTGCATTCTTTTACTACAAGAAAGGAAGATTGTACAGAAAATGGAGTCAAAGCCTTGTCAGAGACATAAAGCATAAAGGCAAAAGGCAAAAGACTAGTTGCAACAAGGTAAATCCAAATTGCACATTAGGAAGCTGAATGCTTAACTGCTATGACAACTGTTAAGTACTAGAACAGATAAAGTGTGGAACCTACATCGCTGGAGATCTTTAAAACTTGACTGGAGAAGTTGTGAACAGCTTTATTTAAGATTTTATGCTATCCTTCCATTAAGCAGAAGCCTGGTTGTAAATGATTACCAGATATTCCTTCCAACCTGCATTTTTCTGTGATTTCAGTTCATCCGTAATGACTAAAATTCCAAGCTTTTAAAATGTGGGTGCTTTATTTCCAGTCTTCAATCTTTTCCTTGTCTGGAAAATTGTTGTTTCATGCTAGGCTAGGTTCAAAGCTAGCAGTTATCTTCCTGTAGGAATATAAGTGAATTGGTGGCAATCTAGTCAATTGGTGAGATTAACCAAAATACTCCTTTAAGCGTCAGTGGTAGACTGCGCGTTATGGATAACCTCTCTTCTACTGCTCAGTATAATCAATCTGTAGACATGCACACTCACAGTTGCCTTCTGGTAAAAGGTATGAATTAGGGGATCCTAAATCCTGTCTCTATAGTAGGCTAAACAGTACTTGCATCTCAGTAAATTTTGAATTTGAACCAAATTACAGAAAAAGGGTTATCACAAATTACTTCTCAGACGTAATCTCCAAGTTCCTTCTCTTTTTCAATCACAATAATACTGTATCCCCTACCATTTCCTCACAACATAAATGCTTGTGACCCGATATTTCATCTATGTACTTCATTGCCTCCAGTGCAATTATACCCCTCTAGTCTCTGCTCCAAACAACCAAGCTCAGAGGCCAGGTTAATTTAAACTCATCTTTGGTGTAATTTATGTTTTGACCTTGGTCTTGACATTTATTCTCCCTTCTCCTCCTTTTTTGACAAACTGTATTCAAGCTGTGTCCATAAAAGAAAAACTGATGAAAATACTCTTTGGTCATTACCCAGATTTCAATTTTCCAGTACTTTAATGAAATGCTAGGCAGTTGTGACTGTTACATACACATGCTTCTTTTGAGGATTACATATTTTACTAATGACTTTAAGATGACTGCTTAGCAATGTATTAATAACTAATTATGAACATAAACATGCCAAATTGATTTTTAAAAACATTTTTGAATGGGGATAAATTGACTGGATTGTCCAGAGATTTGACATTAATGGAAAAAATCTAGGATTTTAAATAATTAAAAAACAAAACAAAACAAAACAAAACAACAAAACAAAGCACTGGGATTCTTCCATACTTAAATGTCTCTCAATTTAATGCAAAATTTCCATATAATATTAAGAATGGTCTGAGTACATATACAGTTGAATGTATTTAAAAATTAGTGAAACAAAGATTTTCCCAGGAAAAAAAAAAATAATTATTTAGTCTATCCAAGAACTTTTTCTGTAGTTATTAACACTTTTAGTCTCATTATGAATTGGCAGAATTGTTACCAAACAGGACCTCATCTCCTGGCAATGTTACCAAAAAAAAGTCATTTTCTCATGACAACACTTTCATATTTAGAAAAAAACTAAAACAGATCTCTTTAACCATCTGATGACATGAGACATCTCACTGCAGAATCAGGAGTATACACCTGAGCATTATTCTTTGGTTAGCTGCAGATTATGCCACCATGATGCAAAAGAAATGCATACCTGATCATTTTAAATGGGGAGTGTACCAGGTTTGGCTTCATAGCAGCCCATATGGTGCTGGGTTTTAGGTTTGTGACCAAAACAGTGTTGATTGATAGAAATGTTTTGACTTTCACTGAGCGGTGCTTATGCAACAGCAAGGCCTTCTCTTCCTACTCTGCCCAGTCAGTGAGTAGGCTAAGGATGCATAAGAGTCGGGAAGGGGCACAGCTGGGACAGCTGACCCAAAGCCACCAAAGGGATGTTCCATACCATGTACCTTTATGCTCAGCAGTAAAACTGTGGGGGAATTTTTCCAAGCTAGCCATTGCTGAGAGACTGGCTGGGCATCGGGCTGCTGGTGGTGAATGATTACTTTTGAATCACTTGTTTGTTTTCTTCTTTATTTCCAGTCGATGGGTTGCATTCTCTTCCTCCACCCAAGGCAGGGACACCTTTCTGGGCATGTGCTGTGCCTTTCACCCACTGGTGAATGCTACTGCTGGGGTTTTGTATTATCATTATTTTTTTTGCTAACAATATTAACCTTATTTAATTAGCGCTATTGTAGTTAGTGAATTTGTCAACAGCAATCTCGAATCTGTTTCTGTCGCTCTCAATAAAATATCTAATTTAGATTATTTGTGAATTTGACTCAGTGAAAGTCCTTTGATGGGACTCTAATAGCAAATCAGTGAAAGTCTTGGGATTCTGACAGACAAATATTGAAAGCACATTCCTCTTAATGTGACACTGGGATATGAATAAAGCTGAGGTACTAAATGACATTTTCTCCTTGGCCTTCACTGGCAAGGGCTCTAGCCACACCACACAAGGCGCAGGAGGCGAAGGCGGGAACTGGGAGAATGAAGAAACACCCACTGTAGAAGATCAGGTTTGAGACCCTCTAAAGAACCTGACGGTGTACAAATCCATAGGACCCAATGAAATGCATTTGTGTATCTTAGAGGAACTGGCAAATAAAGTTGCCAAGCCACTATCCATGGTATTTGAGAAGTTGTGGCAGTCCGGTGAAGTTCCCGCTGAATGGAAAAGGGGAAACATAACTCCCATTTTATAAGGGCAAAAAAGGAAGACCCAGTAAACTACAGTCAAGTCAGTCTCACTCTGTGCCCAGCAAGAACGTGGAGCAGATCCTCCTGGAAAATATGCTAAGGCACATGGAAAATAAGGTGATTGGTGGCAGCTAACATGGCTTCACTAAGAGCAAATTGTACCTGGCAAATTTGGTGTCCTTCTATGACAGCATTATAGCATCAGTGGATAAGGGAAGAGCAACTGACATTATCTGCCTGGACTTGTGCAAAGTATTTGACACTGTCTGCACAACATCCTTGTCTCTAAATTGGAGAGACATGGATTTGATGGATGAACCATTCGTTGAATGAGCTGGATGATTGAACTCAAAGTGTTGCAGTCAATGGCTTGGTGTCCAACTGGAGACCTCACAGGTCAGTAATGGGACCAGGGCTGTTTAACATCTTTATTGGTGACATAGACAGTGGGATTGAGTGTGCCCTCAACACATATGCTGATGACACCAAATTGTGTGGAGAGGTAAACATGCTGGAGGGAGGGGATGTGATCCAGAGGGACCTGGACAGACTGGAGAGGTGGACCTGTGCAAACCTGATGAAGTTCAACAGGGCCAAGTGCAAAGTCCTGCACCTGGGTTGCGGCAATCCCAAGCACAAATACCAGCTGGGTGGAGAATGGATTGAGAGCAGCCCTGAGGAGAAGGACTTGGAAGTGTTGGTGGATGAGAAGCTCAGCATGAGCCAGCAATGTGCGCTTGCAGGCCAGAAAGCAAACTTTATCCTGGGCTACATCAAAAAGAAGCATGGCCAGCAGGTTGAGGGAGGTGATTCTGCCCTTTTACTCTGCTCTTATGAGACTCCACCTGGAGTACTGCATCGAGCTCTGGAGCCCCAACATAAAAAGGACATGGAGCTGTTGGAGTGAGTCCAAAGGACGGCCACGCAGGTGATCAGAGAGCTAGAACATCTCACCTATGAAGACAGGCCAAGACAGTTGTCATTGTTCAGCCTGGAAAAGAAAAGGCTCCGGGGAGACCTTATTGTGGCCTTCCAGTACCTAAAAGGTGCCTACAGGAAAGATGGGGAGGGACTCTTTATCAGGGAGTGTAGTGATAGGATGAGAGGTAACGTTCTTAAACTGGAAAAGGGTAGATTTAGATTAGGTATCAGGAAGAAATTCTTTACTGTGAGGGTGGTGAGGCACTGGAACAGGTTTTCCAGAGAAGCTGTGGATTCCCCATCCCTGGAAGTATTCAAGATCAGGCTGGATGGAGCTTCGAGTAACCTGGTGTAGCAGAAGGTGTCCCTGCCCATGGCAGAGGGTTTGGAACTAGATGATCTTTAGGATCCCTTCCAACCCAAACCATTCTAGGATCCTATGAGTCATTAATTGATTAATTAATCAATCCCTTCTTTATTGATCCAGAAACCATTGAAGTCTCCTGAAGAATTTCCTTTTGCTTTAATCAGATTATATCAAACTCCAAATGAAACAAGTCAAACAAAAAGATATTGAGTCATCTAACATTTACAAAAAGCATATAAGGACAATAAAATAGAAAACCTTAATACAGAGAAGAATGCTGTTTCTGTCAAAAGGAGGGTCAGTTTTTAGGAAAAGAATAAGTAAAAATGAAGTAAGAAAGTTGCAAAATTTGTGCATGATAAATGGATAAGATACTTAAATTCAAGAAACATAAGATATGAAGACTTCTATTAATCCTGCTGGTTACAGAAGTAAAATGTACAATCCTTCTTCCTCTTGAAGTCATTGACAGAACGTGGCAATTTGCTCTTTGGATAAACGCAGAGCTCCTGTTACACAAAGACTTTTATTCTTATAAGACATTTCAGACACATGCTGGAATTATTAAAAACCTGGCCACTTTGTGATGTACTACAAGGGGGCTGAACATGTCACATTTAGAAGCTGCTCCTGTAAGGTGAAGTTCCCTATTGCCAGAGAGATACAAGCTGTATGCATCGCAGTAACCAGTCCTAGCAGACATTATGTTGCTGGCAGCACAGAGCAGAAGCATCAAAGACGACGATGTAGAAATATAAAGTATCAAGATGAACATAATGAGGAAATAAATAAAAAAAACCCAAAACCAAAACCAAACCTGAATGTTTTTAACTATCTTTTAATGATCAATGCCCTTGTGATGAGGTCTGAGTGTGTGGCTCAGTCAGGGCTACCCCACGACTAACAGACACAGTTACAGGTGTCTACCAGGATTCTGCATGTTGATTAAAAAGCACACCCTTTTCCTACAGGAGGAAATAAAGGTAAAAGAGAAACTGCAAATTACCCAAGAAATTTGCAAGAAGGAAAATTTGGAATCTGAACAAATGCATTTTATCAGTCTTCCTTGCTGCTTTCTTCTCTGAGGATGATTATGCAGTGAAGAAAAGAATTTAACTGGAGAGTTTGCGACTCTGGTTTTCAGGTTTTAGAATATATTTGTTTGTTTTCTTGGCATTCTAATGTTCATGTAAGTGTGAGCCTGATGCTTCAGAAATTTCTCTGATTGCTGAAAATATCTCAATAAAGGCATTATGTTCAAGAGTCTGGCTGTCACATATCTAACCTGGTTGACTGCCACTTATAATGCTTCCCCACCCTCTCTCTCTGCTTACCCAAATGTTTAATAATTTAAACTATTGATGATTTAATTTAGGCTGGTAATTAACGAGCAACAAGATTTTAAAGTAGCCATGAGGAAAATTCAATGACTGCAAACCAATACTCTATGTAGAAGAAATTAGTGCCATTTTTAAGCAATTTTAAGAATGATTTAACAAAGAATTTCCTTAGGCAAAATATTTTGTTCATGAGTTTTTTGGTTTCCTTTATAATTAACTTATTACAATATTGTTATTATTGTTATAAGCAGATCATATTCATAAGGCACCTTTTCCAAAAAATAATAGAAGACACAACAGAACAGCAATAAGTTCTTGTTTGCAAATGACCCTTCTTTATCTCTTCCATGTTCTTCGAAATGTAGGGCTACAAAGACAGAGTATCTTAACTTCTTTACTTGTAATTGTGTGAGAGAAATAGAGGATTCAGTGTTCTAAGTTTTCTGCTGAATGAGTCTTATGATTCTATTACTCTGTGTCACCTACCATGGGACCAAAACCTGTTTTAAAACCACAGTTTGTATCTGTTGTACATGTTTTTTTGGACAAATTCCACCTTAATTATGAGTATGTAAATTTTAAATTTCTAAAAATTTGTAAAAAAACTCCACATGAAGTATTTTTCTGGAAGCTAATAGTCATGTTAGCTGTACTGTACTGCTTCAGATGGACTGAATTACACACACAGAAAAAAAAACCCAACCTTGAAATATATTTACTCTTCCAGCTGCAAAGTTTAATATTCTTTGTGGTGACTGACCACTTAAGATGGTGTGCTTTAAAGAAAAAAAAAAAAAAAACAGGATTAAAAAAATAAACTGGTATCTTCAGAGTCTCTTCTACTATTTCCAGGTTCCTAAAATTTTCAAATAAGTTGAGATATCTGTGTATTATTATTGCTTCAATTATTTTAGGATAAAAAATTCTACAAAGTAACTGGACAGAGAAAATTACTGTCTTCTAGAATTTCCTTTCTCAGAAGAATAACCAAATTAAAAAAAAAAAAAAAACAAAAAACATTTGCTGCAGTGGTATCATGGTGGCATTTAAAGTTTTCATAGAGAGATGAAAATGGAGCAGAAATAACCGAGATATCAGTATATGCCACATCAAAAAGTAGAATATCACTGTTTGGGTTATTCAGTTGGTAGCTAACTACTACTCTGAGTCAAAAGACAAAATTTTCTGTGGCTTGGTTAAATAATTCAGTCTATAACCTTTGTATGCATAGGTTTCTGTAAAATATATAACTAAAACAAAAATTAAATCAGGAACAGAGATTAAGCTAATTTGGACCTGGAAGTCTGTCAAGGTCTCATCCAAAACCCTTCTAAATCAATTTATACTGTTTTAGGTGTTTTTTGGATCAGTCTTCTGGGATGATACAGCTTGTAATATTGAGATACTTCAGATGCACTATGCAAAAATTTGGAAAAATATATACCTGAAAATTGAGAAAGCTCTGTTGTTGATACATAGATTTTATTTGCTTTCATTTTAGGCAAGGTTCCTGAGAACAGTATTTTGAAGGCTTTTATACTCGTCCAGGGACTGTAGGATGAACTCAGGGTGGAATCTTATTTTTAAACAGGTGGAAGAGCAGAAGGGAAGTCATTGAAAAGGAAGTAACATAGAAGGCAAATGCTGCTTCTGTGTTTGTGCATGCAAATTAATCCAGTGAAGTCTGTATCCAAAGGGCAAACTTGGTCCCAAGCATTGTAAAATTGATTGTCTTAGAGACTACTTCTTTAGAGAAGATCTAATAACTGCTCATTTTCCACAGACAGGAATTTGTAAGTATATGAATCTTTTTAGAAGTTCCCATATCCAAGCTGACGTCTGTATTCCACAAAGTAGGTCACGATTTATAGCGAAAGTCACTAAGCAGACTTTATTCTTAGAAAAAAAGTTTTATATTTGAGTGCAGTAAAGTCTTTAAAAATGAATAAACCACAGAAACATATACAATCTTTGCTCACCAGAGCTACCCTTATGTCCCCAGAAGCCCTCTACAACAATTTCTATCGAATACAGTGACACTTCAGATTAATTGCCAGATTCTCCCCTGCTGAACTTAGCCAACAAGCCACTCATGACTCAAGATGTTTCTGCACTTTAGGCAAAATGAAGCATGTTTGTATTCCCCTTGCTCCACCACCTCCATCAGCTGTGACAAAGGCTGTTAGTGGAGACAACAGAGGAATTTTACTCAAGAGAAACAAGATGCTGGCCCAGCAGCAGTGCTGCAGAGTAGCCTAAATTTCCATCATCCGGCACATAGGGGAATCTAGGGAGTGGAACACTATAAAAACTATGGGTTAGCTCCATCAGTATAACTATACTGATAATTCCTGTATTTAAGGGGCAAAGCATGTTCCTTAAAAAATTCTCTAGAAAAAAGTATTTGTCTATTTGTCTGAGCTCATTTCGCTAAAGCTTGTCATAAAGCTAGAGAGTGTAAAAGGTAACTATCTGAGGCAAACTGATTTTCTGTGCCCTGAAAAAGCTAATCAGAGGTAGAGTGGACAGTGTCAGCTTTTAGCACAGCAGCAAGACAAAGCATTGTAAGGGCCAAAGCAGCACAGCAAGAATGCACCTGGATTCTCTTGTGGCCCTCAGGTACCTTGAGGAATCCTCCTATGGTGGCTTTCCGGACACCATGGTCTGGCTTTCCGGACAACTTTCCGGCAGATGCTCCAGCACATAGCACCATACCCCCAGCTGGAGACTCAGCATTGCTAGGAACAGCAGTCAGTGCCTGCAGCTGGATCTGTACGCACAACCTCTGCTGTCCCTTTGATCTTCACTTCTGAGCATTAGTACTCTCCTAACTCCCACACGCATGCTTTTGCGGTGTCCTTTTATCCTTCAGTTCCTGCTTTTCTTAGAGAGACGGAGAAAATATCACTGATAGTCTGCTTTTGCTACATCTCAGTTGCTATTTCAAAATACTAAATCATCCGAATAAAATTGGATTAACAAGAATGGTGGAGTTCTGTGCAATTATGCATAGGCTGATCAGAGCTGCACAGGAATGGTACATTTCTTCCTGAATGTGTCATTTTTTCAGTGACATTCCATTTCCACATAGTTTTTCTTCCCGCCCGCCCTCCCCCCCACGACTTTCCCCAGCAAACCATGAGTTTTGCAGGAAGACGTGCAACAGTCTTTTATTTGGGAAATATTTTGTCCATCTGCAGGATTTTTGGGGGCTTCTATAGTTTTAATTAATTTCCCTTTTTGTGAAATATGTGATGCTGATTTGTCCTTCTGAAATTCTTTTCACTTATTTGCTTATAGTGGGACTATTTTTCAGTCCCACTCCAGTTTTCATCTGATTTCTTCTCTGCTTTCAAAGACAATTTTAGAAACCATAAAGATTTCTGAATTTCTTGTCTTATTCCTGTCTTCTCTACAACACAAGAGCCAAGGCTCTGGCTTTTCAGCTGTGTGTCTTTGGCCTCCATGCTGCCTATGGATCAATACCTTATGGCCATTTTGTTCACTGGTGTAATATGCACCATCTTGTCTGGAACAACATAGACGTGATATGAGGATGAAGAGGCTGGCACCACCTCCACTTTCCTGCCTGGAGGACAGAGTGCTTTGGGGAAAGGTATAATTAACTCCATCTCTGAAGCTTACAATGTATTCAGAATCTCTGGGAAGGGCATGTATTTATTTTTTGCTATAACCATGGTCAGGAAAGTCTTAGGTGTCAAGAAATACCAGATTCTTTTGAAATTTCAACTTTGAAATTTTAACAAGTCTCTTTTGTTAGAAATGGTGATATCATTCAAAGTTGTAGTTAAAAAAAAAAAAAAAAAAAAAAAAAAAAAAATTATCTGTGNAAAAAAAGGCAGAAACATTCTTTTGTCAAGCTATCAGTTCCAGAGTCTAGAGAAACTGGTTTATCAAAGAAACGGTCATGTTGACCTAAAAATAATTTATTTATTTATTTGTATTTAAACAACCTATTTAGCTGAACCTCAGAGAAAAAGCTGGGCTAATCAGGATAAAATCTTCCTAGAAACTGAAAACAAGTATAATCAGGCTAAGACAGGCATCTGACACAGACGATAACAATATGAATGTTGTTAAACTATGTCAGTTATATCCTACTAAAAATAGGATCTTATAATAGGAGCATCATACAACTTTGATTAAAGAAAAAGGAACAATTCATTTTAAAGAAGGAGTATTCAGTTATTTATTATAGCATTAAAAGTAGAAGTTTTGGATACAATAAAATATCTTAGGCGAAAAAAAATCTACTGTTTCTTCAGTACAGATTATTCAATTGAAACAGTCTTTCATACTGTCTTTGAGAGTTCTACTGGGGCCATTGCCAGTGATGCGACCCTCTAATTAACCTTTTCTCTTTCATACACTTTTTTCAAGTCAAAGCTTTCATCTGTTTCAAGAAGATACATATATCACAGCAAAAAATCCAGTATATTCATATTAATCATTGCTCCTATACAAATGTTGCTAGGTATAGCGAACATTGATTTGAGTGTCTTCTTTTTACTGTCAGTTAAAAAAATTAAATTTGAAAACTTCATATTTCAAAGTAATTTCCCGTGTCTAGGAAAAATAGCTGCTGTATATCTCTTGGGGAATGGATTCAATCTGTCTCTTATTTCACCTTTGCAACCCCTGAATATGTATCTATAAGACTAAAAATATGTTATAACTCCAGAACTTTGTATGCAAGGATCATTGATAATAAATTCCTCAAATTTACAGGGAAAATATCACAATTACAGTGCCTTTGTAGGCACTTAAGTTTCTTTATAGAGCTTTATCTAATGGATTTTAAGTATCATTTTGGTTTTGTTGTTAAGGTTAAATTTTCCCAACATATTAGCAGCAGCAAGCCTGTTTGCACACCATAGCTCTCACTAGGGGCTTTCAGTCACAGACAATGCCTTCTTGCTTTCTTATTACACTCCATGGTACTGCACGGGCTGAATCACTGTCACCCACTAGATATAGCCAAAATGTCAGCAACTGCGATGAAGAGAAGGAAAAAGAAATAACTTGCCATACAAAGCCTTATGCTCTGATGTTTTATAAAGCCAATGCTGTCAGTCAATGCCCATCAGTATTGCTAGTGCAAAGCACAGGGCTTACTATTGATTTAATTAACTGGAGTTGAGATAAAGTTCAGTTACGCAGTGCAGTAACTTGCAAGGTGTTCACAGGATGTCACAGAATGTGCTGTGAGAAAGGGAAAATGCAGAATTGAATGACGGAACACAGCCCTGGAATCGGTGACTGACAGACTAACAGACAAGACCACATATGTATTAAATATTGGGGCAAAACATTGCGTGTTACTGGTATCTGAGATGCAATAGTTGTAAAACATGTACAGGGGAGTAAGTTCTGTTTTTCCTTTTCGTTATCAGGTGCCAACAGGGATCAAGAAACTAATCAGATCAGCATTTGCTGTGTGGTTCTCAGAGAAATAATACTTTGTAATATAGTAATATAGCCTAGTAATTACTAATATATTAATATAGTAATATAGCCTTTAGAAGAATATGATGCTCATTTAAAAAAAAAAAAAAACACAATATAATATCACCTGTGACACAAAGACCATCTATTAGGCTTTTTAGGTGGGTGACTTTATGAATCTGATTTTATAATTTTTTCGCTTGCAAGTTTTTATTACAATTGATCTATTCTAGGAAGATGAATGCCTATGATAAGGATAAAAATAAGTTCATTTGTAACTACAAGCAGTTAACGAGTTCTCTTTTCCAACTTCGGCATGTAACAGGGTTTTTTTATGTTTATATATGCTTATCTGTGTAAGTGCTTATGTGTCTGTATTTTATATATATTACTAAAATAGTAACAGTGTTGCACAGAAATAATTCCTTTTCACTAATATTTTGTCTCAAAAATATCTTCTTGGTTTGCAGATTTATTGAAATAAGTGGCTCTTAAGTCTTGAAATATGTGGATATTGTGGTCTAATACAGTAATCAGAAATATTTGTGTGAGCTTAATTATCTCATTTTATACCAGAATTGCTTTAAAAAGTCTTGGTGAATTAGTCTTAGACATCAGTGTTTCAAAGTTTTTCTTGACAGGGAAAAAGCTGCTGACTTTTCCTGCTAGGAAGTTGGTTGCAGACCTGTCTTCACCCACTTTATTGGGTGGGTGCAGCACCTATTTTCATCTGCAATTAAGGACATTACCCACTCTTTGTTTTCCATATACAATTGTAGGGGGTTCAGTGGATCATAGAAAGGATGAAAGGAATTTTACATAGACACAGACACAGATAGAAATGCACATAGCTATAGATAAGAAGGTATATATGCACACATATATATTTATATGTGTATTTATATGTCAATATATATTCATCACAGAATGGTAGGGTTGGAAGGAACCTCTGGAGATCACCTAGTCCAACACCCCTGCCAGAGCAGGGTCGTCCTAGAACAGGTTGCACAGGAATGAGTCCACGTGGATTTTGAATGTCTCCAGAGATGGAGACTCCACCACCTCTCTGGGCAGCCTGTTCCAGTGCTCTGCCACCCTCAAAGTAAAGAAGTTCCTTGTCATATTTAGGTGGAACTTCCTATGCTCATTGAAAAGAGCCTGGCCCCATACTCCTGACTCCCACCCTTTAAGTATATATAAGTGTTGATAAGGTTCCCCCTCAGCCATCTTTTTTCTGGACTGAAGAAACCCAAAATCCTTCAGCCTTTCTTCATAAGAGAATCCAATCCCCTAATCATCTTTGTAGCCCTTTGCTGTACCTTGTCCAGCAGTTCCCCATCCTTCTCAAACTGTGGAGCCCAAAATTGGACCCCGTACTCCAGGTGCAGCCTCACCAAGGCAGAGTAGAGGGGGATGATGATCTCCCTCA
>VXBH01008582.1:0-13137 GCA_013400035.1 Rynchops niger | reverse complement strand
AGCTCAGGGATGCCATGGCCTTCAGCTTGTTTGTGTGCACGTTTGTGTGTGTAAGTGCCTGTTCCCTTAGTGATTTTTTAGGTGGACTGACTCGGGGTTAGGAAACTTACATGTGAAAATGTGAAAAAGTGTTCAGGACCTGTGCTGGAGACTGGATAAGAGTCCCAGGGTCTGGGTTAGATACTGGCGGTACTTGAAGTCTCAGCTAGAAATCAAGAGATACCCACAAATAGAAGTATATGTGTAAGTTAAGTGAATTAACATATATGTATAGTCCAGCAGCATATTTTAAGCTTGATTAGCAGGAAGAAGATCAGGCTTGGCTTTCTCCATTGTTCCTGTACATATGAGTGCTGCCTGTCTTTGTGTGGGTGCCGGTAGAGGTAATGTCCTCGCAGTTTTGATCAATGTGGCAGCCATATCTGTACTCGGTTTTCCTGTGCCAGTGCTCGTGTTTGCCATATGTGCTCTGCTGTTACTGGCTGGACTTGTGCGTGAGGAAAAGCAGCAGCCTTCCTTTTAGCAGGACGGCATAAGAAGATTTCCCTGATCCCCTTTGATCCACCAGATAAAAATATGCTTAAGGGGGTGGGGGGTACAGTGAGAGGAGGATCACTGTGCACCAAAATCTCCCGCTGAACGTCAGGAGCCTGTGACTTCTGATACTAAGACTCCTCTTGTGGCAGCTCTCATAGTCTAAACAGGTTTGAATGTGACTTGAAACCACATGGTCAGGGGGAGAAAGAAGAGGCTGGATCCCTTATCCCACTGTGAAGGCATGGCCAGTCTGGTTAGATCGCTGCCCTCACTGCTCGTCCCCAGCTAATGCACTGCTCCAGCTCTCTTCACCAAAGTCTGCTTGTTCACTGCCCTCTTGCGGCTCACACAGCTTTGCCGGTGCTTTTCTCAGTCACCTGAACTGCTTCATCCACACAGCGTTCCCTGCTGTTTGTCCTGTTAAAGTCACAGTTCTGGGCGTGATGGACATCACTCAGCCCATCTATCCACTTCAGCTGCAGCACAGTCCCTATATTCCCATTAAGCATCAGCCTAGGCAGCAAGTTCAAACATGTCCTTTATTCCTGCCTCATCTTAGTCCACCTCATTATTAATTCCTCTGTTATATTAAATTTTTGATGATACATTGTTCTGGCCTATTTTGCTCATGCTAAAACTATACCTGAAACCGGTTTGGCTTCACTCTCATACCGTCATCATCCAGCCTGCACAGTGACATGGAGAGGTGTTTGGTCTAATCAACTTATACATGCTCTCCACTCACCACTGTGATCAAATTAAATCAAGCAAGCAGAGAGCTTGTGCTTATTTTAGTTTTCTTTTAGCATCCAAAAGCTTTATTTTGGAAGCTTTATTATGGAAAGCTTTATTTTGCTGTGATCCCAGATAATTAACATGGTTCATAAGGTAGAACTGTGGAAGAATTCTTGTCGATCCACGGTACCATGCTGTCCATATTGTGTCCAATCCATCTCCCATTAGGGGAAGAAATTTTATCTTTACCTCCCAGAGAGAGCAGCTGAAGATGCTAACTACGGGTAAAGCAGGGAGAAGACTCTGCTACCAGAGCAGCTACTCTGGTTTGTGAGGGGGGAGGGCACAGTCGAAACTGGCTCTTCTGCAATAAAGACCACTTCTCAATAGCAGGATGAGAAGCACCTACTGCTGTGGCTCCTGTGGTGGTGCATAAGCTAAGACTGAATTTGGTGCAGACTGAATGACTGAAAGTTCAAGTGTCAGCATTGGGCTGAGTACTGTAGGGAAGAGATGCCATACAAGTCACTGCTCTCTTCTAGCACAGACATGCTTGCCTCCTGTGTGTTGCCAGTTCACCAGTACTGACCCATGATCACCATCACCTCTTCCACATCTGTTAACCCATTCAATTTTGCTGCAGAATTATCATGATTTTTCATCTCTGTATTAAACCCCTGCTTTGGGCTGGTTCTGATACATTGCTTCGATAATCTCTCCCAGCCTTCTGAAAGAAACAAGCAAGACATGATCATTCTTTTCCCCATGGTCAGAGTATTTCAGGAATGTAGGTTAGTGTGAGTGGTTCACACCAGCTACCCCCAGAACCTGGTTTCAAAGGTATCTCCCTGGTATGAGCTGAGATTTCAGTCAGAGTTCGGGAGTTTAGTTTACTACTGGCAAATCCAATATCATTTTACCTGTGGAATTAAATGCAGACCACAGAACTTAGTTCCTTCTGTTAAATAACAGAGGAAAATTACTGGCTATGATGAACCTCCTACAATAATAGATATTAAAAGCTACCAGATTTGAAGGTGGTGTAGTGTATGGTCAGGAGTTCAGTCAAGGAGTAAAAGAGTCCTGCAGGTAGCAGAAGCTGTAAGATTAACCTAATCACATTACCCTTATTTAGCCCATGTCCATTCATCTCAGTCTTGAGTTTCAGAGCCCAAAATATGCTACAGACTGTTACTGTGAAGGAGACCTGCCACTGCAGGACAGAGAATTTATGTAAATATACATGGCCCATACAGATCCCTTGCTAAGTTCTAGGAATAGAGTCAAAGGCCACTCCAAGATTTCTTTTGGTCTGGATGCCATGAGCTAAGCATGCTTGAAGGCGGGCCTGAATCTCTTGAAGCCAGCTGGCAGTGGGTAATGGTAAACATTGAGGTCATCTCTGCGGACGGCACCAAGCTGAGTGCTGCGGTTGACACACCTCATCCCTCTGGATGAGACGCCATCCAGAGGGACCTAGACAGGCTTACCTAGACTTTGACACTGTTTTACACAGCATTCTCCTGCATAAACTGGCTGCTCATGGCTTGGATGGGCATACGCTTCGCTGGGTAAAAAACTGGCTGGATGGCTGGGCCCAAAAAGTTGTGATGAATGGAGTTAAATCCAGTTGGTGGTCGGTCATGAGTGGTGTTCCCCAGGACTCAGTGTTGGTCACAGTTCTGTTTAGTATCTTTATCAATGATCTGGATGAGGGGATTGAATGCACCCTCATTAAGTTTGCAGATGACACCAAGCTGGGCGGGAGTGTTGATTGCCCTGAAGGTAGGATGGCTCTACAGCAGGATCTGGACAGGCTGGGTCGATGGGCAGAGGCCAGTTGAATGAGATTTAACAAGGCCAAGTGNGTCCAGAGAAGGGCAACGGAGCTGGTGAGGGGTCTGGAGCAGGAGTCTTGTGAGGAGCGTCTGAGGGAGCTGGGGGTGTTCAGCCTGGAGAAGAAGAGGATGAGGGGAGACCTTATCCCTCTCTACAACTCCCTGAAAGGAGGTTGTAACAAGGTGGATGTCAGTCTCTTCTCCCAAGTAATAGGCGATAGGACAAGAGGAAATGGCCTCAAGTTGTGCCAGGGGAGGTTTAGATTGGATATTGGGAAAAATTTCTTCACCAAAGGGGTTATCAAGCACTGAAACAGGCTGCCCAGGGAAATGGTTGAGTCACCATCCCTGGAGGTACTTAAAAGACATATAGATGTGGTGCTTAGGGACAAGGTTCAGTGGTGGAGTTGGCAGTGCTAGGTTAACGGTTGGACTTGATGATCTTAAAGGTCTCTTCCAAGCTAAATGGTACTCTGATTCTATGATACGCTTAATCCACCACCCTGGCATGATCCATTCACATTAAACCCCTTCTCCTGTTACCAGTTTAAGTCTAATCTAATACCCATCATGATGACCAGCCTCAAGCTTATGCAACATCCACCCTGGCTCAGTACCTGACCTATCCCCTCATGCTTTCTCGCTTGCCTCCTCTGTTCTGTTCAAGCTATCCTAGTATGCCAACCTGTCCAATCCACTGTAATTTACTAATCCTGCCTGCTCTGTCTGACTTTATACTGTATCCCAGCATTGTTCATTCATGCCGATGAATAACGATGAAATCACGCTGCAATAATGAAGAAGTCCATTCTGTTCATACAGACACGATGCATTTTTCCATGACCTACCCCCATTAACCCTCTATTGTGGCCAGGTTTAACTTTAACACAAGGAAGTAATTTGGATGGAGCTCTGATTTTTAAAGATCAGCTGAATTTTCTTACTTTAATATGATGCACGTTGCTAAGGCAGCGTGTTTGGTAGTCCTTACTCAGGTTCACCAACTCATCTTTTCTCTGTACGTTGTGTGTTCAATCCTGCCTCTGAGGGTGGTGGAAAACTTGTCTCCAGAGGCACTGAGCAGGAGTGAGCAGGCATGGATAAGAGATTTTTCCAGCCTCAGGGTGTTGCAAGAGACTGGGACAGTAGAAACTGCAGGGGTCTTTGTTCTTCACTGAAAAGCAGGAGTGAGACTTGCAGTGCCATGCCTCCCGAGGTCGGGTTTCACACGTAAAACCCGGTTTGGCAGGGGCACAGAGCATGGCTGAGAAACCAGCAACAGTGGATTAAATCTTGCAGAGAGGAAAAGCTGCAGAAAGACTCTTGAGTCCCTCCCCTCATCTAGTCCAACACTGTTACTCGATTGCACCATCCTAGCCTGTGCTTTCTAAAGGGATTCAAATGGGTCAGTTCATACTGAGACTGACTCTGACTCTTGTAACTCAATCCGTGGCCTGTTCTGTTCACATTAAATGATTTGATTGCTTTGGCCCGACAATACTAACTCAATTCACCAGAATGCTCCAGCTTCACTTGCCCACTAATCTTTATCAGGCATCTGTCAGATTTCTTTTTTCTGGCCCACCTTCAGGAACATTTTACCGCCCCCCCCCTTGGACAAACCAGCCCTGAGTATGGGGTTACTTTCTTGCTCTTATTTTCAAACCCGGGAAATCACTCTTGATGGACACAGTTGCAACAAAATGGTTAACAGCATCAGAAAGCTGGGACTACCAAACCAGAGCAAAGAGCAACACATTCGTAACAGATATTATGAAAAAACAGACAAACGGGCCTTAGAGAGAGACTGTCCCACCCACCTAAACCTTCTGCGTAGCCTGGCCTATTCGCGTGCATGCGGGTTAGGTCTGGCTTTGCTTATCTCCTGTTCTGACTTGTGCTGCTCAGCTGATTGCAGGGGCTGGGCTGCCGCTCAGCGAGAGGCTTATTCCTGGGGCAGAGCATATGGGACTTTTTTCCACAGACCCCTTTCCCTCATTCCACACCTCACAGCTCATTGTACTACTGTCATCCTGGAAAAAATACAGTGAGAGAGTGGGGAGGGTTGATGGATTATCCTCAAGCCTACAGAGAATGATCGGAGAGTGTTTCCTTTGTCTGCAGCAAAGTTTCCCATAACTCTTGGAATGACCTAGGAATTGTGACACCTCTGTTTCGAGTTATCACCCCTCATCTGGGTTCAAAAATTATCATGAAAATGGTTGAATTTTAAACTGACTCAATAAGCAGAGAAAGACTGAATATATATATATATAGAGAGAGAGACAAGGAGAACTGAGTTCTTCCTAATTCCGTGTCCTGTCTTGATCCACCTTTGTTAAATTGCTTCCCTTGACAAGTCCATTTTTGACACTGTGCTGTTCCACTTTCATATATCAGTGTTAACTCTCAACTTCAATTTAGTCCTTCAAGTCTAACCTGCCTAAAATAAATTAATCCACTACCATAATCTGGCTTTAATCTTCAGGCTTTGCCCTGATCTATTTCAGTCATGATGTTCCATACTAGGTTTTAATTGGGAAATTTAACCACAGTGCCAAACTAATGGATATGTTGTAACACATTGCTCCAGTTTCTTCTTATCTTAATAGCCCTGTGCTCATCCTCTGTCAGGGTTAGGAATTAATCCTCAAGTGAAAAGACTGAGCCCTTAAAGATGCAGAAAATTCAAGATACGTATTAACACACTGTCTTCCCCTTGTGCATCTGTGCTTGTGTGCACTCCTGGCCCACCCATCTTGACTTAGACATGCACAGTGCTGCCGTTCACTCACACGATCTTTACGGATTGCCTTGGGTGGAGACAAACAAAACGACTTACCCCTGCTATTGCAGCCCAGACAATTTGGAGCTGCCAGCGCCAGTAACAGGCCCCAAGCATGTAAGAATAATATGTATTACGCCTCAGAATTTGTCAGGTATTGCCTGGATCTGAACTTATTTTTATTCACTTTTGGTTTTCTATATGAAGTAATTTAAGAAGCTGGCTGTACCTGCAACTTGCTTTTGGATCAGAGTTGTCCCAGCTGCAACAGCAGAAATATGTGATGATCTTATATTTATGACTAGCCAGAGGTTTTGTGTGTTTTTTTAGAGCAAATTATCTGGCTTCAAATGAACGTATTTTTAATTATAATTTTATTATAAATGGCTCGATGTCCAGATAGAGATTGGTGACAAATGGTGTCCTGTAGGGGTCAGTACTGGGACCACTGATGTTTAATATCTTCCTTGATGACATAGTGTGATTGAGTGCATCCTCAGCAAGTTTGCGGATGACACCAAGCTGAGTGGTGCAGTTGACACACCTGGGGCACTGGATGCCACCCAGAAGGACGGGCTGGAGAAGTGGGCTGTCCATGTGTACCTCATGAGGTTCAACAAGGCCGAGTGCACGGTCCTGCACCTGGGTCAGGGCAGCCCCCAGTACCAATGTAGGCTGGACGGAGAATGGATTGAGAGCAGCCCTGATGAGAAATGCTTGTGGGTACTAGTGGATGAAAAGCCGGACATGAGCTGAGAATGAGTGCTCGCAGCCCAGAAGGCCAACCATACCCTGGGCTGCATCAAAAGAAACATGGCCAGCAGGTAGAGGGAGGTGATTCTGCCCCTCGACTCTGCTCTGGTGAGACCCCAGCTGCAGTGCTGCGTCCAGCTCTGGAGCCCCCAACATAAGAAGGACATGGACCTGCTGGAGCAAGTCCAAGGAAGGGCCACGAAGACAGGCTGAGAGAGATGGAGTTGTTCAGCCTGGAGAAGAGACGGCTCCGGGGAGACCTTATAGCGGCCTTTCAGTACTTAAAGGGAGCCTACAGGAAAGGGGGTGAGGGACTCTTGATCAGGGAGTGTAGCGATAGGATGAGGAGTAACAGTTTTAAACTGAAAGAGGGTAGATTTAGATTAGCTTTTAGGAAGAAATTCTTTATTGTGAGGGTGGTGAGACACTGGAACAGGTTGCCCAGAGAATTTGTGGATGCCCCATCCCTGGTAGTGTTCAGAACCAGGTTGGATGGGATTTTGAGCAACCTGGTGTAGTGGGAATTGCCCCTGGCTGTGGCAGGGAGCTTGGAACTGGATGATCGTTAAGGTCCCTTCCAACCTAAACCATTCTGTGATTCTATGATTATGAGGGGTACATGTCTCTAAGGTCCATAAGAGACCTGATAATTGGACTAGCACTGGTACATTAGGATTTTTTTTCCTGGCATCTCTATACATCCAGACCTTCTAAGATTAGCCAATTAAAAGAGCATTGAAATATCTTTTGTTGGGATTATTAACTTTGCTGGTGGTGTGTGAGTGGGTACGGTTGACTCAGTGTTATGGCAAATTAAGTCTGTGAGAGGCTAGAAAAGGCATAACTCAAGCAAAGGCTAGTCTACTAGTGCTGAATATATTAGAGGATAAGGAAGAAGAAAAGGAAGAAGTGCTTGAACTATTGACTTTAAATTATTATAAAATCTAGAGGTAAGACTACATGATGGGACAGCATGACCCACATGGAGATTGATCCTGGACTCCCAGGAGTCATGAGCACTGAAGACAGTAGTATCACAACTACAAAGCAAGATGAGTGAAAAGACAAATAGGCATACAGGTCATTGCTTTCTTATTGCCTGTACTCTGCAATAAAAATTAGGTTAATAGAGAAAAAAGTCTCAATAAACATCATAATTTGGCCTTTCCTATTTGCATCAGAAATGCAGAAAGACAGACACAGCAAAATTAATGACTTTATAACCTCCACATCTGTTTTACTGTCTTGACACTGATGATCTGTTTTCTTTCTTGCTTTCTTTGTTTTAGCAGCTTAATTATTTCTGTCCTTGCGCACAGAGCACATCCTCTTCACCTGGATGATGCGGGGCCGTCTTAGTTCTTCATCCCAGTAGTACTCTGGGGAGAGCAGGCGTGTGGGCTTGTGATACAGGAGATACCTGTTGAGGTGGCTCTCATCATGCCACCTAGCCTCAATGCCATTTTCTCTGTCCTCCATGACCCCTTTAAAACAAGCTCTAGTCAGTTTGTAGACCTCAGCTACACTTCCCCCATAAAGACTTGCTGTATAATAGAAGTCCCCTTCTCCTTTAGGGATAGCAGCTTGTGACTCAGTGCGTGTCTCATATGGTTTGCTGTCACGACGTGTGGTGTACTGCCAGGGGCTGATGGTTGCCACCAGTGTATCAATGATCTCCACACCAATGTGTTCAAATAGCTGGACATCAATGTCTATGTAGTAGAGATAGTCGACCTCATACTGGAATTGGCTGTGGATATATCTCCTGATGATATCCATACGGCTCATGGAGATATCTTGCCAGTGCGAGTGATTCTGGACAGGGATGATAAAGAGGTGATTCTCAGGGGCCATCTGAAGGTGAGAGATGTGCTCAGGATTGTCTGTGAACAAGTAGAAGTTCACCTGGTGCCCAGCAAGGAAGTACTTGTTGGCAGAGCTCATGAACCCTTGTATGAACTGGACATATCTGAGAGACAAGGAATGGAAGAGAATTGAGAGGGGTTCCTCCTGCTGAAAATGGTGGCTTTTCAAGTTCATTTGTTTCTCCTTTTCTATCCGTTGTTCCCTTCTAATGTTAGTGCTCTTTATTCAATGTAATGTAGCTGCTACCCCTTCAACCCTTCCCCGTACTCCTGCACATTATACCATTTCTCAGTTTTCACTACTCTCTACTGCATTGGTCTTTCATGCTCACCATACAGAACACATACCTTCTAAGCCATGCTGCTCCCTAATATAACTGCATCATATAAATACTTCTCCTCACCCTTCGCTCTTACATGCTGCCTGTCTCCCTGACACTCTTTCTGCAGTTTAACTTTTTAAGTTACTGTTCTAGAGAGGATCGAAATTATCAATTAAATAATTTTGATTGCCTCGAGGTGCCTGAAGTCTCTATTTAAATCTGGGATGCTTAGTGGAGGTAGAGGGTGTATACTTCTTTACTAACTCAGAAACTCAAAGACAACCTCCCCCAGAACTTAAAAGCTAAAATGTCATGGTTAATAATTTTATTTGAGCTAATATTTTCACTCTAAAATCTAATAGGAACCCATTAAAAATCTCAACTTTGCAGAATTTTTGTATTTTTTACCCCAAGTTAGAGGCAAAACTTATTGTTAGAAACATAGCAGGAGCTGGAATTTTCTTCTCAAGGGATCAAAATGCTAGTTATATTTCCAAGGATATTTTTTGCCCTTTGAAAGGCAATGTCTCCCACTTTTTCACAGCCAGTTGCCTTACTTGGGAGGTTGACTCTCACATGTCACGTTTCTCCCAGTCTAAAGATGCTCATATTCTGTCTTTGGAACCTTTCTCAATCCTGCTCCACCAGCAGTATTTCAGCATAGCTGGCAGAGAGAGGTTTAAGTAGTTGACAAGAAACAAATGACAAACCAATACTTTTTAACAGCAAAAGTGACCACTCCAGTGACGAGGTTCTTCTGCATATATTGGGCATTCAGGATGTCTCTATTGAATGTGCCTTCCCAGACAATTGGAGCCAACCAGGGTGTCAACACCAGTACATCCCGCCTCCTGCAAGGAGTTGAAGAATGAAGGTAGTCTTTAGAGGACCTATCGAATTCATGAAGAAAAGCACAAACTCTTTCAGCACAGATGTCTACCTTTGAGTTAACCATCTCAGACACCCTTTGAAATCACTAGAGGTCAAGAAAGTACTGTCAGTGAAATCCGAGGCATGAGTCATCTTATCCTGCAGTAGACACCTTAAATAAGTCAGATGTCTCTAAAATATTTGCTTCTTTACAAGGTATCTAACTGCAAAAGAACTGGAGTAAGTTTAGTACCTGTGTTCCCGATTCAGCCTTTGGTGATAGGAAAGTTACAGTTGCACCTGACTGTATACAGCCATAGCTGACTACTAGCTCATCTTCACAGAGCCATGCAATCTGAACCATTTGTGTCCACACAGCCTTTAATCCTTTTATGCAGTTTTAACGTCCAGAGAGTGTACTGGCTCAGTCCAGCATATATTCAGAGAGCAAGCAACCATGTAAACAACACACACAATCAGGGGCTTTAGACACAAGTATGGGCTTGATCCCTGAGTTAATTTGAAAGTACAGAGTAAAACAGAACTGGCAGAATGTAATTTGCTGCTGAGACTGTTTGGATCACCTTTTGGGGGTGCCACTGACTGTTGAGCCCCTTAGCCCGTACACTGATTAATTTTTTCTGTATGATTATTTAGATTTTATAAAATTGAACCAATACAGTTCTCAAGGCATTTTTCTGTCCAAATGTAGGTGTCTATATTGTAGATGCATAGACAAGTTGTCAGGGATCCATTATTATCAGTGAAGAGAAACAAGCACTTCTATAGTATAATCAACCTTCTCATAATATAAGCATATAGAATATGTTTATGCCACAAATTCCTCAAAATTATTTTAAATATTTGGATGAACTACACCTAAGAATTATCTGTTTATACTTTACTGAGTATAAAGAGGAAATCTAGCATCATTAGTTGAAGGCAGATATTGTTAGGGGAGTTGCTGAAGCTGGTAGCCCAGTAGAGGCAAGGCTGCTGACACTCAGTGTCCCCTGGCCCAACCAGTAGCAAGGATGAGAATATATTCCCAATAAACATGCACACAGGCACAGATATACAATGTACACATACATATGTCTGGCCACACAGACATATATGTGTATGTTGTATACAGACAGAAAACAACACTTACACAAACACAAACAACACAAAGAGTGTATCCTGTCCCCCATTTCAACTACTGAGGATGAAAGCCCCTTAGTAAAATATATATATACGCATATATATTACACACAGATATATATGTGCAACAAGGATCCCTCCAGCAGCTGGCCTTGCAGAATTTATCCAGAATTTATGGCCCTGGACTCTCAGCCTCCCAATTACCTTGCAAGCCCATGAGCTCACTAGCACTGACACATATGCAGTATTGACCCCCCCACGCTCACACATACACAAACACATTCTTGGTGGATCCCTCCATTAACTGGCCTTAGACATTCAGTCAACTCAGTAGCTGTCCTATGGATCTTCTCATCTCCGGCTCGCTCATACACACACACACATGCAGGTGGGTCTCACAGGCAACTCCCAGACCTTACAGTCTCTCCAGGAGTTGTCTTGGGCCTCTTGGTCCCTCCAATAACCAAATCTCAGGCCATCTGATCTCTCCAGTATCTGGAGCAGGTTTATGGCCACTTTGACACCTACCTCCCAAATCATTTATCCTACTCGCCAGCAAGTACAGCTTGGCATTCGCTAGCTGTTACACCCTGACATATGTACCCACAAAATATGCGAGCGCTCCAGTCTCCCCCGTTGCTGGCATCACAGACATGCAGGCCTCCATGACCTGTGGTCCCCAATCCAGTTGCTAGCACTTACTTACATCCTCACTCACTCCAGTTGTTGGGACCACAGATCCACAGGCCCCTATGACTTGTGGTCCAACTGTATTCACTAGCACTTAAATTTTCACTTGTTCTGGTCTCTTCAACTGCAGGCACCCCAGACACACAGTCCCCAATCCATGGTCTGGCTGCAGTCGCTGATATTTAGCCTCCATACAAATACATGCACGCAGAAAAACCTCTTACCTAGGAAGACAGGTAGAAACAGAGCTTAGTGAGAAGACAGAGCAGACTGTGCTGACCAGGTACAGGGCATTGTCACAAAGGCATACTGACCAGCATGCTTTGACATGCAACCATCCCGTTATATAACCTTATCCCTTTATTTTCCCACGCTCGTTACTCCCCAAACCACCTTGATCCCTGCCTTTCTCCACTTGTGCTTCCTCCTCTCCACATCCCATAATCAGTCTTGCATAATCCCAAAATTCTTTTCCCTGCCATCCCATGCCCTTGTAGGCAGTAACTTCTTTCAGTCTGAAAATTGCTCTAGAGAGCCTCTCCCTTTGACTCATCTTAACAGATTTTTATCCCTGGACCAATTGCTCTCCCCTTAAAGCCTTAGTAGGCACCTTTACACTGTGATTGTTTCGCTTATTAGGCTGCTGGGGTTCCCTGCCTCCCACTGTCCCTCTGTGCTCCTTTGTGCTGTGTGGAGATGAATCTTTTATCACATAACCTAAAAAGTATCTATATGACAAATCGCTGAAGTTACCTGAGAAGAACCGTCCTTGATGCATCTTTTTCTTTTCAGTGCTTACAGATTTACAAAAATCAAACTTACCTTGGTTTTGTCAGAAGCGGCTCAGGATAAAATATGCTGTAGAAAAGAAAGAAATAATATGACCTTGAAATAATGTACATGGTCATTCATTATCACTATAATCCAATAATAGTAATAACAAGAATAGCAGGGATCGTAAGGATATGTGGAGTGTAAAGACTTCTGATTTGAGAGGATATCTGGTTAATGACTATTCAGCATCAAAAGCAAAGACAAGAAACTAAGGACGTAATCAGTTAAAAATTGGACACACAAACTTTAATGAGCAGTAGATTATTAAAACAATAACAGGGAAAGGAACTCTTAAGTCAATGAATGACGGGCTGAGGCGCATCGTGGGAATATGCAATATTTATATTTAGCGGAAGAGCCAAAGCAGAGAAAGGGAGAAATAGAAATAGACTGGGGAGAGCAAATGTGTGAAAATGGAGAGAAGCTGGTGGACAACAGGGTCCAGACTTGTATAAACAGGAAGCTGGTCACTCAGGTAGTTTGGCTAAGCCCTGAGTCTGATTATGGCAGTCTGTTCTAGCTTCTTTTGGGACCGTATGCTTATTTACTTTCCATGTGACCTTGCTTTCTAGCCTGTGCATGCAGATGGATATGTCAGCAAATGTCAAACTGATCTAGCCTGTGAGTAGGAGGAGACCAGAATCTGGAAAGACTTGAGGTCAGAGCTGGAGACTGGATAAGTAAGACCCAAGGTCTGGGCATTGGGTATCAACAGAGCTGCTGTCTGGTCTGGGCTTCGAGGAGCTCACAGGCACATTCATCCC
>VXBH01008581.1:131085-152443 GCA_013400035.1 Rynchops niger | reverse complement strand
AAGAGATGGAAACAGCAAACTGGGCCTTCCTTCACTTGTAAAAAGTCTGTGGGTTTTGTCAGTTTTAACGTCAAGTATAACTAGATTAGAGAGTCATAGAGTTTGCTATGATTTATTTTGGTTGTAGCAACAAGAGTACATCCATACACAACACCCATCAGTAATCATTATTTTATTGTTTCGTTGTGTTATTTATTATCACACCTGAGGGAGTCAAAGACAAGACCAATGTCTAATACGGCAACACAAATCTGCAGGTTTTTACAGTATGGGAAATGCAGGCGGTGTTTCTGAGTCTTTGACTCCGAGTCTCCCGACAGGGAGAAGACCCTGTCAGGAGCAACAGTGACATTCGTGGCTTCTTCTAGAAATATTCTTAGAAAGGCCCTTAATTAGTCACGTGGTCTCTCATTATTTTACCGTGAAATGGAGTAAACTTGAGGATTTTAGCATAATCTATTTTTTGTCACCACTGTGCTGCAGAATGACATACGAAAAACAGGTAAATCAATTTTGGAAGCCAGAAAGTGAAATGTTGGATCAGTCTAATCAAAACAGAACAAGGTGGGTGGCTTGATCTGCAGGAAGCAGTTGTGATATAGCCTCTCCTTCTACCTCCTTTGTCGGGCAAGGGCAAAAAGAGGTTGTTAAATAGGCTGGAATTCCCAACCTGTTCTTTCACTCCCACTCTTCCAATACCTGTTAGTGCATCAAACAATTATACAGAGACTCTAACACAGGCTATGTAACATAAGTTGGGAACATACAGTAAAAGAATCTTATTAGCTGGCTCTATTAGCTGAAATGAGCAGGAGGAAAATAGTTAGTAAGACGTATTTTAGGTGTGGGGCATTACACATCCCACAGAGACAAACAGAAAATTCATGCCTCTTAAATGCTGTCAGAGCGTAGGCTGGGGAGGATAATACAGCACTGGGTTACACAAAGATCAGGTACTGTGCAACCAGGAAAGGTGGAAACTTCAGCAAAACCACAAAAGCCTAATTTCTGAACTAAATTTTGCAACAGGGTCAGATTCTCATGTCACTGGGTAGCTGAAGAATCCCAGAAGGTAGACAGCCACGCAGAGAGCAGTACATTGCAGGTCTTCGCAAACCTCCCACAGAAATCTGCACTCAGCAGGGAGACTTTGGCCCTTGCACACCTCTTCATTTCTTGCACTCGTTTCTCATTTCCAGAAACAAGTAGCAAATGTTATGAAGGACCAAAGACAGAGATGGAGTCCCTCCTTGCCCCATTTGCCATCTAAGTCAGAGTCACATTGAAATCCACAGGTGCCACAGGTTCCTCTCTGGATTTAAACACAATGGGAATAAAGGATTAGAAGCGGACACAGGGAAGCTTAAGAGTCAGACTTTCCTGAAGAGAATATGAGCACTGGAAACAAAATCTTGAAAACTGCAAGATTTCAAGAACCAACTTTTTGGCTCCCTTGTTCAGATTGGGAGATGGAGACAAGCCACAGAGCAGTGGGCTGACAGTCCTAGAGGCAAAGCTCACCTCTGCAGAGCTCAGTCTGTAACTATTGCTTGTCTAGCCAGTAAGGTGAAAAATAAGTGCTACTCCTCACACACGGACATTGCTTTCCCCATGAGTAAGCAAAAGGAAGGAATTTGGCAACCTGGGCAGGGGCAGTACCGCCACCCCTGCCAAACCTACTAAACGACAAAACAACTTACCCCAGGGATTCTCAGGTATTTTAAAATTGTCTAAACTGAATTGACAACACCAGATGCACCATTCAGAACTGCAAAAAGACTTACAGTGTCTAGCCATCTACCAGCATCTCAAACATGGCTTTTTCAGAAATGAATGTGAGTTGGATGAGGGTGAATTTTAGAATGTATGGATTGTTTCTGCCTGGGAAATCTAAAACTTAATTAGACAATAACCTACCACTGCTTTATTCTTGCAGGAAAATAAGATGTGGGGGGTCCATGTTCCCTCTTGAACAGAAAAATGTATTGATAGCTCTGCAGACATGAGAGAAGTGTGCATACTTTTGTGTGTGCGTGTTACAACAGCAAGTCCCTGCATAATTGTTAGGACCTTCATGAAAGGGCTTAACTAAAACTCCACTTGACAAATATATTCTCAAAAGTGTTCTCAGGGGTTTGTCTCAACTTCATTAGCAGTTCAACTATTTTTAATACCAATTTTGCAGACGTGAGGAGGGAGGTAATCTCTTGTTGGCAATTACTATCGACAATGGATTATTTAATTTTTTTTTTTTTTTTGGCTTGGAACCAACTTAGCATGGACCAAAGTGTATGCGAAGCAGTTAGGAAGAAATTAAATCTCTTCATACAGACACCTGCACTTGCAACTTAGAAAAATATCAGCCTTGACCAACTAGTATCTATGGACAAGTACAACATGGCAGCTACTGCTGCAGGTTCTTGGTCTAACAACTCAAGTGGAGAAAAAAACGGGCACAAAAATGGATTTTTTCTTTTCCTGGGCACAAAAATGGATGAGTTGTGTCTTATTATACAGTATAGAGATATTTTATTCCTGTCCTATTTATGGGACCAGATCCTCCTCCCTAGCATGCTTTACACTCGATAGAAGATTTTCTGACTGTATAAAAACAGCATTGATGACCTGACACTGTGTGTTCCTGAATTCACTTCCCCCTTCCCAAGGTAGAGATAAACCTCTGACAGTCTGGAACAATCAGAGACCCATCTGGAATCTAGTCATCACTGTCCTAAATAAAGCAGCCCGTGGATTAGATAGATTTGTTCCAGGAGCAAAAATAAAGAAGGAATAGAAAGGTGACAGAAATTGACTCTTGTCCAGCTAGCCAAAAGGGTAGGCACTTCTCCACATATACATGAAGAAGGAAATGCATATAGCATATGTCCACTTACTTTAGACTGCAAAGCATACTGACACTTTTGTCATGTCTATGGAAGACCTTGATATGTTTTAATGGAGAGGGTGCCTATACAAACATATCAAGGGCAATTTTTCTCTGGAGTAGTTTTTACACAGCTCAGTGGAGCACCATGCAAAGGTTGCAGAGCCAAGCGTGATCTAGCTAATTTCAGAACCAAAATACTCACAACCACCAAGGGCCTGAGTCTCAGCTAATTAAGTCTTTTGAGTGGTTAGACTTATTTTCTCATGAACAGTGCAATATATTGCTTTTGGAAGCAAAGCTACTGTACCTTCTTCTGAGTCTTTGCCAACCCTTACCAGAAGGACCACCTTCACTGATACTGCCCCCTACAGGCATGATCTTGCTCTTTCACTTCTTTAAAATGAAGGTATTGCTTGAAGGTTCGATCGACTGATTGAGCTTAATTCACTTATGTAAAAACAGTACTGGATCAGAATCTAGTACCTATTCTTTGGAAAGAACCAGAATTTCTCTTTCTTTGCAGAGAGAGGTAAACACTTTATTTTCCTTAACTGATAATTCCAATTAAAAATGTCTACAATTCACATCAGATTAAATAAGTTTTATGCGTAAGTACTAGTATATATATTTTACTTATTAATGTATTTTGTTTACACAACTCCGGTTATAAATATTGATCTGTTTGGATCATTAACTGCAATGCACTTTTAAAAATAGAATGATTAAATTCAATAAAAGCTAAATTTAAGAATAGCAATTTCAGGCTTTTAATACAGCAACCATCAGTTTATCGCAAGTCAGTTGGGTTGCAGAAGAAACAACAAGCTACGAGGCAGCTTCTGAAACAAAGATGACAAGTCTATCATTCAGCTGTTAACAAGAATCATGGTTTCTTCTGCTAGTTTACTACTGGCAAATTGGCTTATAAGAGTCACCTTAAAAGGATAATGTAGAGTAGCCTATGCTAAATGTGTTTATTAGGTTAAATGAGATCATTAACCTTAAATGTAATATGAGTTCTTGTGCACGTACAAAGTCACTGGTGCGAGTGGCACTTAGTTGTTACCACTGGGCTAGATCACAGAGACCTCTGCATTCTGTATCATCTAAGACATGCAGGCACTGCACTCCGGCTATGGGCAACCAAACCCTTGAAGATAACAAGGGCACTGAAAGGTCAATAACTATTTTTCTGTCATCATTTTGCAAAGAAGGTAGGAAACACAGGTGGCAGGAAAAGCATGCACAATTAAAAGGGGAAGGAATAAATAAATTCTACTTTTCTAGTGAAAAATAAATCCACCTGTGTACATTAATGAGCACTGCTGTCAGAGGAAAAGGCCTTGACGTACTACCCCAGACTGAGCAGAGTAAGGTGTGCTCCCCGAGGCAGGAAGCTGGTAGTCTCTCCAACCAGAAAGTGGCAGTTTCAGGAGTCCTGTGCCTCCTTCCACCTTCCAGCGTCCATTGTGCAGGTACATGCAGTGCGTGGTCCGGAAGACATGACCTGGCACACAGCAAATTAGTCAGAAGTCTATTGAAACCAAAATTTAAAGCAGTCTAAAAGAAGTCGTCATATCAAGATCTGGACGAATTAATATTTTTCTTGTCTTGACCAAAAATTCACTGACTTTGACTATAATGTCTGGAAAGAAAATACACAGTTGGACATTTCATACACCATTCTCTTTCCTCTCCTTGTCAACTGAATTTCCCACCTATTTTGTGGATGTACTAGTGATACAGCATAATTAACATTTTCATTCCCTGTGTACTCCTTGAGGCTTTGGTTGATCACAATGCCTAGAAGATCTAGGTGACACAGAATGCAGAGTGATCACAGTGTTAGGGGTGAAACCAAGAAGGAAACATGAGTTTGTCCAAGGTCTGTCTGCAGCAGAACTGGTATTGACATTAATGGCTGGCAAACACGACTTGAGGAGAGCTTTGTTTATGATTTGTAGGGTGGATGGCCCATAATAGCACCTTCCAGCTCACATGCGAGTCTGAGTAAAGTCCTTATTTGGTAAGACTGAAAACAACCTGCACTGGCCCTCTGTCTGGTAAATTATGGGTGCTGGGGACCATCCTCCAGGTTATGACTCCCACATCAGCCTGGTGCCAAATCTGCTCCTGAAACAGCTGAACCCTCCCTTTTGCTCAGGCTGGAATGAGAAAAACCAGACCAGCTCTTGTTTGGTCCAGCATTCAGCAGACAGCAAGTGGAGGCTCGCGAAGTTTCCTACTTGCTGAGCTACTGTCCTGTTAAAGCAAGCCAATGCGAATAAATGCTATTTAGATGGATAGTGTGCATTCAGAGACAAAATTGGTTTAGAATTTATTACATGTTGTAGCTCACTGTGTCAAGACAGAACACAGCATACATTTAAAAAAACATGCAGGTTTTCTTAAAATAATCAAGCATTTAATAAAAGAGGTTTATTGTCGCCTTCTTTGTTCGTTGGGGTGTGGGATAGATTTTTTTAATCTTTTTCTTGCAAGCCCAGCAGTATTGAATAACATGGGAAGGATACAGGAATTTACTAACTTCAGTAATAATTTGAATTGTCTTTGAATTTATTTTAATCTTTATTTAAATGTGTACTGCACTGTATTCATCTCTGTACTTCTCGAATTGCTCACTTGCATAAGAAAACACACTCCAGAATATGCTTAATAAAGCACATAATGGCTTTGAGGGATTTTTAAAAGCAAAGAGACATTATAATCTTTCACTGTAGTAGTTGCATAATTCAAATGTAGGCAACGTTTGCTTTACAATTATTAATTATTATGGCTGCCAGATACAATTAAAGAAGAGCCTGTGCTCTTCCTAAGGTTTCCTTCAACCATTCACCACATAAGACGTTATTGAAACAGCTAAATTAAGAAATACTAACGCATAGCACTTATATGATCTTTACTCCCCAAACTCCTGAAATAGTTTTCAAAAGAGGGGCATTATTGACCCATATTGTTGTGAGGGGGAGAAGCGAAGGATGGAGACATTCAGGCAAAAGCATTCACCCATTTGAGGTGGTTCCACACGTAGGCGTTTTATGTGGAGAGTACAAGCCTTTTCAAAGCACAGTGAAAGGACTTTCAGAAAGCTTTCAACAAGCTTCCTCTCAAAAGGCTTTTAATAAACATATTCAAAAATGTCCCAGAAAAAGGAGGGAAGAGTGAGAGGACAAATTTGTTAATGCTAAATTATTCAGAAGAGTGGAAATGAAAGGATGCTGTAAAGACATACAGAAAGATGGTACAGTAGTGGAGGATTAAAATCAAAGCTGAAATGCAGTGTTCGTAAACGTGCAGGGGTGCACCTAGGAGACAAAAGTTAATTTGATGTGTGCAAGGATGGGCTGTGAAACAGCTGCTGCGTCTCTGGAATGAGAACTCCTAGTTGCAGTAGCTGGTTCCAGGAAAACATCAGTTGGCCCAAGAAAAATAACAGGGATGCTAGGAATTACCAGGAAGGAAACAGAGAACTCAGCTGAAAATGTAATTGTGCCTTTGTATAAACCCATGGTGTGTCCATTGCTGAACACTGCCTGAAGTTCTGGATTTCTAGTCAGAAAGGCTGTACTAGGATGAAAAAACATACAGATAAAAGTATCACACAGAAAAGAATAGTGTCCAAAATGGAAACAACTAGATTAAGACTCTTTTGCAGAGAAAAGAGACAAGCAAGGGTAGACGTGACACAAATGAATAGAAACATCAATGACATTGAGAAGCTCATTAGGGAATTATTACTTTGATTTTTCACAGTGCAAGAAGTAGAAGCAACAAATGAAATCATCAGGTGACAGGCTGAAAACAAACAAAAGAAGGCATTTTTTCAAGCAGCACAGTTAAACCGGGAAATTCTGTGCCCAAGGGTATTCTAAATACTGTAAATTCTTACCAGTTCAAAAATCAACAGGGCCAATTCATGGAAGCAAGTCCACCAAGGTTGTTAAACCCAGAAATAACATTTATTAACAAGGAATTTGATAAACTATGGGTTGCTGGAAGCCGGGAGAATATGCCAGGGAAGCACCATTGTATGCTTGCCCCATTATTACATCTTCCCTAGGTATTCAGTACTTGACTACTGTCAAAATCCACATACAGGCTAGATGGATTTTGCCATCCTTCAAAAAATGCCTCAGAGGTCTGAAGATGGCCTCTACAAATAAAAATATTTGTGTTGATGTAGGCACTTGACGTTGTTTACTGTGGTCAGTGGGCTTGCCCAAACAAACCCAATGGATACCTGACAGAGTTTGATGACACAGACGATGCCGTCATCTATGAGTGATTTCATCTTGGATGGAAGGATGGAATCTTGACCATGTTGAAATCAGCAAGAATTTTGGCACAGCCTGCAATGGAAGCAGGATCTCACTTCGTGCTACCTGAGTCCCGAGGCTCAAGTACTCCCTGACACACGAGGGTTCCTCCTGGTGCCTGCCTGAATATTCAGCATGATACGATCCAGAGATTTTCAAAGCACAGAGCTTTGTAGCATGCTCTTGAACACAATGTTCAGAGAAGAGTTTAGGGACTACAGGATTTCATACTAAAACAGCATACAAAAATGTACTAGCACAGCCGCTGTGGAATTGGTCTGCCACAGTCACTCTTATCAACACATTGTCTCTGTTTTAACATTCACATAGCCGAGGTTGGAAAGCAAACCCGATTTTGCATCTTAAATAGGGAAATGGAAAATGTTTTATAGGCTTTCATGCTTTATTTGAAGATTATCTTAAAGTGAGATTTTTCATATTGCAAAGACTCTAAACTGTAAACCTTTTAAGACTGCTGACAGTCATTGCAATTTTTTCAGAGAATGATCTGGTCTATATTTTCTTCAGAAATGGAAGTGTCAGAACTTAAGTAAAAAAACCCACCACCATTTAAAAAAAAATTAAGAACTGACCCTAATTGAACAAAACTTCCCTGAAAAAAATTGTATTTATATGGATTCTGTCAGCACCTTTTCTTTAGCCTTTTAAAAAACTTTTGATTCAAAAGATTATTTGATTTTTAAAAAGGAATATGGTAGTGGATTTCAAAACATATTTGATATAGTACTACTTAGGGGCTGAAACATAGAGTTACAAACTGCAGAATGAATAATCAACCCTGTGCATCAATATATATTTGCCATATTAATATTTACTTGATCCATATCAACACAATAAAAGAATGAAAACAGAATCACCGCTCGTTAGGAAAACCTCTCCATAAGGCAGTGTTTTCTGCATATGCCTGACATGGCCTCATTTATTAGTGAAAGTCATTTCAATATTTCTTTAGGAACAGCAATTTGCCTAATTGCGTCTGAGCAAGATGGCTGGAAGATACTGAGATACAGAAAAGATTTTTAACCATGACAATTCACAAGGTAAACTATTCTCTCCTTGATGGATGAACCAGATTTTTGGACTTCAAGTCTAAATCCAACAGATGAAGCTAGTCCACTGGGGGTTTTAATAATAAGAAAGGGGAAATGAGAAGAACTATATAGCTAAATCATTGTAACTAGACAGTTGGAAAGGCAGAGACAGTTTGCACTTGTAACATCTTAGATCACATGAAACCATGTAATGGAATAAGAACCTTAACAAAGAATTAAAACAAAGATGGAGGACTTTAATTGAAAACTTGATCAATTAGCACAGAGGCCATAAGAAGGAGGCAACAGAGCATGAAATTTGATTAAACAGAACCATACGTCCTACTTCATTTTCAGTGATGTCGCGAAACTGATGACCTTGAAAAGAGAAGACATTAGAAGAGTGTAAAATAGCAGTTATCTCAATGCTGGTTAAAATAGAGAACTGATAATAAATATTGTACAGTAAGGAAGCCTTAAATTAAAATCACATACATATTCAGAATGGAGAGATGGGTAGTCATAAATTGCAGTAATTGACATGCAATCCAAATTTATTACAATGGATCTAGGCAGAGGGAATGTGAGGAAGTGCCCTAACTTCACAAATTTGACAAATGAAGCAGATCACACTCTAGCTCACTGACTACTCAGGATATTTTTTGACAGTTGGCATGACTCTACTGCATTAGATGATCCTTTTGTAGTCAGTAAAGTAGATTAAATTCTAAAGACACATTCAGCATCTACAGCAACGCACCACTGAAGTCATGGTGTGATTCTTCCCAGCTTTGCCCCAAAATGAAATCACATAAGGACACTTCTTCACCCACGTGACACTGCCATAAACCTCTGTTTTTTGACAGGTGAGGTAATAGGCAAACTTGATACACCGTGTTGAAAACAATGATGTCTTTGTTCCTGTTGCAAAGAGGTTTGGCTCCACAGTTGCTCTTACAGGTCAGTACATGCTCACCCAGCTATGAGTCCATATTCTCATAGGACTAAATGCAAGGACTCAGCCATGTTTCTACAGCTATCCAGAACAACCCAACAACATGGGGTTTACGTCTTGAGCTGTATTTCAGCTTTATCCCAGCTATGAGCAGACAAAAAGTGCCTTTCTGATATAAAATCTACTGGAACAAAGGTTTCCCCTTTAATATTTTTGAACAACTAGGACTGACAGGGAGACATTGTACAGGTTCAGTGCTTTATGTCATCTGGCCACGGTGTTTTGATTCTCTACAGCGTGCCTTAAAATTAGTTTTACTGTGATGTGGAAATAATACTGCTTAAGTGATTCTGACGTGAATTTTTTCCGAAGTGGCATGTCCTTGCAGCCATGAAATGCCAGCAGGATTTGAATGTGGTCAACACAGAGTGCTTTTGAGAGTCCCACTTATTGAGAATTCCAAAATAAAACAATACCAAATGTATAAGTGTGGTGTGATGGTTTTGCCATCAGTGTTTTTCTGAGGAAAAGTGTTATGGGTCAACGTTTACTTATAAAAAATTTGAAAAATACCTTATTAGCTTGAAGAGGCTTTACAGCTTGCCCCACCTGTTCATACATACTGTTGATCTCCTCAATGTAAAACAAACTGATTGCAGGAGGATAATATTAGTATAGTGTCCTTTTCTGCTACAATGTCAAAAAGCGAAAGAAAGTATATTTTGGGTTTTTTTTATGATGGCAGAAAACAAAATGAATTTCTGCACGCTATGTAGCAGTAAATGTTGCACTGTACTCTGTTGAAAACTAAATATTTTAAACACAAGGTTGTCCACCAATTGTCCACATTGGTGCTTCTTTCTTTAGTGAGCTACCTCCCTCTGCAAAAAAGAAAGGGACAAGCACTGGTGTAACACTGAGTTGCAGTGGTCAGGACTCCAGTACATACTGTCCTGGGGTATCAGTGCCAAGCATATGGAACACTTACAAGTGTGAGGAATGTTTAATTATGTCCAAATCATTCATGAGCAGTTTTCCTTTTAATCTATTCCCTTATTTTTAATTCTCAATCGAAGGAAACACCAGATATTTTTGGCAGTAGATTTCTCAGTCTGACCTTTTGAGGTCCTTCCTAACCCACTGTTTTCTAATTCTGTGAGAAATGGGGAAAGAAAACTTGCAAACACTGTGCATTTGTTCTGATGCATTTGCTTGCAGTTTCCTTGGGCAGAGAGAGTACTAGTAGAGGCCCTAGTATTCCACTAAGGCTGTTTTATTTTTTATCTGCTGTTCTTCAGTGTGTGCACAACCTTCCCTCTCCAAAGAAATGAAACACACCACCATCCAGTCCCATAAACACTCATCTAAGCAATATGAACATGCAAGGAGAAGGAGTATTATTTATACAAACTGACTTCTTTCCCTTTTGTTCCAATTAAGTTTACACCAATTTGCACCAATCTGGCTTCTGTGTGTCCATGGCTATTTGTTTCCTCTCTTTTTTTTTCTTTTTTTTTTTTCTTTCCTTTCTTTTCTTTCTTCTTAGCACCTGGTTCCTTTCTAAATTTCATATCATGCATCAGATGCATGATATGCATCTCTCATTTATTCTGAGATAGTACTACTTTAATACATTGCACTAAATGAAGTGTACTGCTAAATACTACTTTTTTGACAGTCAAGTGAGATATGAGAATAAACATTAAAATATTAACATTCATGGGCTGCTAGAAGGAGGTGCAGTCTGTTAATGCAACTGTCTCACAAAAGAAAAACCCAAGGAAACCAAGACTTAGTGTTCTAAAAGGAATAAAATAAGCAAGACAGATCAGTAATTCACATTCCTCAGAATTCACAGACACCAGGAAGAGACCACCACCATGTTTTAAATGTTCACTGGTGATGTATGGGCTGTAGTGACAGAAAAAAACCCAACAGTCAGTTCTCAGAGGGCACTTCTCATCAAGAAGACAACTTTTGCACTGGCTAGCAGCTGCTCATAGGCAGCAGGTCCCAGAAAGATGCAATAAGAGCATATTAAAAAAACCTCTCCAGAAATCTCTTTACTAGCAGAAATCACAAAATGAATAGACCATATCCAAGGAAGTTCAGCAAATGCACTGAGTCTGCACAAAATCACCACAATCACCATCTCCACGAGACAGGTACCAGACACCAGATGCCACCAGAGTGTGAAGTGTGAAGCTCCTTCTTCCTGGTGACAGGCCTGAGAATTACCTTCCTCTGCCTTCAAAGCACAGAGAGGAGGAATCACCAACATTTCCCTCTGGCTCTGTAGCCACTTGGTATTTTTTTTATTTATTTACTGAGGTCTTGCTGCAGTCTTAAGTCTCTGGGTGGATGCATTCTGTGGATTCTACTTGCTGGTTCCGATATAGGAACACCATTTGGACTTTTTAGAACACCATATGGATTTTTTAGAAGTGGTGAAGTTTGCTACAGATATTAAAGCTTTTATTACAAGAAAATAGAACGCTCCAGTATTTCTGGGAAAACAAAAACCTATGAGTGAATGGAGAACGCTCTTTCTAAGAAGAGGAGGGAAAAAGAAGAAACTGGGCTTGGGAATGAGAAGAGCAGGAAGAATAACTCCAGGAATGTCCCTTCCAACACAAATCATTCTATGATTCATTCCCAGAAAGTCCTTCCACCCTGAAGCTCATGTTGTGCACCCTGTGAAACACACAGATGAGGAACAGCTGTATTACATTTTGCACCTCTTTCAGGATATGCACCAGGCAACCAGCAGTCACTCTCATTCCTTTGCTTCAGCTCCAGTGGACAAGGGCAACACACAGGTCCTAAAAACTTGGTGCAAAGTCCACGTGGAGCCAGAACAAAGACTCCCAATCGTAATCCTACTGCCTTTCAAACCCCAGTTTGACTTGTATCCAAAGTGGGCTCAAGGGAAGGCTATTGCAAAGCTCATTTTACCCCCTGCAAACCCCGCAGAAGCAACCAAGTCTTAGAAGAGTCCCGATGTTGCATGCAGCCAGGCAGTGCAGGAATTACAGGCAGGCTGGCTCACAATCTCCAGCCAGCAATGCAAGTGGACAGACAAGCTGTGTCTACATTATCAAGTAATGTAGGCCAATAACAGAAGATTTGTAGACAGGAACAGCTGGTGCTTAGGATCTAATATCTGCACTAGCTGCACTTCAGAGAGCTGTTACTTCAAACTAGTTCTAGTCTGGCCTCAAGCACTGAGCCCCTTGCATTTGAAGCATGACTGGATGACATCTCCTGGTTTAGTTTCATCCAAAAGAAATCCACTATGAAGACTTCGAGACTAGTCCATGATGTGAAAGCTTGCTAAGCGTGGCCAATGAGGAGATTAACTCCAAAACCAGTCCAAAGTAAACGGTTAATGTGGACACATCCATGAAGTTTTTAGAAGTCAGAGAGCTTTAAGAAGCTCAGTGACATGAACTGATTTGGATGTTGTCCCACTGACTCTGTCAGGCTAAGTACTTCCTATTTACAAAGCTTGATTGGAGGAAAGGAGGTTTCCTAGACCTGGAGCTGTTGTTTTACAATTTGCAAGGCATAGTTTGTGATATGCAATGTGACTCTAACAACACTCTTGATGATATCTGACACCAAATTAAGTACCAATATCAATTTAGAAAGGGAGGCTATGTCTCACTGTTTAAACTCTGTTATTGAGTAGAAGATCAGATATCTTGGCTGTAAAATATGTGATAAGCATGTGGGATCTTGGGTAAGAAACTGTAAGGTGAAATTCGGTAAATGAGGCATTTCAGTTCTTAGTTTTCTGCATTCATTTTTTTTTTCAGATATCTTCATCCCCATTTAACTACTACTGACGTTCAGCTTTTCTTGACAAACCCCCATCAGGTTTATCTAACTTTTAACCAACAAATTTGCTCATTTTGCTGTTTAATGCGATGCCACACTACCTGTTGACCTTGCACTGTGGCTTCACTTAACTGGTAATTTACTAATATTTATTATTTCAAAATTATCAACATTACTCTTAAGATGTTACTTGAAACAATTAGAGTGAGTATCATTCATATGAATTCTCCTTTTCAAGTGGGTACAGCAAGTCTTTTGATTTTTCCCACTTATTTTTATCTACTATAAGGCTTTAATTGTAGTAGTTCTTATGAAAAATTCAAGAACTACAGCTATGTTTTCAACTGCAGCTTCTAATTTATGATTCAACACTTTTGGAATACCAGACTCAAGACACCCTGCAGCTAATTTTCAGAGGTGCTGAATGCCCACAGCTGCTGGTGGCAGCTGCTTGATACTAATCTGTCTTTCGATTTGCAGAGGGATGGCATGTAAAGCATTAGTGTACTTGTAGCCACAAGAAAATATATTGCCAGTGACCCCATGTCAACCCTGAGCTGGGGGAATTAGGTCTAAAGAGTAGATTGGTAGATTGTACAAGTTAGGAAGTCAGTATGGGTTTGAACACACACCATTCTGCAATAACTTGCAGGGAGTTTCTTAATGCCACAAATATGAATGAAGTATTTCAACCCATCTTCAAAGACATTAAGCTTTTCAAAACAGCTTGGAGAGCCAAACAGCTTAGAAAGCATATTTCTAAGTAAGCTACCTCTCTTATTGCTCATAAAAATGTCTACATAAGGAGGTAGTTTGGAGGACCTAGCTTACGGCTGGATTTACTGGTAAGAAAATGCATCTCTACTCTTATTTGTTATTCTGTACTCCCATTCTACTAATATCACTCAGTGTGGTACTTGCATTTCCAAAACACGTGACCAGACAAAGCCACACCACCATTTCCTTCTTCCCTACTGTAGATAGTTACGTACACCACCACATTGTGACTTCATACTCTCGCTTTGCATAGTACTAACTTTCTAGGAAAAAAAGACCTCAGGATGAGAAAAGAGCTTGGTTGTTACATCCCTTTAATACTTGGTCATTCATTTAGACCTGCATCTAAGCCAAACAGAGTTTCTGATACCGGCACATAGCCCTCAGGAATTTGACTGAAACAGGTCTCCTCTACTGTAAGGAAGACCTTGCCAACAGTAAGGCTTTGCAGTCACTGCCGGGCAAAGTCAAACGTGCACTGTTACTTAGACTAAAGGAACCAAGCAAAGACTTGTTCTTAACAAATAGCATATGCTCAACACCATTTTCAAGAGAACTGTTTCACATTGGGAAATGTTGAATTCAAATAGACACATCACAATTTTCATCCCAAAATTGAGAGAAAAGTATTAAATCGAATCATGTTTCACCGTTTGCTTTGATTCAGTCACACTGAAACCTTTTGTTCTGAAAAGTTGGAAACATTTAATTTAATTTTGTTATCACCTTTACAAGGTTTCATATTATTTATGTATTGTTCTTAAAACTTCAGGTTTAATATAATATTATGTTTCAGCATTATTAAAATAAAGCTGTTCAGAGTTTCAGAATAAAATAGATCAGAAATTCTAGTCGGAGATTTTCACTGTAATTGAGAAAGAAAGCACACTTTGAAACTCCAGAATATCTTGTGGGATACTACTTTCTCACTTGCTCTGCTCCTGGGTCCTTATTAATGTTAAATGTAAATAATAAATACAGGCCAGTACCTCTAGAGGTTGACAAGGAGATTTTACTAAATCTTGATTCAGACACTATTTCTGTACATTCACACATGAAAAAGAAGCTGTGTTTGTTACCAAAGATCAACACAGCACATAATCATGTTGATAGCTATTATATAGCTCTTTTTTTTCTTCATTCTGTTACAATAACACCAAAGTGCTGGATGATAATCATAACTGCAGTTTACAATTGCTTTTCATTCCTAAAAGTTCCTAATATGCTTAAGAATCCTTTATAGCAATGTGGTTTGCAGGGATTATTTAATCTACCACTACAGTTCAGACACTTCTGTCATTAAATTTGCCAACTGTTCAACAGCCTTATCACACAGAAAACTATAAATGAATGGGCAATTTACAGGTTCAAAAATAATAATCCACCAGAGATGAGATCAGGATTTCAAGATTAATAATAATAATAATAGTAACATAACCAGAACATAGCAAGTTAACAGACATGTCTGAGGCAACAGCCTCTGTGGAGAATGATGTGTAACTGCAAAGGCTCTGGGAAGTATAGGACCTTCTTTGAAATAGGTGTTTCTCTTTCTCAGTACCCTTCTAGTGCTACTGGAAAAAGTGTAAAAGTGAGAGGGCTGTAGGGTGGCTCCTCTCTATGGTATGAAAGTACCAGTCTTCTAGAAGGACTTGTAAGGATCCGTCTCACTTCACTCTTGTGATGGCAAGCAGAGTCACGTCTACGTGGTCCATAAGTTAGAGGCACACGGTTTGACCTTTAATGAACAACAGTTATCAAGACAGTGGCTTTTTAATGTCACTCCATTTCATTAATGCTTCGTGCTCCACACATCTGCTGCATGAGTGAGCAGCAGCTCAGTTAGTTATACCTTGTCTTTACAAAGGAATCCTAAAATGTCTGACTAATCTGATAGCCTTCTATGATGGCATGACTGGATGGATAGATGAGGGAAGGGCGGTAGATGTGGTCTACCTTGACTTAAGCAAGGCGTTTGACACAGTCTCCCACAGCATCCTCATAGGGAAGATTAGGAAGAGTGGGTTAGATGAATGGACAGTAAGGTGGATAGATAACTGGTGAAAAGACAGAGCTCAGAGGGTCATGATTAGGGGCACAGAGTCTAGTTGGATGTCAGTGACGAGTGGTGTTCCCCAGGGGTCAGTACTGGGTCCAGTCCTCTATCAATATATTCATCAATGACCTGGATGAGGGGATAGAGTGCACCCTCATCAAGTTTGCCAATGACACAAAGCTGGGCGGGGTGGCTGACACACCAGAAGGCTGTGCCGCCATGCAGAGAGACCTGGACAGGCTGGAGAGTTGGGCAGAGAGGAACCTCATGAAATTCAATAAGGGCAAGTGTAGGGTGCTGCACCTGGGGAGGAATAACCCCATGCACCAGTACAGGTTGGGGGATGACCTGCTGGAGAGCAGCTCTGTGGAAAGAGACCTGGGAGTCCTGGTGGACAACAGGATGACCATGAGCCAGCAATGTGCCCTCATGGCCAAGAAGGCCAATGGCATCCTGGGGTGCCTCAAGAAGACTGTGGCCAGCAGGTCGAGGGAGGTTATCCTCCTCCTCTACTCTGCCTTGGTGAGGCCACACCTGGAGTACTGTGTCCAGTTCTGGGGTCCCCAGTTCAAGAAGGACAGGGAACTGCTGGAGAGGGTGCAGCAAAGTGCTACCAAGATGATTAGGGGAGTGGAACACCTCTCTGATGAAGAAAGACTGAAGGATTTGGGTCTCTTCAGTCTGGAAAAAAGACGGCTGAGGGGGGACCTTATCAACACTTATAAATACTTGAAGGGTGGGTGTCAGGAAGATGGGGCCAGGCGCTTTTCAGTGGTGCCCAGGGACAGGACAAGAGGTAATGGGCACAAACTTGAGCATTGGAAGTTCCACCTAAACATGAGGAGGAACTTCTTTCCTTTGAGGGTGGCAGAGCACTGGAACAGGCTGCCCAGAGAAGTGGTGGAGTCTCCATCTCTGGAGACATTCAAGACCCACCTGGGCGTGTTCCTGTGCAACCTGCTCTAGGTGACCCTGCTCTGGCAAGGGGGGTTGGACTAGATGATCTCCAGAGTTCCCTTCCAACCCTATGGTGCTATGATTCTATGATTCTATTAAATGCCCCCTTGAAACACTGTTTCCTGTCATTTCTGGACCGTGATCCCTGCAAATGGTCCTACTTCGGTAGAATGGGAGTTGGTCATTCCAGGACTTAAGAACATGGATCCACACGGAGGCCTTTGGGATCTAAAACCTTGCTGTGATCTTTCACCTCTCAGCCCCTTGCATTTTGCCTTTGCTGGAAGAGAACTGAAGGTATTTAGTACAAAGGAAAATGGCAAAAGCCTGTGCACTGCAGTCTCCCCTGCAAGCACAGCCTGCAGACTCTTAACAAAGAACATGGCAGAGTTTATAATGATGCGACATTTGCTACTGTGAGTCAACAGACTGAGTCGCACCTGTCACATACAGAATGCAGGTGGGACCTTTCCTTTGCTCTTGCCAATATTAGGTTCTGGCAATCCGTATACATGTGGCCAAATCATCACTGGATATTCCAGTTGCACCTGTATTACTCAGGATCTTGGCTCCGAATCACAGCTCTTAAAAAGACACAGAGTTCGATGTTGCTCTCATTGCATGTATGAACACACCATGTGCCCCAAGAACAGACTGAGCTCTGCTTATCTGATTCCTCACTGACATGTGGTATAAAAGAAATTATTTTTTTTAATATAGGTCAAAATCACATCCACCTTACTTTCTTCATTTTGTGATTTAATTATTTAAAGTACCAAGGCTTAAATGAACTACTGAAAAATAAGATATAATTCTAGCTAGAACACCATTTCTATACTGAAAGTTAATAGCCCACATGTATTGTCATTCTGACACCTTGTTTTAATCTGCTCATAAATTTCTAAGGAAATACATTTTGGACTAAAATTTTCCAGCCGTGATGACCTTTTGCGTGCCCATTTTGTGTTTGTATTTTATTTTTTGACAATATGAACAGGAATGTTTCAAACATTGCTTTACCACAGGGAGAGTAGACACAAAAAGAAAACAAACTCTTTTTGCTTACAAAAAAAAAAATAATTGTTCCTTTTTTATGAGTTCTGGCACCAGAAAGACGTAAAGCTCAAAAAAATGACAAATGTTTTCAATCCTTGTTCTTGTGAGAGAGGATCTTGATGTAGGTAGGACCTGTTTGTAAACAGTGCTCTATGAATGTACATAGAGTACATACAGTTTTACACAGGAATACTGTTCAACACATTTGGTTCAAAGTCCTGCCAAAACAGGAGAGGCTTTTTCACTCATGATAATAGGCTGTAGGTTGAGCAGGAATACGCATTAAGCTATAAATGGTATCTGAATTTTGCAGGAGAAAAACATTTCTTTTCTGCAGAGACTCAGGGGAGTTGTCCCTCAGTATAATTTACCCTTCAACAGACCCTATCTCTGGATCTGCTCCACGCCTGTAAAAATGCAGCAATAGCCTTGAGTGTGTCTCTTGTGCAGCAGAGTGCAAAAGGAAAACTCCAGCTCAATCACCAGATGATACTGGAAATCGTTGGTTTTGCTTTTGTCTGCCTTCTACACTTCTCGTTTAAAGAAAAAAAGATTTAGAAGTGTCTGCCTTCTACACTTCTCGTTTAAAGAAAAAAAGATTTAGAAGTTGCTGGCTGTAAGGAAACAAGTCTCCAACCGGTGACACACTGGCAGTCTGCAGTCTCCCAGACCTCCTCAGCAACCTGGGGATGCCCCAGGGTGCTTTTGCACCTTACGAGGTTCCTCCTTTACAAATTCCCAGAGGGGGCTTTCCCCTCTTCTTTCAGAGCCACCAGCCCACTGGCTGACTAGAGTGGGACTGGTCTTGCAGACAAACTGGCCGAGTACAATACCCAGCCCCAGCCATCCGGGCCAAGTACAACCGTTCCTGTCCTTCTCGCTTTTATCTAAAGGTCCAAGAGTATTTCCTGGGCTGTGGTGCTGTGTTATCATCCCAGGGCAGGGCAAGAAAACACGGGCATGTGGCTCAGCAAGGAGGCAGCTCCCAGGCTGGGCAACTCTGTCTGGGGGGCTGTGCTCTGCGTCAGTCTTACATACCGAGCAGGTGAAGAAAACTAAGGCTGTGCCCAGTTGTTCTTGTACAGCATAGTATTTAGCATGTTGCTGTCTGAAGTCTGAAATTTCTTTTGGTGAGATTAAATAAGGCTATCAAGGGCACATTTTCAATGAAAAAAATCCACATTGAAAGATCCGTTACCTTTAATGGCAGCTGCATAATTCAGGCTGCGTACTTACTCCCTAATGTTGTTTTAGAAAATCCTTTTTGTCTACTTTTCATCAAGTTTTCAATAGTAGGGTCCCTACATGCATATTGGAAATCCCCAGAGGAAACTTTCGAGTCAGTTTCCATGAACCCTGATATTTGTTGGATGTCTTTTCCATTTTTAGCCTCCAAAGTTTGACTTTTTTTTTTTTACTTATTTTTTCTCAAAGGCTATCTGATAATCTCTTGTACATTCAGAAATATTATCATTTATTAAAGCAAACAGTGCACTTTGCTGTGTCACAGGCTATTGTTGTTCTTACTGTGCCACATTATGAGGAATCTAATTTAATACGTGTTACCTCTCTTCTGTTTGTATGCAACCACTGGGATACAGATATTTTTCCCTGAAGTGATTGATTTTCTGTTGATGAAAGTTTATTGGAAATCCTAAGACTCCAGAGGCTGTTCAGCTGGTGGCTCTCAGTCCTGAAGATGGATTTAAAAATACATCATTTCTTTCTTTCAATTTGCAAAAGAGGCACTGAGAATCAGATCTCCTTTTAAAACAAGACAGTAAAAATGAGATACAAACTTAAGAGTGGTTGATTATGAGAAGTAATTCCATTTGAGACTTTGCATATGATTGACATAGTTTATGCTTTGATAAGATTAAAAAAAATCTCCAGAGATAATTGCTCATAATGAATCATTTATTATGTATATCTCTTAATTCTAGAGGGGTTAAGGATGAGTGAGCATGAAAGACAGGGACAGAGCTTTATGCATCCCATAAACACTCCTTGCAGATATTTATATGTGTCCTCAAGCACTTCTACATGAAACACAGGAATCAAGGACACTTACCGCTTTTCCTGAAACACTTCTGCTGCACAAAAAGTGTTGGCTCTCTTAGGTTCTGAATGCTGTCGCGACCCCAGAAACCGAGGTGGGCAAGAACAGGGGAAGCACCAGCAGCAGAGTTGCAGAGCAGAGATCCAAGGTAAAGCAATGCTTTCTTTGGGCCACACAATAAAAGGCATAGGACGGGAGGTCCAGAGCAACCAGGCTGTCGCCCATCCACTTAATTACTACGGGGCCAAAAGGTGAGCACCTTGTGCAGGAAGCTAGAACCGCTGCTGACATTGATATGCCAGGGGATACATATCTTTGGCTTACTGCACTGCCTCTTCTCATTACATGCATACTTGCAGTAGTAACACTGTTCTGTGGGGCTTGGTTTGGGGCTTAAAGCACCAAAAGGTGGTTTACATCTAAATACAGCATGACTTTTTAAGAGTAGTGTGGGCCTAAAATTTTCAGTCCTTGAACCAATCACACACTGGGGCAAAGGATTTCTTTTTCTAGCAGACGTTCTTAAAAGGACAGCCACTTTACCTACTACTTGAAGGGTTACAGAGCAAAGTTCAAATTGGTTGCATTAAACTTGAAAGAAAGATTTTGTAGCTAAGCTGTTTGCATGCCTTTTTTATAAGCTGGCATATGAGCAGTCAGCAGGTGCCTCTCTTAGAGCGACAGGCATGATATACAGCTCTTACAGCCATACAACACTTACCGCCATAAGCATGGCATGTTTTACAGGCTGCATGATGACTTAGACAAAGAGCCTTCATAATGACTTCCCTGGCTGCATAAGAGCTCCATTTACAATTAGCATTAGGAGGGAACACAGCTCACTTTTGTGTACGGAGCTGATTCGAATTTAGATATGACAGTCTGGTGGACAAAATGTGCTTAGGTGACGGTCTGCAGAAATCATAGAATCATAGAATCATAGAATTGCTGAGGTTGGAAGGGACCTTTAAGATCATCAAGTCCGACCATTAACCTACCCTGACAAAAGCCACTTTTAAACCATGTCCCTAAGTACCCCATCTACCCTTTTTTTAAACACCTCCAGGGATGGTGAACCCACCAGCTCCCTGGGCAGCCTATTCCAATGTTTAATAACCCTTTCAGTGAAAAAAATGTTTCCTAATATCCAATCTAAACCTCCCCTGACATAACTTGAACCCATTTCCTCTCGTCCTATCACTTGTCACCAGGGAGAAGAGGTCAGCCCCCATCTCTCTACAACCTCCTTTCAGGTAGCTGTAAAGGGTGATAAGGTCTCCCCTCAGCCTCCTCTCTCCAGGCTGAACAACCCCATCTCCCTGAGTCGTTCCTCATCAGGTTTGTCCTCCAGACCCCTCACCAGCTTTGTAGCCCTCCTCTGG
>VXBH01008581.1:86450-130681 GCA_013400035.1 Rynchops niger | reverse complement strand
GATCACCCTGTTCTCCTGCAAGTGCTGTGTAATGGCACTGAGAGTGATCTGTTCCATGACCTTCCCAGGCACCGAGGTCAGACTGACTGGACTGTAGTTCCCTGGATCCTCCTTCCGGCCCTTCTTGTGGATGGGTGTCACATTTGCTAACCTCCAGTCAGCTGGGACCTCCCCGGTTGTCCAGGACTGCTCATAAATGATGCAAAGCGGCTGGGTGAGCACTTCCGCCAGCTCCTTCAGTACCCTTGGGTGGATCCCATCTGGCCCCATAGACTTGTGCACCTCCAGGTGCTGAAGCAGGTCCCTCACCATTTCCCTTTGGATTACAGGGGCTTCATTCTGCTCCCCATCCCTGTCTTCTAGAGCAGGGGTCTGGGTACTCAGGGAGCAACTGGTCCTACTGCTGAAGACTGAGGCAAAGAAGGCATTAAGTACCTCAGCCTTTTCCTCATCCTTGGTCACAAATCCACACTCTCATTTTACAATGCTGGCTACTCGGATTGTTGAGGATGACCTGCCTGGGTTTTTTTTGCCTGTAGAAAGCCTCCTAAGCTTTCTGACTGTGGTTGTTGATTTGGATTTTAATATTCACCTTTTGTTATCTGAGCTGCATAGTTGAGACTTAGAGTGGATTGTCTCACCTTCAGCAATGGGAAAAATGCCAGAACTTACTGAGGGAACGAGGTACACGTGGGGCGAAGGACTGCAGGGAACTAGGTCGGCTGGAATACAGGGAGATGTCACATTCACAGCCCACCCCAGGCTGTAAGCCCAGGACTGGATTTCCACTCTTTGGGTTGGAAAAAAGTGTGTTTGGATGACGTCAGGAACTTCCATTAAAAATGCATGAAAACATAGACCATAATCAATAGTAATCTCTGTTGATAGAACCATTCTTCTTGGGTTTGATCACAGGTCCTGGATCACTGAGCATATGCCAAGGAGGTGCTTCCACAATGGTTCATGGTGTTATGCAGCAGTGCTTCCTGATTCAGACCCGAGTGTGCTGCAAATCACCAAATATAAAAAAAAAACATCGACGGCAGCAGTGCTCCGAAAACATCTTATACAAAAGGTGCGTAAGATTGGCAAATGTTTTAACATCTCTGTTGTTCAAGAGATACATGTAAGAATTGCTATTATTATTTTTTTTCTGCCTTCTAGTATTGCAGTGCTTGGCCACTACTATGTGTTCTCTCACCCAGCATGTTTAAGCAACATACGCTGTCTCTGTTGTCTTACTTCATCCATCTCAGGATCAAGAGAAAGTTATTTCCTAAATCAGCCTTCACTGAAATACCCACGAAAGTATAAAATATTTCAGCTTGCAAGAAATTAGTGAAAGGGAAACAGGAAACTCTTCCTGTTTATCTTTCGTTCTGTTTTATTTGTGTGTTTTCTTGCTTGCTTTACAAATGGTATAAAATCCTCTTTAAAAGTTCCTCTCAACGTGGTCATTATCTAAAATCACAAATCACTATTAATGTCACTTAAAATAGACTAGAATGTAGAATTATTCTAATTTGGTGGCTAAAAGGTATTATCTGCTATGAAAAAGGAGTGGAAAGATACAGGTTTAGTATAATAGGGTGGTCATCAAATTAAAAGAAATCTATATTCCTTATAAAAATCAAAATAAATAAATGAAAGAGAAGAGCTTACAGAATAAATATACTAAGCATACAACTGCTAGTGCACAGACAGATTTTTCCTAATAACAAAGGAAGTTAGTAAAATGGATAGCAACAATAATGAGAACATTTGTATATGTATTACATGAGATTACATTGTGTGTCTGTGTGTGTGCAGATGAAAAGGTATTTTAGCTGTCTTAAGCCAAGCATTCAATCATGTAAAAATAACAAATAGCATATTTCAAAATAACTAGTAGGAGGAAAGGATACCCACACACTGAAGAATTTTTTTTTTTAATATCTTTTTCTCACACCAGCACAACTGAAGAATGGAAAGCATCACACAGAACTGGAGCAACTTTTGTCAAATTGACATCAAAATATGGTATCTGGTTATTGAACAAGTCCAGAAATCCACAGTCTGGTAGGTCTTATTCTGTGAGAGCTTGGGTTAGATTTTTTTATGTAAACTGCTCTAGTGATTTAAAGGGGCCTTTAAGCACAGCTCAGGAAAGAGATTACTTTCCTAAGCATTAGCCAAGGGCTCCATGTCCTACACTCTCTCATCCTACATTCAGTCCTTCTTTCCCTGAGCGAACATTCACCCTGATCTTCACCACCTGAAAGGTCCTCTCATGCAACTTTTAGGCACATCGACTGCTGGTCTACTGCTGATGTGTATGAAGCTACTTCAATGAAGAGCATCATTTAGGAACAGCCTCAGAGTTTTTCAGTCTGTCACAAAAAATCTGAGACCCTAGAATTGGGAGCACTTATGCAAGAGGGAAAATACATTCACATGCACACAAGCATTGCCATTGAAGATTTGCATAAAATTATTCAGATGAAGAAACCTTAGATCCATTCCCTAAAATAGCTCTTGACATACGTATCTTTAGGGACTTTTCACCTTGTGGATGTAATTCCTTAATTAATTACTTCATCTTGTGTCTACAATCCTGCAAACCTCTTGGCAGATCTCTTATAATACAGTTACATGTTCAGGTGATCCAAGCTTTGTCTCAGTCAAATGTGGTTTTTATTAATAACAATACTTCTATAATCACAGTTCCTTTATTTTTGAAGTACTAGCTCGTCAACACATCTAGGCAACATAGATAACGGATTAATAAAAAAGATAAGTAACAGCTAGGTTGAAGCTTCAAAGACAGATTTAAGTGACATCCCTTTAAAAGTACCTCTGTACAGACACTCAGCTGCTGCACTTCATTCATAATTATGGTAAGCATTTACCTCTTTAACGTAGTCTATGGAAGACAAATATTTATACTTTTCTACAATCACAGAGACAGATGCAGCCCCTGTGTCAATGGTGAAGGCTGCATCACATGATTTGGGCTCTGTGGACAGTCCAGGACACATGGGAAGGATGCCCGGTGTCTGCTCAGTAAACCTTTGCTGACCAAATTTATAGCAACTAAGAACTTGATCTCCTAGGTCATCTTCTAGAAGTACAGATGCAAAACAAGTTTGTGCATGTATCCATTTAGCTGGGAACCTATTTGAAAAAGTAGGCCTCCAAGTGGCCATCAGCCCACACGGGCATGCAGATGCAGATGCACGCGTCAAATATAAACACAAAACCAAGAGGTAAACAGGAAGCTTTTCAGGTTCAAGTTTCAAATTGGAGAAGATAAGATGTAAAAAGTTTGAAGATGACCAAGTGACACATTCTAGGAACAATAAGTAATATATAACAAAATTTTGTCCCACGTGTTCTTTCTTATTAATCTAGTTGTGCATATTACCTTCAACTCCATGCTGTCTAGATGCTGGATGATTTTTATGGAAACAATGATTTTCTTCTGCATCTTTTCTTCTTTTTTTCTTCTCCTTCTTAGGCTTGAGATTTGGAAAAATGTGCTGGTTAATGGAAAGCTAAATCAAAGGAACAAGCACATCTGACACCTTCCTGGGCTGATATTCTAATTGCTTGTTAAAATAAATTTTGCAACTGACAGAGAATGTCCTGTTTTCTGTCCTGAGACTAGAAAGTTCACTATTACAGTAGAAGTTCTTATAAAAGATGATGCTTGTAGAGAAAGATGTGCTTACTTGAGTAGCTTTGGCAGCCAGTGTGATTTGGCTGCTATGAAACTAGTGTGAATGTCACAGGATTTGGCATATTTCCCGGCTTGTTTTGTGAACTTGCCCAAAAGTCATCACTCAATCTAGTCCTCTTATTTTGTTTCCTCAATGGTGCCAGGGGATGGACTGTCCAGGTATGACTTTGCAAAACACCTAATATAGTAGGTCCTTATTACAGCTAAGGAAAAAAACAACCCAGGAAATCCTCTGCAGGGCTTTGAACAGAAGGCAGAAATCTTTAAGTTCATTCTGTATTCAGTGGGGAACCAATGGAGAACAGAACATTAGGGAAATAAACTTATGGTTGCTTGCGTTTCTAAATAGACAAGTTGCTGCATTCTATCATCCTGGGCTGTTTTCACACTGGATAGCAGTATTTCCAGATAACGAGGTGCAATTTCTTCAAAGCAGCTTTAAATCCTGCTGCATATGATGAAATGCTGTAATGCTTTCTATTTTCTTGTTTGTGTTTTGCAAAAAACAGGAGAACAATAACAGAGAGTTGATTGGAAAGATATTGGGGACTATCAGGTGCTTCAGAAAAAAATCTCAAATCCTAAATATGCTACTACTTACAGTTTGCTAAAAGAAGCGATTTTGTGGCATTTACTTTAGTGCATCCTCTTCATTAAAGAGAACTTTATAGGAGTTAAACTTCAATGCATTTTTTTGTCTGTGTTGACAATTTGGATGTGGCTTGGGAATTGTTTGTGTGTTTGTTTATTTATTTCTTGTTAATTGGATTATAAATGGTCACAGAACCAACTCAGTCTCCAGAGTCTATGATTTAATGATGTTCTGAGTCTGTTTCTGAAAGGTACCCTCAGGGGAGCAGTACTGAGAAAGATGCCACCTTCTCTTTGAATAGTGTAATTAAACTTTACCTGAGTACCAATAAATTAATTTACAAGGTCTTCCTATAACTTAAATGAAATGCAAAGATTATGCCTTCTTTGACTTATTTTCAGCAATCTGGATCAATGCAATTTAGGAAATTAAATGCTACCCTGTTGCCTCTAGATGGTTGATCCTAAAACCACCTCCAGACCCTTGCTTTCTCTCCTTTTCTACCAAAATTGTTATACTTTTCATAGCCAAAAGACCCGTATTTTGCTACTGCCTCATAGCTAATATGCCATTACAGAATACTGGACATACCCCCCCCCAAATGCAACAAATGTAAAGCAACAGCTCTTTTGGCTTTTGGCAAGTTCTCAGAGATTATTCTTTCTTCACCTTTTTATTTAAATTTAGATTTTTACAATGTGACAGATTGGCAGCCGTCAAAAATAAAACTTAATCTGTAATTAAGTGCAGATACAGCACATGCAGTAGCAGCATGGCTGCAGCCCTGCCAATGTCACCTAATACGAACCCAGAGAGAATTTTGTCATGTGCTGTGTCATTTGGGCTAGGAGACAGAAAACAGGCCCTGGACCATGAGTAATAACACAGCCTTTGAGGAGGAGTCACCTCCAAAGAAAGGAAAATCCCCCTAACACTAGCACGAGGAGGGACTTCTGGCCAATCAGTCAGAACGGATGTGATGGTACCCAAAGAAAGTGCTTCCTCCCACAAAGCTCTGCTGGCACAGCCTGTGGGGTCAGTTCCCTCCCTGGATGCTGCAACTGGTGGTTGCCAGCATCTACTCAAGTTATCTCATGCTTCAGCTGTCCTACATGGGACTCAAAAAGACCTCACTGCTGAGATCAGCCCTCAGCAGAAAGGCTTACATCTTTGCTTTATTTGCCAACCATCACATTGTTAGTGCTGTAGATATGTCGAAAGTCCTCAGGATAGGCAGAAGTGCTCCATTTGACTGTTTGTATTGCTGCCCTCAATGGGAGCAGAATTATCCCCCAGCACACCTACTTTTATTCCCTGAACGATTTTCCTAAATTGCAGACACCACGGTCCAACCTGCGGTCATGTCAGGGACTGCTCCTGTAAGAAAATTGTCAGTGGTGGGTGAACTTTAAAAGCAAATTGCGAAAACCACAAAGCTGTATTACTGCCATTTAACTGAACTTAAGTACTAGGGAGGACATGCTAAAAGCTTGAAGGATTTAGGGCCTCATCACACTGAAAACAGCTGTGATTTTTAGGTTCTTGAGTTTCTGAGGAGCTCTGGAAAGTTTTCTCCTCAAACTTGAGGTTTCTATGCAGCATAAGCAAAGCTGAATCAAAGAAATGAGTGTCTGGATCAAGACAAAGCCATAATTCCCCTGCTGTTGGAAGGAAAAGAGATGCAGATAGAACTGGGTGACAGATTCAGTGTTAGAGCTCTACGGATTTGCTTTTGGTGCTCTTTTTGCTACCTGGGGAAGGGGAGAAGCCTTGTGCTCACCTCCAGCAACAGGTGCTGCCCCAGCCTATCAACAACCCTATCTTCAACTTCATTAAAAGCTTCAGCCAGCTGATTTGCAGCGTTCTGGCACAGGCAGAACTATCAGAAGGTCATGACCACACGACTGTTCCAGAGCAATCTCCTATCTCAGGCAACCGTCTATTTTTGCCTATACCTACAGACAGTTCGGTGCTCAGGTGTTAGTGAAAAATGGTTTGCAGGTACAGAGGTGCTGAACTGGCATCCACCAAAACCCCTGGAACGAACAACTAAATTTGCTGTAAGTGATAGAGCACTACCTTGCCATTGTTAATTGGTCTTATTCTTCTCATTCAATGTTAGGTAGCTTTGAAGCAAAAGAAAAATTAAGACAGAACACAGGAGGAAGATAATGATCAAACTAAAGTAAATGGTCAAATCAAATTGCAGTCATATGGTACAAAATAAGAATTTTACACAAGACCCCAGAAAGTGGAGAACAAGGGAGTAGAGACTTATTTTATTGGTTATTAAGGGTACTAGAAACCCTGACACAGGCAGAGGACAGAAAGATTAGTCTGTACCTCAGACAATTTACTTTTCAACCTGAAAACTCTAAAGTTTTCAAAAAGGAGGAGCAACTTGTTTATTAAAAAAATAATGCAGGTGATACTGATTGTTTACATGACTATAAAAGAAGGGTATCAAAAGCTGTTTCCAGAGTCCAAAACCTTGCCAGATGTGTCAACTGCATCTAACAACTGTTTGGGAGTTTAAAAACAAACCAAAAGCAAAACCCCACAGAATATTACTGATTCTGTGGACTGAGTGTTTCGGAGCTTCTAGGTAAAACTATAAATTGTCTATCAAATGCTCACGTTTTTAATGACCCTTTGGTCTCATAGATGAGATCAAGCTCAGTGGAATTATAGAGGTATTTACAGAGGTACAGTCACTGTGAGCCAAACTTCAAGCTATTTGGACAGTGACAGAAGTTAGGCCATAAGTAGTCACTCCTTTATATTCAGGATAGGTATTTAGGGCATCATCGTCTATGCCTTATTTCTAAGTCACTAAACACAGCCACATGCTTTATGTTACTTTGCACATCATGCAGCACCACGATAAGCCCTGCTCAATTCCCCTGCATCCATCTCTCACCTGTGATAGTAACTTGCGGTGATTCTTTGTCTGCTCTGTCAACTCTGCGTATTGCATCTGCCCAAGACTGAAGTTTCCTTAGCCCCTTAAAAATAGCAGATGTGTCTGCGGTGTTAGTATGTCACACACTACATCCAGATGTAAGTGAAATACCAGCCTGACATGTTCCTACAGTCTCCAGATCTCCTTGTAAAAAGTTATTATATCACCTTGTGAGGTCATTTCAATGCACTGTTGAAAATTAAAGGAAGTTGGCAACTGAGCTGAAAGCAACCATCCTCAGAAGTGCACTAATTTTAGAAGTAAGCCAACGTGAGAATAAGAAGCAACCTGAGAACATTATGCTCAATTCAGTGAGGGCATTTTTACCAATTTACTTTCATAGATGATTTGTCCTGTACCATTCAAGTTAGCAACAGTCCAGTAGGATAAAGACCCGAATATAGAACCTGATCCATTCCTATTCTGAACCTATGGAAAGGTTAAACCAAATTTTGCAAAGGTTATCTGTTTACAAAAGGTCAAATTAATGTAAGAACTATGCACCATAATGAAGAAAACTCAGAAGGATGGGTGGGTGAACTGAACAAAGGCAATGGGAATGTTTGGCTAAACTGAAACATCTAACAGCCAACAGCAATACTTGAAACAAATTTTTCAAACTAGGTGGCCTGAAGTTAAACACCTACATTGATATGTAGGCAATGACATGAGTGATTTGAGCTACAAAGAATTCAGGCAACCACTGCTCCCAGTGGAATCACTCATCAGAAAGCAAGCCATACATTTCTCAGCCTACATAAAGGTTTAATGCCTAAATTAGGCAGGGAATTTTGAAAGTCCTGACTTTAGGGTTCTGTACTTTAAAAATTACTAGAAAAATTTAACATAAATATAGTGACATGTCCTTTTATATGTTAAATCAGCATAGCCCTATTGGCATCATGAAAAAGCATTGTTTTAATGAGCTGAAGATCTGGCTTTGCTGTCCACTGTGGCTTCTGTGTATCCGTGTATGGGTTATAACTCTGTATTGGCAGGAAGAGCTGGAGAGAAACAAGGGAACAGCCCCAGAAAGCAGGACTTACAGGTTCACGCCAAGATTTGCAACCAATCTGCTGTGAGATCTTGCACACATCACTTTGTTATTCTATGACTTTTCCCAAACAAACACTCCCCTGTATATACTTGTTTAGAGTGTAAAATTCTTCCTACTATGCACCTATACAATGCTGAGCAGAACTGGGTTCTTATTTCCGTTTGTGCCCTCACCTATCATTTCAAACACTATGAATATTAAATATATCTTAATTTATAAAACCAGCCCAGACTCTCTGTCTTGGCTGGGTAAAATCTGCCTCTGACTTAGCAAAGGAAAAATGCACCTGACGAGCCTTGAATCTGCATTTGCCTAGGTTTGCATGGACTCAGTGTAATGGATGTAACTGCACATGAAATGTTACAATGACAATAAATACACATAAATCTGCTAAACTGATGAGCATTCAGTCAGACCTGATTAATGATGCCCTCAAGAGCAGCAACAAGCTGCATTTTCATCCGTAAAAGTGAAAAGCAACAGTTTTAAAGGACACAAAGCAACACAGAGATCCATTTCTCTTCCAAGCCCTTGAGAAATATTTCCAGCGTGATTCTGTCCATCATTACAAGAGCACTGAATGGCAGCTATAACTCCCAGGGCTACAAAGCCCCATCAGCTACTCCACCACAGGAGGGAGAGGAACATAATCTCTGGTCCATGGTAGTAAAGGTCCTATCCCATACCTGAACAGAGATTTACAGGAGAAGCCCCCATCCAGCACAACCCTAGAACAACCCTGGAACACCCCTGCAATAACCTGGGTAGCTCTCCTTAGCCAGAGAAGCAGCTTTCTGCCCTTCAGACTAATACACCCCAGCAGGATGCCTCCACAAGGTCTGAAACCAGAGCTGGTTTTCACCCAGACAAAGCAGAGGACCGCAAGCTCTGATCTACCTGTGCCCATTCATGTAGGCATGCCTGAAGCAAGGTGCTGAGACCTGCAGTTAGCACGGCAATCAGACTTTAAGGATTCCTGTAACCTGTCCTGTGCTCATACCAGCAGCTCTTTCTGCTAATCACATACAGTTTTATGCTGCCAGTGTAATTTAAGTCGGCTGAATTGGTTTTCAGAGTGTTTAATAAATATTGCCTGTTGGCAACGGGACTGAAGAGCTGGAGATCTGAAAGAGCCAAACATCCCTTTTGGCACCTTTGCTCTAATGATGCAACTGTGACTCTGCCAGTGTCTGCCAGTCCCAGCAGACTGGCATTAAAGTGACGCTTTGCGCAGGAAAAAGTAAATAAACAGATTATGGTCCATCTGATCCATAAACACTGGGATCTTATTAAAAGCCATCAAGTGCAACTTCAAACAACAATGCATTGTATCCTACTATTCATTTGCAAACCATTGGCCAAGCCAATAAAATCTGTCTTTGTGCAGTACTTTTATTTTAAATAATATGTGGAAATGGATTTCTAATCGTTTTCTCCTGGGAGGCCAAAGTAGCTCTGACAATTAGGCTACCTAGTTAATTACTAATACTCTACAACAATGGCCAATAGTCCGGTTTGTCAACATAGCTTAATAGAGATGGAAATGAAATGTATCTAATTTTCCTAGCCACAGTACTTTCAGAAATGGCAGAGGTGTTCCTCCCTTTTCCTTCTGAGGAGCAGTTGTACCATAGGTCATGGTAAGATCCTGGGCACAAGCACAACCAAGTTTTGATCCTGAGCAGCGTTAGCCTTCACAGCTTCTCCCTGCCCTGGTCCATATACCCATGCGAGGTGGGCATTAATACTTTAATACTACTTCAAGGAATAAATACGTATTAATTTCAGTTTGTGAGTTCCTCATTGTTACACAATCTCATAAAATAAAAACAAGCAAAAGTAACCCCTGGATTTTGGAAGCTATTTGCCATAAAAATGACTTTATAACTAGGCAAATTTTTAGCCTTTGTTCTAAATAGCCAGCTTTGGATATTTTCAGCATGGCAAATAACTCCTTTTTTCCAAACCAATGCACGGTGTTCTAGACATAAGACCCTCAAGTCACATAGTTTTTCTGATCTAAAGGACAGTGCAATGGGCTGGGACCCAGGCGATTTATGCTCTATTGACCCCATTCTAATGTAATCCTTAAGGTGTATCCCTTTCCTTTTGCATGCTGTGGTCACCAGCTGCAAAACTGAGGTAAAGCTAATAAATTCCTTTGTGAAAAATGGAGATTTCCACCCCCCCAAAATTGCTACAGAAAAGTTAGGCACTATTATCCACATTAACAAATAGAGTCAACATTTTTGTTCTAACAATATCATGGAAAGACCAATTGCTCTCCAGCTCATACACATGCACTCATATTTAATCTGGCCTTTGCGGAGACTACCAACTCCCTTTTGGTCATCTTTTAATTTAAAATGAGTAGCAAGGGAGCTAAGATGGGACTCCCAACAACAGACCCTGACTAGCAGATTTATGTCTTTGCTTCGTCCGACAAACCTTGCTTTTACCAACTCTACAAGACACACTGCAGCATACGGGACTCCCAGTTCCAGAGAGCTCAGCCTTCCCTCCCCTGCCCCTGCTCCACATGCTCAGAGCCCAAGAAAATCCTTGCTTAATTGGGAAGCAGTAACCTGAAGAACACAGGACTGCAGACTTCACTGCAGAGGGATGCCATTGATGTTGAGTTGGGGTGGCAATTATGGTCTGTACTAGACAGCAGGAAGACAGCTGTTGGAGATGAGATGGTGCTGCTGGGATTTGGGTTACTTCTGAATATGTAATTTTTATACTTACTAATTGACTATTTTTATTTGCATTGTAGAAGTACTCAAGAAACAAGACCTGTGGTTACCAAGCTCATAACCCAGCTGTTCTTCTTGGAAGCCAGCAGAAGATCCTGCTCTGACGAACTTACAGCCAAAATAGACAAACCAGCCAAAACCTGAGCTCAGCACAGATACAAAGACATGATGTGTCACCCAGCTGCCAACTGGCAAGGTCAAGACAAAATGCAGACCCAAGTTTCACTCTAGTACTGTATCTGGAGAACTCTTCACACCTTTCCACATTGTACTTCAGCACAAACTCAGGCACAGTATAAAGACCAGCTAGGCACCTTAATGAATCAGAGGTATGATAAAATAAAAATACTGTCTAATGAATAGTCGTCTTTTATGATCGTTAGATTCTCAGAAATACCATCCTAACTTTCTCCTCCTTTTTACAATCTCCTAACTCTGCACCTTTAATAGGTTTCAAGGATAACACTTCACAGTCCTAACTTTCAGCCTGCAATGGATGAGGCTGAGTACTTTTATTACAGTTTAATAAATTGTTAATATTGAATATGAATAATGAAATAACTACTGTCATGTAAGCCCTAATAATCATTACAAAAATATGCTTCCTGACATAATTTAAACATATTACTAAAATATATATACTTGCCTCTACGCAGGCAAAGGTAATGTTTCTGACATAATTATTTCTAATAATAATTTTGTTTAAAATAACCCCCTTTTTTTTTGCTATGAAATATTAGCTTTCATTCAAATAAAACACTTTTATACTCAAAATGGAAGCATTCTGATTCAAATGCAGCTCTGAAACTGTGTCCATCTGTTTTGCACTGCTTTAGATTTGGTACTGAAGATGGAAGATAGCTATTCTGTGTTTACACTGAGGCAAATGAGGAGAAATGGTGGCCACTGTTTTACATGGAGGCATACAAACCCATTGCACCAGCGCCAGAACTGTAGCTAGACATGCAATTTCTTGTGTACCCTTATACATACATTTGGAGCACAAGTTCAGAAGATTTGAAGAAGTTGGCCTAGACAACCTGGAAGTGTGTCTTTCACAGCTGGAATTTTAGGAGGTCCTTTTTTAATTTGTTTGTTTTTAAGTTAGCTAACCAGTAGCTTCTAACCTGACTTAAAATTGTAACAAGCCAAAGACAAAAATGGCCTTTAAATAGATGAGATATTCAAATTACTATAAAATGTGTTCAAAAGACTATGCCAGGAACTAGCCTGTTACAGCTATCAGTCTCCAGCCATTCTCAGAGCTAAAATAAGTGACCTAAACAATATTGGTACAGAGCTATTTTTATATCTTGACATAGCCATGTTTATGTCAACGCCACAGAGACAGCTGACACAAAGTCAACAAATGCCAATGAGCAAGGTTATGGCCATCCTGGACTCAAGCTGGCCTTCATCTGTCTCCGTCAAACTCATGGCTTTCACACTGAAGACTCACTCTGCAGTGGCTACCCAGCGACAGATGGGTCATTCCATGCTGTGTACAGCGCATGAGTTTTCTTTGATATTACAAGCTCATTTGAACTTACATATCTAACTTCCCTCCAAACTAACACTTGAAACGTCCATCAAAGCGTGTTACAATTTTATGAAACTCCAGCGCGGTCCCAATACTTACTGGCACCTTTCACTTAACTCTCCATCTTTATTTTACACACGAATTTCAGAAAAAAAATGCACCCATTTATACATTGAGCAGTCCCGTGACAGCAGCATAGCTATTGATTTCTTATGAGACAACCCATACACATATACTCAGCAGAATCTAGGCCAATGTAATAATTTTGGAAAAATTCCACTTTTCACTTTATTAAGGATGCTTGGGGAAGTAGCCTGGCGGTTTTACACAGAATAAATTAAAACAGGAAAATAAGGTCCACTCAGCTATTGCTAAGATGTCTTGTCTTCAACCAGAACCTGGTTTGGAACTCCTTTGCAGGGCTGCAAGAACCCAGCTGCAATCTGGGGGACACCCTCACTTTTCAAATTTATCACTTTCTGTAGAGCTAAACAGAATCTACTGAAATGCCATATGCAAAAAAATACAAGGAATATCATCCGCTTTGTTTCCTTCTGCCTCTTCCCCACCATTTTTTTCATACAGTAGGCTTATCCTTTTTTTTCTTGAGGGCAGTTATCATTTGATGATAATCTTGCTCCTCTTCTAGCAACCTGATTAACATAAGCACATCTTTAGGTTCTATATGTTCAAGATCAAGCAAACTGTTATACATGCCCTAAAAATGGTTAAATAAATCATCTTTACTGTATTTTTCTGATTCGTCCAGAGGGTTTGTAACAACTGAGGCTGCCAAAACATGAGACAGGTCTCAAGGTTCCATTCATATCAATGGGAAATAAAAAGTGATTTAGCAAAGACAAGAAATGAGCTTGAAACCTTTCTAGTAGAAGAATCATTTGGATGATAAAGAGATGTGAACTGGGAATTCCTACAAGGGATAATTGAAGAAAGGAATGCTTTATCAAAGGCAATTTTTCATCTACTTCTTTGTTAAGAGGCTGACTAAAACAAACCAAAGTATCCTTTAAAGTGAACACGCTATGATCTGTGATGTGAATTTTACTGTGTTCTCACTCAATCGAGAGGTCTTTCAGAATAGGCACGATCTGTATTTTTTTAACTGTAAAACAAACAAGCAAATAAACAAAGCAACCAACCCAGAGGTCTTATTTATACAAGAAGAGGAAGGCATTGTTCATCTTTAGGAGAACAACAAAGCACAAAGGGATTGGAAGCATATATTCACCCATATTTCAGTGAAGATGGAACATGACATGTATCAAATCAAAGGGCTGTAGGTTTTTAATGGAATTGCAGAACTCACCGAGAACCTTTAATTGCATATACTGAGAACATTGCGCACTCCTTGAGAACTCCTTGAGAATTGCATGTATGTGTAAATGTTCCACAGTGCAACGCCATGAGGGCATACCCCCTCTCTCTTACCAGACAGAAGGCAAGAAATACTAAAAGAAATACTGGCCAGGGCACACTTTAGAATAGTGGTTTGGAAACTACATGGTGCACCTGGTGATCAGTAAAGCTCAGGGTCTGAATGGAAATACACTGCTCCACATTTCAGAGCTTCCAGTATCCTGGGACATAACACAGTACACACTAAGTAAAAAGCAAACTGAGCTCTCATGCCTTTTTCATAGTTTCCAGGTGGAGAAAGGCCAGAGTCTCTTTCCTAGGGCTTTCCTTGGAACAAACACAGATGTCTGGCACAAAACACACATTTGTGTTTTTATTGGATGCCAAGCTGAACCACGGCTTTTCTTGATTTCTCTTCAGCCACTCATCACATGGATGGTCAAGTAATTTCTCTCTCAAGAGCTTCTTTATCAGTTTAAGAACACCTGACCCCTGCTCAGCCCACGAAACCGAGACAGGAAGCAAAGCACAGAAAGAGATGCCTGCAATTTACAGGCTGCGCCCTGCAAGCCCTTGTACACATGAGCAAGTTTATTCAGACGAGCAGCTCCGCTGGATGGAGAGTGCTGCCCCACTCCCGAAGAGCAGGCGCAGAGCAGCTGTAAGCTCACAGCCACCAACAGGTTGGGCACGGAGGCTGGGATCCGGCCTCTCAGCATCTAAATTTTAGTCTCACTGGCTGCAGTGGCAATGAAACTAGCCACCCAAATAGCCTTCTGCTGCCTTCAGAAGTGGGCATGGCCTTAGTCATTGACTTCTCTGTGCAAAACGCTTTAATTTTCTGAACTGAAAACTGGTTCACTTCAGAAACCCATTGGAGGATAAGGAAACTGAAAGAGGGTAGATTTAGATTGGGTATCAGGAAGAAATTCTTTACAATGAGGGTGGTGAGGCACTGGAACAGGTTGCCCAGGGACATTGTGGATGCCCCATCCCTGGAAGTGTTCAAGGCCAGGCTGGATGGGGCTTTGACCAGCCTGGTCTAGTGGGAGGTGTCCCTGCCCATGGCAGGGGGGTTGGAACTAGATGATCTTTAAGGTCCCTGCCAATCTGAACCATTCTGTGATTCTGTGAATATTTAGGGGTGACCGCACCTGTGAAAAAAGGTATGTGGAAGCAGCATCTACTACCCTGTTTTCTTCTACCACTTGCAGACCCCATGTTAACGCAGAGAAAATAATAACTTCCACCAAATGGTGTAAATAGAACTAAGAATTCACGAAGCATTTCTAAATTCCCAAGGGAAAGCTGCTATATTTAATTTATTATTATAAAATATGCTATGGTTACAAACAATTATCAGACCCTGAAATCTTAGTCAAAATGTCTAAAAAAATTGCATTCTCATTTTCAAAAGGATTCTAAGGCTACATGCTGTATTTTAATATAGCAGACACACACAAAAAAATGCGCATGTGTATCAGACTTAACTACAAGTTTTTGCTAAGCACTAAGGATTGAAATAAAGCATTTACTTGCAACAAAATGTAAGCAACCAATATAACAATACTATCTTTTCCTTATCTCTACCTTACTATTCACAGAACAAGAGCTGTGTTAACAATGTCAAAAAAGTAATTTGAAGAAATCCTTAATTAAAAAATCCTAAACATGACAAAAAATAAAATAACATTTCTAAGATTTTATTAAAAGCTCCAAGTAAATTAATACATTGAAATCCAGTTAAACATCTAAGCAGAGTTGAAAGGCCACTGCACTTTTTAATAAAGTTCTTTCCAAAATAGTGTAATACTGTCCACAGTATTTCAACATAATATTTTGATTACAAAATGTCTGAATTCTTCCTACAACTCTGTGGAGAGTCAAAAGATCACACTTCCACCCCACCCTCCCCATTCAAAATTCCACCCAGGTAATTCGATTTCGAATTAAATCCCTGAAATTTCTCTGAAAAGGATTGAATTGTTATGTGGAACTGCAAACAAAATCTTAGATAATTGATTTTTATGCATAGAAATTTAAGCTGAGGCAGTCCATGTTTAGAAGTGACAGAGGAGTAATCATGAATAGAAGTATGCAGTATAACATGTTGCAGAAGTTCAGTTTTGATTAAACGCGTCCAGATTTGTATATAGGGCTAGCCTGAGATGGCCCTTTAGGGGATAAAGCAAAACTGAAGTTTGTCACAAAATTTCACTTTCCCTTGCATACCAAAAGTGTTCTGCCAATTACAAACACAATTTTGGTGCAAGATTGTTTCCTACTTCCTATTGCTCCTGTGTTTTGGATGAGTTTTAATATTATATATACAAGAGTGAAAAAATATGGAAATATTTTCCCCAGAAAAACCCAGACTGAGTTTCATCACTTTAAAGTCCCTTCTCCAGCCTTTACCTAGTGAAAATAAAGAGCTTCAGGTGAAAATATAAATCTGTGGTCTACAACACAGAGTATGACTGAATCCCTGAAACACCTCTCCGTTTGGACTATGGTAGAGAAAAACATAAATTACTGAAGCTTAAATGTCATAGAGTATTGAAGTGCTAGACTAGTGATGGTCAAGTTACATCAGTCTATCCCCAAGCCACTTAATGATTAAATAAAATATCTTCACATTTTTATATGGCTTTCTAGAAAACTGTGGTGTTTTGAAATTGTAAAGTCTTGGTTAATAGAGAAAAGGGCAGGAATTTTCTAGAGATGTCAGTGGAATGCAGAAAAACTAAAATACTCTTCAAAAGCCATGTGCCAGGACACGCTGGTACACTATGGCTTCTAGTCCGTGAGAAATTGCACCATGGTGCCTTCACCTGCTGTACCTTCAGACCAAAGAACGACAATTTGGGGTTTTCTTTCCCCACCCCACGTAATGTAAAAGATGAAAATTACATTCATTGAACAGTAGCACAAGCTTATCAAAGCACTCAGTTTGTTCAATTTTTTATCAAATGCATACACACAGTAATCTATAAAATGTGCATACAACAGTACAGAATCAAAATGTTAACATGAAGCAAAAATACAGCAAAAATCTTCCCAAAACAATAACACAAAATGTTTTTTCAATTCAGAACATTGATTAAACTGTCTTTTCCTACAAAATGTTTCTATGCAATCACATAAATATTTGAAACAGTCCATCCCGAACTATTTTAACAACTGCTAACAACAAATGTACATGCGAAAGCTAAAGCAACATACTGGCTTGCTGCACTTACTTTATATAAAAGATACACATCTTTGCCAGCGACTTATTTCTTACTTTAACTCTTCCTGGAATGTGACTTGTCCAACAAAGCATAATTGCAGAGCTTTGAAGCAGAAGGAAAGAGAGGAAGCAAAAAATACTAAAATAGCTTGAAGGCACAGAAAATACGGCACTAAAGCCAACGTCACAATGTCTGCACAATCCAGAAGATCAACAAGGTGCAGAAATATTTTCTTGCTGTGCAGGGGTGAGCTGGAAGCAATTAGGAAAAAAACCCGCCTCAGTACAGTGCTACTTACAAGTGTGAAGCAACAGTGACGACTAAAGCACAGAGAATCGGCGCCCGCCATGGCCAGCTGCCATTTCGAAAGCAGTGCTTGAATAGTGGTTTGTGGAAGGAAGCCTAAGATGGATAAATGCCTCCAGGAGCCCCAGGGAAATACAACTGCTCTACAGACATTAAAAATAGCGGTGTGAATTCCTGCTCTGACAATGCGCCTAGTGGAAAGGTCTTTGGCCCCAAGAAAGTTGCAAACGGATACTAAAAACCCGGGAAGCCCCTTAAAGTCTCACCCTGGGCCAGCCAGGCAGATCCCACAGGCACCCTGGCTAGAAACTGAATGCTGATGAGCAAAAGCAAGAAGAGGGATACAGTCTGGGGATAAAATGGAAAATGAATTTGCTGAACAGAAAGCTCTGCTTGTCCTCCTTAATCCTCTGCCGGTTGGAAATAATTGCAGTGATTCCGTAAAGCACTGTCACAGAGGGTGCAGTGGTTAGCCGGTCATGTCTTCGGCTGGTAGTGGTTCATATTAATAATGTTCCAGGCTTTCAAAAGCAGCCTGCATGTCTAAATCAATTAATTCCCGCAGCCTTTCTGTGCGGTAAGCAAGCAATGCTATCTCTTTCCTGAGATAAGGAAACCAGAGCGAACTGAAATCGTTACAACAGGAATGCGAAGCAGACAGGATGAGGGCCTCATATTTCTTTTGTTTAGAGCTGTGCTTTGAAGAATCTCTCCAGACTGTTTCTCTCTCTCCTTTTATGTTACTCAGTGTTATCTGTTCAGATCTCAAAAGTGAGTTAAGCACCAGAAAATGTACAGAGCTGCTGAAACCCCACCAAAAAGGGCTCTGGAAGTCTTAAAAGCCCTACAAGGGCTTCCCTACAATAGAAGTGTTTCATGCTTTGGCCTTGCCATTTAAAAAAGCCATCAGGTGATGTCTGCAAAGAAAAACGTGAAAAACATACAAAATGCAAACTTTAATTTAGAATGAAAGCTGATGCTCAAACATGTAGCTAGGGTAGCTGGAACATGGAATAAAGCATTCAGCATTGACAGTAATTCGATACTTGGCAATGTTTTATCTGAGAAAAACATTAAACTCATTGGAAAAGCTTGTCCTATTAATCCTCAAAATTACTTCAAGGGAGGGATTTTATTAATGAGGAGGATCTATGTGGCTGGCCCAGGGTAAGACCTGAAGGGGCTTCCCAGGTTTTTAGTATTCATTTGTAACTTGGGGCCAAAGACCTTTCCACTAACCTTCTGGAAGCAAGGCGAGATGTGTAATGTCTAAGGGGACTAAGAAGATTTATTCTGTTCCTTTTCAGTAGCGTGATTTGATCAGAACTCCCACTGGACGTGCCCGTGCTTGCTCTTGTAGTTTATCCAGGGGTATCTTTACCAAAAAGCACAGTGGATGGAATCACAGCTCTACTGACGCTAATGGCAAAAACTCCCAAGTATTTTCATGACACTTGTCTGGTATTAATTTCCTGACTCACGCTACAATGTTGGTCATTATTTGGGGGAAAATATCAAAATCTACACAATAACCTTTATGACCAGATGGGAAAACTATTACAATATAGGAAATACATCTGGTATGGGGTGTCCATGTATGCACTCTATAACTCAGGGGCATTACAGAATAATTCTATATACTGTAGAGATACGTGAATTAGTATAGAAGCAATCCAAGTATGGTAGTACAGGTGTCTAGTCTGACAAGAGAGTTTAGAACTAGCTCAGATCTCTCTGAGCTTTGTGCGACATGCATGCAGTGAAGCTATTTCCTCACTGACAAGAGAAATTTACGTTCAACCTCTTATCAGGATGATATGTAAGCTAAATTGTAATGTAAATGTAATTTCATGTTATAAGAAGCACTTCTAATTTGGTGTTATAAGAAAGAATTCTTACAGTGGTTTACTCAACCTCTTTTTAATATCTGTTCTATGATGGCAGCAGATAACTAGGGTTTTTTTAACAGTAATAGGATTTACCAAAAATGCCTCTCAGCCCATCATGTGTTATTTCTGTTTTAAACCAGAGACCTACAGAAAGAAGTGAAAGATGAGGATCTGTTCCATACTTTTACAAAAAAAAGCCATGCTAGCAGTATTGATAAAATAATAGGAGAAAAAATAAATCAAGAATATCTCCAAAGTCTATCACATAGGGTGTTTCACTGTTTCAATATAAAAGAACAAGTTGGTACAGAGCCCAATTATTGCCTTGAGTGCAGCATCAATATTGCTCATGTCTTCAAATAACGTTCTGAATTTTCCAGTAAGTTCATAAAGCTAAAGCAGGCTGCCTATGAAATGACAAAGAACTTCACTTTCTGAGGCAAAATATGATGTCCATATCAGAAACAGCTGTGTTAGAAGGTTCTGACAGATTCCTGTTGTCCCAGGGGTCATTTCTTGGTGAGGTACATTTGTCCCTATCACTGAAATGCCGCAGGCAGAATCCTCAGCTTGCACAGATGCTTTGCGCAGCATTGTCAGTGAGCAGCCTGGCCTTCCTAACCAGAATTAATGTCCTAATTTCAGGAGAACTATGCCATAAGCAGCCACTTCCCCACAATGTGGCTCTGGAATCTTCTAGTCCAGAAGAGAGCTCAAGCTGCTGAAGGTGTAGGTGAATCCAAGAAACCAACACGTGTGTGAGTCAGCTAGGAAAACTGCAGAGGAGTTGGTGTCAGAGGGACCCGTTCTCGGTGTCCTGATTTCTAATATTCTGTATCTAATATTCTGATCTTTGATGCCACTAACTGCTGAAATTAGGAAGGACTGCCTCTCCGAGCTGCTACTGACAAAGGATGAAAAGTGACAGTTGCACAGCACAGTAACAGAGCGGCCAGCGCTGGCAGGAATTACATACTCTATTGACTCTGTAGATAGCATTTGAACCACAAATACAAAAGCTTAGCATTAAATGGAACAAGGTACAGATGTGAGGGTTTCAGCCAGGAGCAGGCAAGGTGCATAGGATGAGACCCAAAGATGTTATCTTAATTTCCATCTGAATTGGCTTATGTGAAACCTCTGCAAGGGCAAAATAAACATATCATGTCAATATTTCTGAAACTGTCACCCAGAACATCTGAGTTCCTGTTTTGACTCTGACATTGATTCCCTTTGTGCCCTTGGCAAGGCAATAAGCAGTACCAAGTTACACCACCTGGATTCATGCTGCATAGCTCCTTATCCTGCAAACAGCCCTATATCGATTCCAACAGGAGGAGATATGAAGTGACATGTTACACTGCTTGAGCAAGAAGGGTTGCAATCTGCTTTAATATTTTCACTCATAAAAGCAAGACATTATAAGGATAATACATTCCCTTCCTACTCCCAGTTGGGTTATGAGATTTAATCTTTTTCCAGTTCTTTGAAGACATAAAGACTGACAATGAAATAAGTATTTTTGGTAGGTTGTTTATATGCCATAAAGGCAGCAGGATCTGCACGGATATTCTTCAAGATGACCTACTACCTTACCATAATGTAGTTTTTCTTACACAAGGCGCAGAATGTCTTGTCTAACTGAGTGTCAGAGGAGGAAACATAGTGGGATTATTTCGGATGCTTCTCTACCTGGTAGATCACAAACCAGCACACCAGGTAGGCTGCAACTTCCTTCTTGTACTGGTCCTACCACTTTGGTACCTCTCATTCAAACAACCCTGCACTCGGACCACTGCCTCTGGCTTTAACTCACTAATGTGCTACTACAGCCCAAGCAACAAGAAAAAGATAAAGATTTTAGGGGACTCTGAATAATATCAAGTTTAAACTCCAGTGATTCTCCTGAATACAAGAGGAAGTGTAGCCTTTTCAGAGTGACATTCTCCGCTGGGTGAAATGCATACATGGTAGAAGGACAGCACAAAATTTTTCTGCTTTTCTAGGGCCTGAAAGCATATGATGTACATTTGGCCAACCTGCTTCCACCTAGCTTGTGTGCTTCTGAAATCTTATTTTTAGATATCCACATGTGGGTATGACACCCCAGAGTGTTAGCTCAGATGGTTAAGCACAAGACCCTGTGATCCCTCACGTAAACTCTAAAATACTAGCACGGAGACATGCTCAGAGAGCACCTAAATCTGAGCTTTGAGAAGACGAGCAGGAATAATGGTTTCGACAGGAGCCATCTCCAACTCATCCCATTCCTCCACCACTTCTGCCAAAGGCCTCCCACACACATCCCCAGTACACTCAGGGAAACCTTTCATGTGCATTTTGCATATAAAAGCACTTTCATATGTGTTTTGGTTTCTTTCCAAAATACTCTGAACACCTTTTGAGTCATGGGGCTGTGCCAAATTCAGCATGTCCAAAGCCTGTAAGCATGAGCATAACATAGGAAACTGGAGAAACTGATATTAAAGGATTTCAGTATTTACTACTAAAGCTGTGCAAGAAGCGAATTTAGCCAAATTAAGAAAGGGACGAACACACAACGGTGAATTTATGAGAGCATAAGTTCTAGGCTGGAAAACCTTACTTTTAATAGTATTCCACTGAAACTCATACAATTTTATGCTGTATGTCCTCTAATCTCTGTTCCACATCTTCCCTTTTCCCACCTCAATAATGAATTTATCAAATTTCTTGACTAAAGTCTGGAATAGCCCCTACAGTACAACTTGCAACAAAAAGGTTTTGTTTGCTGTTGCTACTTGCCTGAGATGCTCCATATGTAGAAAAAGAGCTACAAAGAGGCTCTGTCAAGCTAAATTCGGTACTGCTGAAACTCTTTTAATATCATGTTTTAAAACTTTTAATTTTTCTAAGAAGAGCCTTATTTCTGTTACGCAATTGCCATGAGATTCTAAGACAGCTTATACTACAACAGGTATCAGGTTTAAAGAGCTGGACATAAATGATGCAAAGGAAAGCACTATTATCTCTGTGCACAAGTGTATGCGTATATAAGCATGTGTGTAGATGTGTGAGTGTGTGCACCTTTATTTATCTGTATATATGCATGTGTTTGTATACATGCCTGCCTCATCCTACCGTCAGTGGCAGAAGGCAACGTTAAAGCCTATTTCAAAACAAAACAAATTGCCTGCTGGCATTTCCATTTTCAAAATGTTTCAGTAAATTGTTTTGTTAAGAGTAACATCATTTCCATCTCACTTAATCATTACTCTTCTAAACAGTGTTTCCCTTTTCAAAATGCACTGCTTTTTACTACTAAGTTTTGCTGATTTATAAACTTCAGTGTCCCTAAAGTAGTAATACTGCAGAGCATGCTGATTACATGACTAGATTTGATGTTGCTATGCCTGAACTTCTTTCTGAAAATGAGGTCTGAGCTACAAGGCCGTATGGTCCTCACCATAAGTGAAAACAAGGACACAAATAACACAGAAATTACCTATCTATGTAAATGACAAAGACCTCACTCACTTAAAAATATGTGTAAAATGCATGCATTGCTTAAAATGACCTCTCCAATAAGACTTATTAATTTCATTTTTAATTGAGGGACATTTTTCTCTAAGACATCAAGAAAGCAAGACAGGAAGGGAAAAAGTGAACGCTGCTCTTAACTTCAAATACTTGAACACTTTCTGTATGCATATGTTAACTAACAGGAGTTTACTGACTATGGTATACTGCTTTCAATCGTGCAAAGGAAAACACAGTTGCCATTACTTCCCTGAGCCTCATCCAAACACCCACTGAAGTCACTGGGACTCTACCCACTCACTTCCACAGACCGCGAACCAGGTCCCAATAAGTGTATTATGTTATTTGCACAGGATGGGGCACTAATCCTTATTCCAAAGCCCTTTCTTTAATACTGCAGCTACATCAAAAGTAGAATTGCAAAAGTGCATAGAAACACACAACGCAGGAACACATAGTCTCTCCTCTCAAATTCAGAGAGATGCAAATTACAAGCAATGAAAAACAGGAAGTGCTGGATTCAGCTTTCTGCCCTGGAACACCATGTAGGAAACTCCCAACCACAGCAAGTACTACATGTGGGACTGCGGTTTCATGAAAGGCTTGATCCAGCCTTCTGCGATAGTTTGAACTGAATTCTTAGTCAGATGTGACATCTGCAGCCTCTGTAAATTCCATGGATGAGGTAGCCTGGATCAAACTATGGAGAAAAAAAAAATCCATATTCATTTCACTTTTCCCCAGCTGCTTTTTCATCTGCTTTACAAGCTTTATTCCCCCCCATAAAACTGTACAGTAGTTAAATTCTTAACATAGAGGATGTCTTGGTAAATATATCTAGAGTAATACATCTATTAGTAACCTTAAAAACTATTATAATGAATGTGGTAAGTATAATAGTTACAAAAATAGTATTAATAATGACAATGCACATATATTTATTTAACCCAAACTCTCCTCTCTGAACTCAGTCAAGCACAGAGCAGCATCCTCACCAGTTTTCCTACCTACATTTGCAAAGACCATTTGCATTAATCCCATATCACGGGATTTTTGGAAGCACTTTTTTTTCCCTGCTCAGGTTAAAAACATGTCTTAAGAGAACATCTGAGTGATTCAACCAAAACCTTGACTACATGTTCCAAAAAAGCCAGATGTGTCACCTAAGTCAAAGATTATGTAATGCCTCAGTCAAATCGCACTCCCTGTCGTCAAGGGGTTTACAGAGTAAGCAGTATGGACTACAACATTTTGAAGTAAAAGCTCTCCACGTGCTATCACATTCTGTCATGCCATTGTTATCTTGCGGTGTATCTCTCAACTGAACAGCAGGTGTGAGGTGCCTTTCACTCCAATTACATGCACACCTGGAGTGTTGCAAGTCTTTCTGACACGGTGCGTATGCATTTCCTGGTTTACTTTTTTTTCCCATTCTGAAGGGATAGCTGGAGCCATCACTGCCATTCATAGCATCTAGCAGCTTCCCATCTGACATAAAATCATTCTTTGCCAATGTGAAATATCTGCTGGCCATGATGCGTGCTGTTTCTCATCTCTGAAGATGTGAACATGTGTTTCAGATGTACACAGCCAAAATGCTGCTATCTTCTGAAAAGGGCAATGGATAGCAGGTCAATGGATAGTGAAATGATTTTTTTCCATAAGAATTGTTGTAGTAAAGAGACGATGCATTCAGGCACTTAATATATGCAGACAGGGACAGTGCATTGCATTATAAGATCTTTCCCCACTTATGTGCCATTAACATTAACCAGAAAAGTAAGATCTTAAAGGCTCAGATGCAAAAGGAAGATGTTGCTGCAAACCACACTCTAATCATCCCACACAGTTCTATGAGCATTAGTGTGATACAAACAGTATCGAAACAGAAAAAAATGTACTGTACACAACAGCATCCATTTTCTCAGCACTTACTTTATATATGTAAATATTTTATTGAAACGAGAAATACATTCAGCAAAATAAATGAGAGAAAACATAAATGCATACTCTACAGTAAAGTGTGATCCACATGTTAAGGTAGTTCTGTGATGTCCGCTGATACTTGTCAGACCTGCTTCCATATGAATAGGCACCTCAGGGAAATTTTTTACAGAAGATGGGTGGTAGAAGGGTGAAAGATGGAAAACCAGGGTAATAATGATGGTTAGCAGAACAGAGTATGAAGTAGCTGCCCATGAAAAACCGAGAAAGTAGGCGGAAAAGTACATTTAACAGATTCTTACTGTCTGTTATTATATTTAATGTCTGCACATGAGGGAGGTGTGTGTACATATATATATGTGCATGTGAAAGGAATGGTCTCAGTTTTAAGGTATGATAGTCAATGTTAAAATATATGTTGTTTATAAAATATCATTTTTTACAAGCCTTCTAAGATGCATACAATTGTTTCTGCCCTGGAATGCTTAGAATGAAATGAATGACAATTATATTCCAGTGATGTATTCTACCACAGAAATTAAAACCAAACGTGTCCATCAGGGAAAAAGGCAGGTGCTACATTATTTACATCATGCTTCAAGTGGAAATCACCTAAACAATTTCCAAAAGGCAGAAATTTTCTCAGCAGTTTACTCAGCTAATAAGATCTATTTCAGTTGAAATCTATTTTCTTGTTGCTACCATCTGTAATTTTATTCTGCCTTCTTGGGAATATCACTACAGTAAGAAAGACTTTGAAATAATAGAATGTGCAATAATTGAGCTTTGAGATTATGAGTGTTATTTGGAAGTGTTGAAAAAATTATTGTTAACTTCCCTCAATTAGAATAAAACACAGCAACTCCTATTTCTAGTGATTTCAGCTACAGATGCAGAAGTGATAGAGAGGTATCATCATTTCTATCCTATAACGTTTTTGCTGTCCTGCCTTAAAAGTTGATGTTGATTTAAGGTCCTCTTCCCTCACAAAATCTTTATGGTAGCTAGCTAGCATAGCTTTCAGATTTTATCTTGCCATATGTTTCAAGTTGTGTGCTTCACTCTGCATCTGCTGAGTATCTGCTACAGTATGGCTACAACATCAACTCAAAACAATTGGGACTACAGCCTTTATAATAATTACACTCTGCATCTGTTGAAATCAGAATCTTTAAAAAAAATCTAAAAGCTGTAGCTTCTCTCCCTCTCTCTCTCTTTATCTAAAGCAAAACCAAGCACACTTTGATGGAGCTTTTCGAATGGAAAGATAGAAGCAGAATCTTTTCAAGGTATAATATAAACACATATGGCTTTATACTGTGCAATAAAGGTATATCTGGCTTTTGCCGTGATAGGTGATTTAAAGAAAACACCATGTGGAAAAAAATGTTGTAGTGCAATACATCTTAGGTGTTAGAAAAATCGTTTGGAAAATTATATTGAAAGTTCTGCTTTTCCAAAAAAAATTTGATGGTTGCCAGAAACTGAAGAATTTATTAACAGCTAAAACCCTAGCAATCCTAAATTTCCCTCTCTTGTGGTTTATGAAGGCATTGCCAACCTCTTTATCTCAACAGCTAGACAGCAAAAACAAAATCAACCTGTCTTTCCAGCAAATATATTCAAGCACCTGCATGCCGTTAGATGTGGCATCACTACAATGATTCAGAAGTTATAAAGAAACATACATACAGCATCAAGGAAGGGTTTGATTCTGTAGTTCACACAGAACTGCTTTGTTAGACTAATGCATTCGCAATCTGAATGCAGTAGCCAGTTTTAGCTGACCTAAAATTATTATTTTAAAACTGCTGTGATTAAAATGGTAGGCTCATAGGATCACACAAAGATTCAGTTGTAAGGGACCTCAGGAAGTGAAAAGCAGGATCTCTAGTGAGGGCCGACCAGGTTCCTCACAGCTTTGTCCAGCCAGGTCTTGAAATCCTTCAAGGACAGAGGCTGCACAGCCTTGTTGGGCGACCTGCTCCACTGCCTCACTGTCCTCATGGGGAAAAATTTTTCCTTGTGCCCAGTTTGAACCTCTCTTCTCTTGTTTGAACTTCTATCCACTGTCTCTTGCCCTCCCACCATGCACCACCATGGCTGGTGAACCTGGCTCCAACATCTTGATCACTTCCTCTCCTCTCTGTATAAAGCTGCGATTAGGTCTCCTTTTCTCCAGACTAAGCAAGTCCAGGAGTAATAACATAAAAGAAAAAAGGTTTTATATACATAGAAAAATAGTAACAGTGAATGCAGGTGTATTATTACTGCTGCTAAAATACAAGCGTAACTTGGTGTACTGTTCCATTTTTAAATAGGGGAAACAATGTCTCTACCCCAAATGGTCGAGTGTGCATATTTTCAAAGGTACTTAAGATAGCTAATTTCCATTAGATTTGGTGGAAGGCAGCTAACTAGACAGTTTCAGATATCCAGCCATGACGCTGTAAGAAAACACATTACTGTCATCACAACCTGAGCCCTTAAAGGTCCAACAAACACAAAAATTTACTGTAAGCATGTGAGCAGCCACATCTGGAATACTTTAAAACGTACAATAAGCACGTGCATAAGTATTTTCAGACTAATACCTAAAGAAAGATAGTGCAAGAAAAAACTGTGAAGAAACAAATACAGGGACAAAGGATGTGTATGTGATGCTCGGGAATACATTTCAATAATAAAACCAGCTCCTTTCTTTTTTAGTGTGTTAACAAGTCTGCCGAATGAGTCTCACTACTGTGAGGGTGAGAAACTTCATTTTTAAATTTCAAGACTAAATCAAGAAGCAACGTCGACACTTCTGTGATTGCATTGTGCTAAACAATATACAAGGTGAACTGCTCTGGAGGACTCTTACTCAGCCACCCGCTGGAGAGCTGAATCTTAGTTCTTGGCTATTCTTAGTTGTTTGGCTTCTAAGTGTTTGGAGTTGAGGACATGAACTCTGTCCTTTGGCATTACATTAGCAATGGCTCCCAGGTCCTCTTTTGAACGAGTTCCTCAATACTACTGAAAGCTACCCCTTTCCTTTGTGCATCAGGACTTGACACAAGATTCGAATTATTAGAAGAGTTGCTATAGAAGCACTGGGAATCTTTTGAAATAGAAAATAAGCCTTTTGATTTATTTTTTTGATCTACCTGATGATTTCCTCTCAATTTACAAGGATGCTGCTCTTGGTGGAGATTTATTACATTTTCATGTCTGTGTCAGAAATATCTAGAACGCTCAGACAGGTCCCTTCCTGTTACTTTTGTTTTATAAATTGAAGAATTAATAACGAGTAAATAAATGCAAAGCAAATTACTGCCAGGCCATGAAATGTTATATCACCATTTTATGAACATTAATGACAATTTAAAAAATGTTGAGGTTCAATACGCCTAGGCAGACTCTAACTTAACAATTCTGTTACCTAATTAAATCTTGATTACCTAAAAAATCAGCCAGCTAACACATCTATATGTGGATAAAGTTACTCATTTTCTACAGAACTTGCACCATGTAATTCAAGGGCACGAGTTTAAAAGCTAATTTGGAGACACTGAAAGAAGATGCACAGGAAACATTTTCTTTCAATTATTAAACTATTACTTGTTTAAATTTGTGGGAACGAAAGATGTACTGGAGTGAAGCTGATGTGCTGCTAATATAAGGTCTACATGGTAGAGCATTAAAAGATGTATTCTGATAATCAAGTTCACCTGAACTCAGTTTAAAAGAAATTATAGACATTTTCCTTCTCCTCTTTTGAGAAGCACTGTACAATTTTCGCTCTCTCTAAATACATACTTCTATATCAGTACAGATATAGTCAGTGAGAATTATATACTAGGACTTAACAAACAAACGTATATCTATCAAAATAGTGCTACCTTTTTCTTCTTATCCAGCTTTAGAAATGCATGCGGAAGCGCACTAGATCTGACCAGTGCACTATATCCAAGGAGCACCACTTACGAAAAATGTATGTAAATACTTTCAAAAATAGAAGCAGTTGATCCCACTAAATTGGTAGCTGTATTTGAACTCTTTCTGGAGTTCATTGTCACTTTTCCTAATCTTCCAAAATTTCCACAGGAGCTCCATAGTGAAGGCACAGGAGCTGGGGAAGAGGGCAGCTGCACTTTTTCTGTTTTAATGAATGGGTCTCCAATTCTTACAGCAAGATAGCAATCAAGTATTTAAATAACAATAGGTTTCTCTATTTGTTTTCAGGGACAGGGTGAAGATGGTAATTATATGAAGCAAGTCTTACTCTTTCAAGGTTACTCCTCCCTACTCTGCCTGTCTACTTTTTCTCTCCAACTAAATGCAGACTAGAAGCACATGGAGAATAATAAATTATGGATAACAACTTAAATTCATAAACCTCATAACAGAGAACCCTCAGTGATCTGCACTTACTCTCTCATGCACCAGCAAATAAGCTATAAATCTTCTGAATGTGTTACTAATATCCCTATCTTTTCCAGTAATTACAAGCAATATCTCAAAAAAATAGTTGCCTTATTCACTCCCACACTATCGTGGAACACTTTGATAACCATGGATTTAGCATTAGTGGAGAGTTCAAATAAAGTTTCAGTCTCAATGGAAAATTGAGGTTTTAGTCAGTTACTATGACATATACTCATATAAATTCTTTTCTTTGCTTATATTACTGTAGGTTTTTTTTTTTTCCCCAAACGGAAGGTGATAGCATAGGAAAATTAGGGAAAAAATTGAAACTAGATATGTTACCAAAACGAATACTGGATCAAATTATTTGCATCTTAATTAAGCCATAATCCTATTTAAAAGGTTTTTTAATTGGTTAAAAACCAGTAAAATACAGCCATTACTTCTGGGGTACCAGCGGCATGCTAAGTAATCCGTGCAACAAAAAACTTCCACAAGATCTTGCTTGTGGCCTGCCAACAGTACTGACAAAAGGACATCACTTTAAAGTGAATACCATTTAGACTTCTGGAAATTAAAGTACTTAAGATGGAAACAACAACTTGCCACCAACAGGAATGTGGCAAAAGGAAACCAACGCTTTTATGCAGTGTTTGTCTACAGCAGCAATGGCTGGTACTAGTTAGGGTACCGAGAGCAATAAAATAAGAGCTCAGGGTAGATTAACTCACCACGTACTTACAGAATTTCATGAAGAACTTTTGCAGTCTACAATAGTTGTATCTGGGCTAAAAGGCAATGAAGATATACTACATATTCTTCCAAAAAGCTATTGCCCTGAATCACGTCTTAAGATGGTTCTCTCACTTTTAAGACAAACAGGATGGACTTAAGTAAGTGCAAAAATAATTCCTCAGGTCAGCAGTAATTTATGCAAAAATACTGGTGCCTTTTGATATAGATAAATTAATGACAAGTAAAAATCTCAATTTCATATTAAACTGTAAAATACTCTGTTTATTAAAATCAGCTTGCATATCCTGTGCAAGACTGTAAAGACTAGAATTGCTCCTTGAAAATGCCATTGGAGTAAATTTGAATAACCAAAATAAACTACTGCCCTGGACAGCAGTTATGCAAAGATTATCTTACTAGGCAAAGTTTCATGCCAAATGATAAATTTTTCTCAAACTAAGTATACTAAAATAAAATAGTTCTAAAGCTCATAATAAAAAAGACCAAAAACAAGGATGTGAGTTAACAGGCATACAATGTATCTCTGCAACTCACTCTCTCTATTGTGTTTGTACGTTCAGGCTCCTAGCAGCTGTAACTGAATCATTTTTCCAACTTGTTAAAAGAGTGGTTTAGCTCTGAAGTTAACGTATTGCTGATCAGACAGGGAAGGAATTTCCAAAATGAGTTCCCATCTACACTTTCCTTTATATACACACATATACATTCATGTGTAGCCACTGCTGCTGTGATCCATGTGTTCAAACAGTAGGAGTCATCAGTAACAGCAGCTGCTCTGCGTGGGGAAGATGGTATTCTTCTGAAAAACCATGAGCCATTTCCTACAGACCTTCATCTGTGAACAGCCTCAACACTCTGAATCACACCAAGAATCACACATTTCCATCCACCTTTTCCCATGAATGGGAATCAGGATGATGGTACTGCCCATATTCTGATTAGGAGTCAGGACCTCAGGATGAAAAGTCAGACCAAGTGCGGACAATTATAATGACTATTACATTAACTGTAATAGTCACCCAACAAGTACCTGAACAAGAAAAGTACCTCTGTCCCCCATGGTTTGCAGATAGCCCTGTCTATATCCAGTTTGTTTACAGGTTAATAGCATGTCCTAGTGTTTGCACACGTAAGAACTCACAGATGTTTTTATCAAAAAAAAATAAGTCAAATCACTTAATCATCCATACAAATTCCAATCTAAATCACACTGCACACAGATAAAAATCACATTTAACCATCACTATCTAAACTCTCGTGTTTCAGTAGGATTTATCTTCAGTAATGTCTTTGAACAAATACCTTGAGAGGGCAATCCACTGTCACAGGAGGATAACACACCCATTACAAGACCTTGTGCCAATATATTAGCTCTCCTTCTGTCATATCTGGCTCAGCCTTCCTCCTGCTCTTCATTCTGCTTCTTGTGGTTGGCAGCTATTGAAATAACAAAGACCACAGTATATGAATTGAATGCAAAGGAAATAAATCAGCATGCTGACTACATCCTAATTAGACTGTTTTCCAGATCACCCATAGCTTCTGCAAAGGCTCCACATATGCTTTGCGAAGGGCATGAAGGATTCACTACCAGAGAGGCGTTGGATTAAAACTTACGAAATTCAGACTTAAGGTTTCTCAAAGAAGTCAAGTGGCTCACTTCAAGAGTTTCTCTCAAGGACAGCTTATTCTTAAGTAATGTTCAGAGAAAGAAACAAGATGGTAAAGATTACAGGGCAGTATTAGTATTTATGGGACATTGTTGCTGTTCCTGAATCTTTTACAGACCTACTGGCTGATATAGGAAAAGACACTGCATCCCCTGCCTCAGTTTCCCAATCTGCAAAGTGTGAATAATGATACTGACATCCTTTCTTAAAGTGCTGCTGGAACTGTGTATGATGAGCACTTCATAGAAGCCACATGTAAGTATTATTATTCTCCTTTTATTTTAATTTGAGAGGCACTTAGATTTGAGTGAGATAGATGCCATCTTTAAGAACCTCTTAAGACCCCAGAACCGGGTTCATACAATATAAGAATGGCATGGCTGTGCCATCCCCCATGTCATCAATCACAGAATCACAGAATCTTCATGGTTGGAAAGGGCCTTTAAGACCATTGAGTCCAACCAAACAACCTACAATCTCTGCTACTAGAGCATGCCCTGAAGTGCCACATCTAGACATTTCTTTAACACCTCTAGGGATGGTGACTCACCCACCTCCCCGGGCAGGCTGTTCCAGTGCCTGACCACTCTTTCAGTAAAGTAATTCCTCCTAATATCTAACCTAAACCTCCCCTGCCGCAACTTCAGGCCATTTCCTCTGGTCCTGTCATGATTCACCTGGGAGAAGAGGCCAACACCCACCTCTCTCCAACCTCCTTTCAGGTAGTTGTAGAGGGCAATGAGGTCTCCCCTCAGCCTCCTCCTCTCCAAGCTAAACATGCCCAGCTCCCTCAGCCTCTCCTCATATGACCTGGTCTCCAGACCCCTCACCAGCCTGGTAGCTCTCCTCTGGACACGCTCCAGCACTTCAATGTCCCTCTTGTACAGAGGGGCCCAGAACTGAACACAGCACTCGAGGTGAGGCCTCACCAGTGCTGAGTACAGAGGCACCATCACTTCCCTGCTCCTGCTGGCCACGCTATTCCTGATACAAGCCAGAATGCTGTTGGCATTCTTGGCCACCTGGACACACTGCTGGCTCATGTTAAGCCATCAAGCAGCATTTGAAAATGCAACATTCATTCAGCATGAGCTCGATTAGAGACTGAAATCCTTCAGGTTGCCTTGTTAGAGGATTTTGCTTTTCAAGGGGTTCATCCCTCTCCAAAGTGATATGATTTGCAAAGAGCCCACAATGTTTGCAAAGATTAGTTACAGTGGTTCAAAAGAAAGTGGAAACCTTCTGCTTAACAGCAGCATTCACTTTGGTAATCTACTACTGCATTTATGCCTCTTTAAAACCTCACCTGAATGCTCAGAAAACCAAAATTTTGTACACTGATGCTCTGTTTCATTGAAGCAAATTCTAATTTCCTTCCCCATTTAACCCATAAAAGGACTGTTATTAAATGTCTGCATCCTCTTGCCAGTTCCAACTTCTTTTTCTTTTATTTTGACCCTTTATTCATGTGAGAAAGCAATAATGCTCAAAGATTTATACATGTAGAGCAGGTGAGTGAACATGTGCAAGGTGCATAACTGTGATTAATGCATCCATTTTCTGATATGCCATTGTTTAAAAAGTTTAGGTTGAGGATCAAATGAATCTTCACCATGCATCTCACACTTGTAAACATCCTTATCCTTGTACAAATGCATCTTCATATCTTGGACTACATATTGAATATACAATTTTGTTGGTGAATATGTGGCATGACCGCTATTCTTTGTATGTCACTATCTATTAATAAAGCTATATAAAGCCATAATAAGCCTGTTCACTTCTACTGACTACGTAGCACCTTTAGCATAGAGTGAATCAAAAAAGGCCAAAACACATAAGAAAATCAAAGAACGGGCCAGGAGGAACAAGACTTGTTGTGGGTGAGCCCTGGAAAGTAGCTCGGCTCCCCTAGCTGCTCACTGACTCCCCCGACTGGCATGGGGAAGAGAATTGGAAGGGTAAAAGTGCAAAAACTTGTGGGTTGAGATAAAGACAGTTTAATAGGTAAAGCAAAAACTGTGCGCACAAGCAAAGGAAAACAAGGAATTAATTCCCTGCTTCCCATCAGCAGGGAGGTATCCAGACATCTCCATCAAGCATAATGGTGACTTGGGAAAACAAATGCCATAACTCTGAACATCCCTCCTTCCTCCTTCCCCAGCTTTTACTGCTGAGACATCATATGGTCTGGAATATTCCTTTGGTCAGTCGGGGTCAGCTGTCCCAGCTGTGTCCCCTCCCAACATCTTGTGCACCCCCAGCCTGCTTGCTGGTGGGGTAGGGTGAGAAGCAGAGAAGTCCTTGATACTGTGTAAGCACTGCTCAGCAATAACAAAAACATCCCTCTGTTATCAGCACTGCTTTGGTCACAAGTCCAAAACACAGCACCATAGGAGCTACTATGAAGAAAAGTAACTCTATCCCAGTCAAAATCAGTACAAGACTATACGTAAATTTGCAAGTAACAGGACAATCCCACAATGCTGAGCTCAGCACTCAGTTAGTAGGTGACTTATGGTGGAAATGAAAAACAGAGTAAAACGGTTCTTGCTCATGGTGAAAGCCAGAAGAAGGTGCACAGAAAAGAGAGGGGAAAAGAACTGACTGGCAGGTTGAAGGTTGCTGGGCTGTGGACAAGCAGACAGGCAGACTGTGGGCTAAGACAAATGACTTGAAGTGCAGGGGGAACCAAGAAATAGGCACACATATGGATGAAGAGTGGCAGAGAACAGCAACAGAAATAATGGGATGCAGGAGGAACATCTTGTCAATATGAGACACAGGAGACTGTTTGACAATGGGAGAACAGGGTGAAGAGCAAGTCTGAAAATAAATCTGAACTCTGGGTAGCAGAATCAAGGGAATAAATTGCCCTCTGAAAAATGTCATGGACTAAAAAAGTTAGTTCAAACACAAGCCAGAAAAGCAGAGAGATCTTGATAAGTCTGCCCTTAGCAAAACAGGTAGATTCCCTTTCTTCTCACTAACTGCAATTTTTCAGAACATTAGTGCCAGGAAGGTTTGAACCCTTTGGACTGTCATCCCTAGCAAAGAACTGTTTCCCACATACCGACAGAATGTGAATCTGACGTTCAATCCACTATGTGCCACCTTGTGCAGAGCCTGATCCTGAGACAGCTGATAACAACTGTCTTTCAATCTCTGATTTGCAGAATCTAAACAGAATTGGCAAAATACATTTATTAGTAATCCACCTTTATCAGAAACTTTCAGCACTGGGTACAGTAAAAATGCCCCTGCAGCATTGCTTGTACCATTGCACTGATTATTTTAGCCACTGCGAACACATGGGGCAGCCAACCCAGTTAGCCTCTCTAATAAGGATGCACCAACCATTGGTATTACCTTCTAGGATGTAACTCAACATTACTCCCTAATCTAACAACCTGCACTTACATCTTCTGCCAAAATACTCTGTGTCATAAAACTTCTTCCCAAAGACATCTTCACAGTTTCTTGAAGATAATGAAAAGGTCATTTTTATGAAAATACATCTCCTACTTTAATTTCTGCAAATCAAAAGTTTCTCCAAGTTTGATTTGATTTTTTCTACAATTGTTTTTTGATTTAACACAAAAATGTAATGTGCAGAATACTGTAACCTATTAAACTGAACCAGGATGATATATTATTGGCCATATTTTAATGTGCATGCACTTTTATTTAATCCTGAAATATTTGCTATAGTAGATTGGTAATGTCTTAAAAAATCTTTCTAGATGGATCGTACCATCTTCTTTTTTAAGGATGAACTGTTCTGCAAATTCTTATAGAATATCTTTCCTGTGATTTTTGACATATGCAAAATGCAGACTTTAGGGCCATTTAAGTTTAAAAATTTCTTTCTCCAGAGAATCATGTCAATCTCACAATGCCTCATTGCCCCATTTGTAAAACAAGAATAACGTTTTTCTTTTCCCTTAAACCGCCCTTTGCTCATCCTGTCTTCTACTTAATCTGTAAATTCCCTGTAGCAGGAGCTCTTCTGTACTTCGGCATAGCAAAGCTATTTAAATGGAGTCCAATCGCTTCAGACCCTTTTGTTCTAATGCAACATATATGTGATATAATAACCATCATTCCTACATGGCTAGTTCTCACACCCCACTTCCTATCCCTCCTTGCCTTCAAATATGCTGGCATATTTCTGATATGATCTGATATTCAGATCTGATAACAAAAAACTGTTTTCAACATTTGTAATCATTGTATCCTTCTTCTCAAGGGCTAATTTTACCTTCTGAGGAACCAGCACTCTGTATGTACGTGATATTCCAATACTTTCCCCCTAAACTGTGCTGCAATCCAAACAGTCTGGCCTTAAAAGTCTTTCAATCTTCATGCATGTGAAAACTAATTTACAAATTTAGCCTTGGCACAGGTATCTAGTTAAGGGACAGAAGATCAAATACATTTTTCCAAGGATCTGACAACAACATGGCTCTAAGGAACATGTAATTGACCGATGGCCTTTTCGTCCCCTGAGGCAGGCCTATTCCTTCCCTGGGCAATGGGCAGACCGGGAAGAAGTAACTCCTTTCATTTACTTAGGAAATGCTCTTTCTAATCTGCAAGTGCTGATGTAGCAAATCAGGGGCAGACACACTGCAATAAAGGTTGCAAGGAAGAAATTGCAATGCTGGAACATAGTCAGTGGATTCATTTTAATGGTTCTGCATATGGCTAGATAAAAAAAGCATCATTGATTTCCTGCTGACCCTCTCCTCCAAGTTAATGAATGAAAGCTACTCATGTTAAAAGGCGTGCAGCATGAGGTGGTCTGCTGTTACCATCAAGACCGGAAGGAAAAACTAATAAGCAAGGTTTAAGGTAGTACCTGTCACATAAGGAAACTGCACAGGTTTGGGATGTATAGAATCCAGTGTGCTAGCATAGAAAACCTGTGTGAATCTGGTACTATCTCTTTATTTTAATTCCTTTTTTTCAATCCTTATTTTGTTGCATTGCTCAGAGAAGCAGTGCTTCAAAGGAGCTGAACCCTGCAGTGTGGTGCAGCAAATACATCTGCACTACTCAACACTAACTCAACAGTCTTCAATGCTCGGTCTAGCTTCTTTGGTTCACCCAAGACAAAAAGGGAAGAAACTTCCTTCTGAAGAAGGGGTAACAAATTTCCTTTGGTTCAAGTACGTCCTGAGTAGGCATGAAAGGCTCCGAGCTCTCTGCTGTCCTGTCCGTCTTCCACACTAAGGGTACCTCTGAATTTCACTGTGGCTTAAAACTACTTGGTCTCAACTTGGGTGGATCAAGTGCAGGCTCAGACCAGCCACGGATTTGTCCCAAGTCACCTAGTTTTTCCATCAGTACAAAATTGTATTCTGTCATGAATCCCACTTGTATCAACCGTACTATTTGTAATGCAAGATGCTGAAACACACTGAGAATAAGTGGCAATAAGTAGCCCTTAAAAAAACATTTCTTTTTCTAAGTTTACCTTTCTTCTTTTGCTTCCTTTCTCCTGCTTTCCATTTCAGATTTTTGCTCTTGGATCTTGCTTGTCTTATTGCTAAGTCCTTGTGTACTTTCTTCTTTACCATACCTAAGAATTATGTGGAGATGAGATGTGACCAGAGGACAGTTTTCTTGCTTTCCCCTATGGACATGGCAATAGTCTGCCGGTCAGCATGACCTATAAACCAGACTCTGTTTCACTTCCTTCACTTTTTGCCTTCCAAACTTTCTATTAAATATGCCTCATTTCTTTCCATCCTTCCTTTCATTTTTGTTTTCATAATGCAAAGGAGAACATCCACAACATGCCCTGATGCATAACTGCTCTGAACGAGTTATCTCCACTTTCCTTCCCTTGGCTAGGTTTGAAAATTAAACATGGGCACAGTAACTACTACAGGCAGGTGTATTTCACCAACTTGACTCCCAGCCTTACTTCTGATCTTTACATTTGCTTTTATTACCGTTGCCTATGAAACACAAGTATAAACAGAGAATGATTTTACTTCTGGGATTGAGGATGGAGACTCAGGGACTCCGAATTTTGTCCTTAGATCACCATTGTTTTTTAAAATAGATCAGAGTAAATCTGTTCATCTTTCTAGGGTTCAGTATCTTCTCTAATGTCACATGCTGCCAAGCACTTAATGTTCTCACAAGCATCTGAATTCCTCAGATGAAAGGCAGGACAAAAGTGAAAGATATTTGAGTGCCTACCTTACAAAGGTGTCATGATTTGAGGCTTAATCAGTGTAAGACCCTTTTTCAGATGAAAAATTGCTCAGTATCAGCATTCTGATTAGATTTGATCAAGAAGATTTTTAAAATTACATAGCTCGTACAGAAATCAGTGATTCAAGTAAGAATTTGAAAATTCTCACCAAAACCAGGCATAGCCTCTGTGAAAAGGAAGTTAAAATAATTTTGAATACAATGATACTTAAATGGTCTTCCATTGTTGACGCAGGAGGGAGTACCTGTGGTCATGTCCATTGCTGTTCTGTTGGATTGCTCCCTGCTAGAACCCCAACAAGGGCACGCCATGAGGAAAGACCCACCTCTTGATGCCTCCAGAGCCCCATCCGCACTATCCCACATTCCAGAAACTGTTACGGCTCTCCTAATGCTGTTACAACACTAGCTCCTACACCAGCTCATCTGATGTCACATAATTCCAAAATGATTACGGATTGCTTCCTGACTGACAGCATGGTAGCAGAGATAAAAGGAAGATGCTGTCCAGAAAGGGCCTCCAGTCTCCTCTGTTGCTCTGCCAGGATGCTGTCTGCACTTGTACTGGCAGCATGGGTAGAACCAAGCAACAGAGGCCCAGATTTGGTAGCTGGCCCTTGAAAAGACCTTGAAAGAATCAAGTTAGTCCAAGTTTTAGCTGCAAGTGACACCAATGGAACAGATAGGAAGATGCTTCCAGGTAAGGATGACACCAAGACCAACCCCACTCCACTCAGTTATGAACAGTCCTGTGGAAAGGCTCCTCAGTCCAAGAAGTACCTTCACTCAGCTGAGCCCTTCTGAGAACCAAGCTCTGCAACACTTGAGACACATGGAAGTCCAGCCTGCACGCAGGCAGACTAGACATGGGTAAGCACCAGGAGCTGACTGAACCCACCAAACAGGGCAGAGGAACCTGCTGACATCCTAATAAATGACATGACACTATGCTCTTTCTTGATCCTTCACAGCATGCCCGCATTGCAAGCCAGATGTTGCAGGATATTTTTGGCAGAATGCGACGTGTCTTGTCAAGGTTGCTCCTTAGTACGGTGGATCCATCAGTTCCTATAGCATTAAGGTGTTTTCCTGCTACAGTCAAGTACCATCAAGGACTAGAAAGCACAGAAAGTCAAGGAATTTGGTCTTGTGGATGCTGAGAAAAGGGGAAACACGGTGTAATCATTTTAGCAGTGTTAACAATCTCATTCTTTGCATTAAAGCTATTTTACATAGCCAATATATTATCAGTGCTACACTTCATATTCTGCCATTGTATATCCCATTGGATTTTCATACAAAAACAATTCTTTGCCCTCAAAAGCAGCTTTTGTAATGAAAGAAAAGAGACCTGAAATCTGAAAACTGTTTGCTTTCACCTGACTCAAACCTGTTTTTAAAAAGGCAAGAAAAGGCAACTGAGCCTTCTCAGAAGGCAAGCAGGTGGACAGCAAAATTGATATCTACTGGTCCAGACTCAAGAATTGGATTGATTTTGCTCTTTATGCACTTCTCAGTTAACATGTCAAGCCACTGTGGCTCTTGTATTTTTTGTGCATAAGACCTACTTCTAGTCCTACTTTCTTCTTCTTTTTTTTTTTTTTCTTTTAGAGGCAGATCACAAACTTTTAAAGACAATAACCAACTTCTACTCTTCAAACTCCTTCCTCCCATCTTCTACTCATATTGTATGAAAATTTTGTCTCAGCTGAAGGCATTCTGGGTATTTTGCATGTAATTCAAGTGTAATGTTATTTTAATGAATGTTTGTACAGTACCAGTCCTTCAGTTAAATTGTGTAAAAAACAGGTGCATTGGAAATGGGCAATAGGAAAATAAATTTGTTTCAGGAGCCTAATTGCTACGCTGATGACTATAGTAACAATACTGACAGGCATTTGCTGATTTTTTTTAGTAGGATCATTTTTGCAGTGAAAAAATACTGGAAACACAGATTCTGCGTATTCTTCCACTGCAATTTGTTGTTTGGGTTTTTTTTTTTTTTGTTTTATTTATTTATTTATTTATTTATGCCAAATATGTGGGTCTCGTTTACTTAGATCAGAGGCAGACAAATTTGCAGACAGCTGCAGAAACCCCAGTAAGTAGGCTTTCTTCTTTGCTGCTATTGGTCACAGTTCATTTTTAGCCTGTCTGTTTTTTGACCATTTTCTATTTGTGTCCTGCATGTTTTGTTTGAAATACCTTACAACCTAGAGATGCTCCACCATATACAGTTGATCTAATTCAGAAAGATGTTGCTAACAGTTACCTTCATGTGCCGATACTGCGCAATGCAAAATAATTCCTGACAAACACGAGTATTCTTCTGCCTCGGCTTGTACTTTAATCAAGCAAAGTCAGTGAAAGACTGCTTGACTTCACCATGCTTTAGCTTAGATTTGCAGAGCCTGGTGTTTAGAGGTACTGAGGCGCCTAAGGAGCAGAAAGCACCTTGTGGTTTTCCCAATTGTCATAAAATATGACAATATTATATGACAATATAAAAGGGCCATGAAGATGATCCAAGGGCTGAAGCACCTCTGTTATGAAGACAGGCTGAGAGAGTTGAGGTTGTTCAGCCTGGAGAAGAAAAGGCTCCAGGGAGACCTTATAGTGGCCTTCCAGTACCTGAAGGGGGCCTACAGGAGAGGTGGGGAGGGGCTGTTTGCCAGGACATGTAGCGATAAGGACAAGGGGCAATGGCTTTAAACTAGAGCAGGGTAGGTTTAGATTAGACATTAGAATGAAGTTCTTTACAAGGAGGGTGGTGAGACACTGGCACAGGTTGCCCAGAGAGGTGGTGGAGGCCCCATCCCTGGAGACATTCAAGGTCAGGCTTGATGAGGCTCTGAGCAACCTGATCTAGTTGAAGATGTCCCTGCTTACTGCAGGGGGGTTGGACTAGATGACCTTTAAAGGTCCCTTCCAACCCAACACATTCTATGATTCTATGACCCAAGTCCTAGATGATTCACCAACAATTCCTCTAGTAATGTTGTAACTGGCAGTATGGATTACACTCATGCTTAACCCTTGGTGTTAGATAATGTTGCAATGGGTTAATACAAATGACAAGAATCTATACCCATGTATATATCTTCCAAATTAACACCTTTAGCTTAATAGGGTGCAGCTAAACTAACAGATTTATAGAAATGCAAGACTGAACGTTGCATTCAATAGTTGTCATACAATTCAAGGGCAGTTTCAACAACAGAAGGCTTCCAGTTTGCAGACTGCACTTCAGATGCTGAGCCAAAACAACACTCACAGTTTCATTGACATAGTATTAAAGCTTATTCACTCACTATTAACAATGGATTAAATTACCAGGAGTGTTGAGCAGTGCTCTATTCAACAGTATTTTCTACTATTCTTGCTGTAAATTTGCTTACAAAGTAACTATTTTATGCAGGTGTTGTAAGTGGGAAATGGTATTTCAGTTTAACAAAAACTCTTTATTATGATGCACAGCCATTATTAGTGGATTACACTTTTAATCCACTTTGTCACATAAATAGGAAATCTATGTTTTGATAGGATTAAGCATTTATCAGATTTTTTTTTTAATTATTATTAGTGCTTTTCAAACAGAGTTATTTTCTACTGATTTTTTTTACTGGTAAGTGTTTTAACTTCTTCAAAATGAATGTTTATTTTGGACTTTAAAGCCTCACTTTAAAGTGACTCACTCATACTCCCATTAACTTCAATGGGAAGAGGAGCATGGCCCAAGAAAATAATCTGTAAAAAACCAGATCTATATTCTGTCAACCCAATAGACATTAAAGGGAATAATAACAAATCTCAGAACTGAGGACAGTTGAAATGACATAGCATACAAAGATATCTTTAATAATTATCTTGACAATTTCTAAAGATGTTTAAATTCCTGTAAAGTTATCAAAACATTTAAGTAATCTGAGCTTGAGATGTTTTCTATTTACTCAGAATTCAAAGAGCTCTTTTAAAGTGAAAGGTAGAAATAACTTTGAAGAGAAATGACAAAGCAGTGAGAGACAAACCTAAACAAATCATATTTCTGATTTAAGTATTATGTCCTTAAATGTAATCTTCCGCATTTCTCATATTTCTTACAAGCTTTAAACAACACATTCAGTATTGACATGAGAGCAAAATAGTTAACAAGTAATTTTTCTGAATACTATCTTAAGCATAAATTGTAAAACAACTCCGTATGTTTTGCCTGTTTGAAATGTATAGTTCTATAGTTTGCTTTTTAGTCTCTGCACCACACCATTGGAAATTATTTGCAATATTCACAAAGACTTCCTCATCCCCACTCCCACTGACAGAAAATATATACTATTCATTATTTTGATGCAAATGAAGGGGCAGTTAATCATCTGCTTTAAAAACAAGGTGCTTGAGCATTATTTAATTCCCTAAACCAGCAAGCCATGTATTTGTATTTATACAAATTGATCTTGCCATTGTCATGTTTAAAACAAAACATACACTAAAGCCACAGTGAATCCTTGCCTATAAACTCTTTCCTCTTCTATGTTTGTTTGCATTCAGATAATTTTTAGAGTTTGACTTTTCTGTCTTTTCTCCCAGCCATAATCCTACTAGCTTCAACAGGCTTGCCCATACCAATAAAGAAGGCAGGATTAGGCCCTTGATTTGTAATGGAGCCCAAGTTTTTGCAAAACCAGCACATACTATTAAAAGCATTAGAAGTTAAAAAACATAGTAGGAATACAACTTTGGACTGGATTAGGTGGTCATCTCAATGCAGTCCTATACAATGCCTGCCTCAAGATTTTCAAGGGGTTGTCCAGGCTCTAGAGCAATAAAAATTCTAAATATCCCTACTAATGATTACTCTACTGCCTTTAAACATGCAAGAAAACAAAACAAAACAAAACAAAACAAAACACCAACCCAAAACACTGAATGGGAAAAACTAATCAGCTTCAACACAAAGGCAAAAAGATTATTGATCTTTAAAATAGCATTTTTTTTTGAACCTGCTTACTAGTATAAGCAGAGTGAGAAATCTGCTGAGCAAACAAAGGACGAGAGAGGTCTGCTGAACAGGAAGCCTAGAAAGAAAATTATTTTTAAAATTCATTGCATAGCATGCCTTATACAATAAGAAAAATAACAACAACAACAACAATAAAGTGGAAGAATAGAAGGATGTTTTGAATTGAAGTCAACATTTTAGACTTAAAGTTCTAAAAATGAAATATCCTTACCCTACTTTACAGAAAACAAGTATGATGCATGAAGAAAAAATACACTGGCTGTGTTATTCTAAACCTAGTCTGTATCACGGTAATGTTTAAGTATTCTTAGTTGTTAACCACCATGAAAATTGTTTTGAGAATAGCAAATATATTTGCAGAACAGACTGGCTGAGTTTGTCTTTGATTTCTAGGAGTTTTGGGGAAGTTCCCGTCTAAGAATTCTCACCATCACGTGGTGAAGTGAGATAAAGCATTTGACACTTCAGATTTCACTACTAGAAATTCCCTCTGGAGATACCACATGATGTGCATTAATCATATTTTTAGATTTTGGACACCAGACTTACTTCATATGACAGCGTGGGCTACGTGTTGATCACAGTGTACTGTTAGCTAAGAAACTTGCTGTGTGACTTCAGGCTGCTTATTTCCCTCTATGTGAAACAGCACCACTTACTCAGACCGAAACACGAGGAGAATAAAGCACTGTGTAGGAAAGCACTGTTTCTGGATTACATTACTTTGATGAGGAATCTTTTTGACCTTTAGGACAGCCGGCTTCCAGAAGTGCCGAACGATTCCTCCTTTGCCCTTCAGTGCATTTCTTCATTCAAAGAACTGTTGTGAGCTCCTTTCCCTTCCGTTTACCCAATCCTTTGCTAAATTAGGTAAACCAGATTAAACTGATTGTTACTATCTTTGATTTTTTTTTTTTATTTTTCATTTTGGCTAGGCAGAGGATAACTAACACAGGACCTATCACGGGTTCTAAACACATAACGGAACGGGCATTAATATTAATCTTTTTAGCTCTTGATTTGAAATAGCGGCATCCAACATGCATCCCGAGCACAGAAACCAGAAGAGCAGCCCATGCCCCGAGCAGATGCAAAGGGGGGGTGGACTTGCCCCGCATGCCCACCAACCCCGCCGCCCAGGTCCCCTCCCGTTGCCCAGGGGGCCCCAGGCCAGCGGCGCATCCCCCGGCCAGGCGGGGGATCGCGTCCCCGGCGGCGAGGGCGACTGCATCCCGGCGGGGCGGCGGCTCGGGCTGCCCGCGG
>VXBH01008581.1:49289-86025 GCA_013400035.1 Rynchops niger | reverse complement strand
CTGCCCCCGGGGAAGGTGGCCGGCGGGGCGGGCTGATGCCGCCTCTCCTGAGCGGAGAGGCAGGAGCTGCCCAGGCGGTGCGGGGGCTGAGTGGCGTCGGGAGGCGTCGGTGTCGCTTTTCCCCGTGGGAAGGGGCGGCGGGCTCCCTGCGGGGCGTTGTCACCGGCCGTCGGGCAGCCGGCGGGCAGGGGCGGCGGGGAGGGCCGGGGCTCGGCTCGGCGCGGCTTCCGTTTCACTTCCACGATGAGCGGCACGTCCCCGCAGCCCGCCGCTCTCCAACTTCGGCCGTGCCAAGCCGCTTTCTCTCTCCCCGCCTTCCGTGCCGCCCGTGGCCGGCTGCCCGCGGGGCCCAGGGCAGCCCGCCGCTTTGGCGGTGCCCCGGGCATCGCCGTGGTGCCGCCCGGCAGCCGGGCGGGAAGCGGCCCGGCTCTCGGCTTCCCCGCGGGGCAGCGCCGGGTGCCGTGCGTGCGGGGCAGCGCTGCGTGGTGTTGCGGCTGCTCCCCGGCGCAGCGAGTTCGCGTGGGTAACTTCTTCCCATCCCCCGTGAAAGCAGTCTTGAGGCGTTAGGGAAGCGGGAAGGCGCGGGGAGTGCTAAATGCCCTAATTGTTCTGGGAATGTTTTGGCCATGAGGTGTTTGTAGGCTTTATTTTGTAAATATTGAGCGTGAAAGTGAAGTATGAGGGAGAAGCTGTGAAGTGAGGAGTTCCGCATTCAACGCGGAGACCGCCTCATTATTCTTGTAGAAAGAGCGTCAGCCTGTGGTAACATTTTGTATTGCTTTTAAGAAATGGCTTTGCCTTTATGTGCCTGCAACGACTAAGGGTTTGCAGAAGTGTTGGAGTTGGTGGTTTTTCATTCCTGGCCCCTGCCTTGTTATTACGTGCTCTCCAGTTAACCATTTACAGGCAGTATGTTCTCATCGAAAGGAAAGATAAGAACAGACCTTTTTCACTGGCTGTATTTATGTTTGTTTTGTACAAGCTCTAGTGAAGTAGAAAATGAGCTATACCAATAAAATAGGGCTGCAGAAGCTTTAATTTCAGTTAGAATAGTAAAAAAGCTCCAAACAGAACAAAAAGCATTATCGGAGCCGTAAGCGATACGTCAGGCTGCTCTGCTAGGGCTTTTGCTTTACAAATACAGTGTATAATCACTGTAGGACATAAATTCTGCCTCCAAGACTGGTATTTTTTAATACTGAATTCTGCAATCTAGAGAAAGTCTTCAGGAAGGATTGTTTGTTTTACGAGATCTTAAAGGCATGTGGAGTATCCGGAGAAATAAGCACCTCAGCTTCTAAGAAGCAAGACCTATCCCCTGTGGAGAGGTTTATCCCAGTAAATACTAAATGATCTCGCTATTGTGTACTGTCTACATTTTCCCATGGAAGGAAACATGAAAACATACAATATTTTATCTCAAGGGTTGTGTTGATGCAGGTGTAGAAAAAGATGGGACTTGACTACCTATGATCTAAATAGGTTGGAGGTAAATATACCTAGTTCTTTTTGCTCTTCATTTCTTCCTTGCCCCCTCAAGGAGAAGCTCAGACTAAGTGTGTGACCAAATACATAGCGGGAGAAACCAGCCCATCTCAGCTTAGAAACTTTCCCCGCAGTACTGAAAATGCCTGGAAAGCCTAATACAGGATTTACGCCTCTAGTTCTCAGTTTATGCTGTGGAGTATAAAAGATACTTTACTATAAAAATCTCTATAAAAAGCTCTTGATATTACTGTATACTTCACATTTCTTTCGCCTTGCTATCTCAGCTATTTCAGATGGCAGCTAATTTGCTATCATCTACCACAAATTCTGGATATATTGCTCTATCACGGTGCTTGGCTTTTGGGAGTTCCATTTCAGGTTTGTGTATGGAAAGCAATAGATAAGCTATTAAAAGCATATTAAAAGTTGATATGCACCAAGTGTAGATACCTCCAGCAATATTCAAGCTGACTGGGGATCTCTATGAGAAGTTTTGAGTTTCTTTCTTCACAGAATAAATTGCCTGGGGAGAAACCCATTTAAAAAAAAAAAAAGAAGGAGGTCCAAGTCCATGTTTGGTACTAGGAGACTTAAGTCTAGGTCAGACTAAATCAGAACACCAGTTAAAATCTCCATACTTTTCTAGAGGAAATGACTGTATGTGAAAAGAAAGTCAACTCTTAATCAGGAGCTAATTGCGACCTTTGTAAAGTTTTCCCCTCCCCACTGCTTTCTGCTGGATTATAACTGTGAAGCTCAGTGTCTCATACTATATTTTATTACTAAAGCTTGTTATATATTGCTATATTGCGTAAGGGTAGTTAGTGAGACTGTAATATGTAGTGTCATTCACATAGCACTTAGTGTTTTCTTAGTCCTTACTACATGGGGGTTTTTTCCTGGTTTATCTGGTGTGACATTGATCTAGAGAAACTGGTTTTCATTATTATTAAGATCCGAAGTTCACATGGCATGGTTTTTCTGAAACTGAAGTCAGAAAATGTCTGGACCATGTATGTTTTGATATGCTGTGTGTCTGAGGCCAAATATGCAGGTAGCAAAGCCAGACTCATTTTTTAAGTGAGCTGTAAGTTGTTAAATCGTTTGCATTTGCGAAGTGTTTGATATGTTTAAAAATTCTTGTATTTTTTTCTTTTGGTGTGAATATGCTAGAAAAGTCTTGCAACATAAATTATTTTTCTTCTTGTGCTCTCCCTTCTTCTGTTAGGTTTCTAGCACTTCTCATGAGGCGGAGGGCAACAACAGAAATCATCCGGGTCTGTAAATCTCTGAAATATCAGCCCATTGATTTTTACTGGAGAAAATATATGTTGTTATGTTCATGAAATAAATGTCTCTGTCGTAAGTCATATTTAATTCCGAGATATCTTATTTCCACTTTCCAACCTGTGTAATACGCTTCCTTACGGTACCATCCATTCTTCTTCCTGAAAGTAACCTAGAATGCTAATGCATAATCCCAGGGTAAATTGTTTCGGCTGTCTTTGTAAGTGGAAGTTAAGCTACTTGGCTTATATCCAGCAGAAAGTTGTGGGGAACAGAATCTCTAAATATTTATGCAAGACGACATGTGAAGGGGAACATAAAGAAAATAGCATTAAGTGTTTTACATAATGCAAATTACATCTGCGTGATCAGGATAAACGTATATTCTCTATTTTCTTACAAATAGCCAACTTCTGTAGTGTCTTAAAGTAGTCTTAAGCTATGAGTGCGCACTGCAGATTTCCATAACTTTGTATCTGATTACATGTGGTGAAGAATGGTATCGTATAAAACCAAACATTACTATAGTGGCAATAGCTTTAATGTGTTTGCTGGTCATACCACATCACACCACCGTGGGCTTTTCTTAGGTTCCTACCACAGGGACTTTCCAGAGAGTATTTTTTTGTCAAAGCAGTTTTGGACAGATTGTGTGAAACAAAGCAGATAGCAGAATAGGAAACGGGCTACAGAGGAGCCAGGCCTACCTGTATCTGCTTGAGCCAACTAACAGCTGAGAGGCTGAATTTGCTGACTTTGTAAGAGATATAATTTGTAATTTGATTTCCTAACACTAGATGATCAATATTCAGATTCCATTTTTTGTGGCTTGCACTACATGACCATAAGCATGATGATCACAGATAAGTTGCCTCAAGGCCTGGTCTCCAGTGCTTGTTCCACTGCTGTTTCACACATGGGAGGCTTTTTTTTTAATACTACCATGCTGACAGTGGAAACTGTTTTTTCACGTCACTAGTAGTATGGAGTTTTAGAATGGTCTTGTTCAGTTCTGCAAACTCTGACACAGGGCTAGACTTTACATACTGGTTTTGGAGAGAACCTACTGTATCTAAAAACCATCATCTTCAGGCTCCCTGTTTAGTGCTCCTCAAGGTTCCTTTGTGTTGGCTAGTGTATAGCTTTTTCCTCTGGTAATAGAATCCATTTTCTTTTTTATTAGAAAATATATGTAAACTTCAAGGCCACACTTGTAAGAGAATTGAGGACCTGTTGCAATGTGCTGTTTTCTCTCGAGTTCCTGTGCTTTCAAGAAAAATAGTCACGCTTCCATGCACTGATGCTCAAATGAGAGAATCTTGAAGAACTGTAAATGCTGTGGGGTGATAATTAGAATTGACTGGAGCAGAATGTGATTTTTTCCAGGAAAAACTGAACATTAACGACTCCCCTTGATTTGCAGTTGTTGAGCATTATCTTCCCTGAAGTCAAGGCTTTGACCTACACATTCTTTATTTTGGTATCTCTTCTTTAATAAGAACAGGATGAATATTAAAGGAGGTTATGCATTCCCGTCTTTAATACGCTTGAAAATGAATCTCATCATTTACAGAGGAGATCGCAGTACAACTGGTATGCTGACAGTCCATTGCGGGCAGTGATTGGATTGAGTTTCTTCCTTTTTTTCTTCCCTGGTTTTGTTTTGTTTTTCTTCTTCCCCAGTGTGTTTTATTGAGGCTGACTTAAATTGCAGTTGGTCCTACACCAGTGGATATTAGTTTACTGCTCTGAAGTGGCGGCTCTTTTGAGGAATATCTACCTAGTTTAAGATTAAATTGCTTTTCTTATCATGTATATAGGTCTCCAGAAAGGCAAATAAATATTTACTTATTAAAACAACTGCTGCTTCTACTGAACTGGCATTTTTGTTGTTGATAAGAAATATGCCTCTTCTGGGAGGTAAAAAAATGGAGAAAGTGATAAAACAGTAGAGAGAGCGCGCCTGCAGCTTTAGGGTATGATTTTTAGAGGTTATCAGGGGTTAGAACAATTGTGTAATGTTTGGTTAGAAAGCATTAGAAGTGCTTTCAATAGCAATGGAAATACTAAGCTGTTCCCTTGATAAAAAGCAAAAAGTGCATTTGGTGATTTAATGAGTGTTTCAGCAGTCTCTCTCTCTATGTATCTCCATATCATCTGTTTTCAATAAGGTTGCACTCTGTATAGTTAACCCCTTACTGTGAAGAGAAACTTCAAACGCTTGTGGTTCAAATGTTTGAACCACATTCACGCGTTGTGTTTTGTGCTGTGGTAGCCCCACCTGTAGAACCTCCTGGCATTGTTAAAGATGGGTATTGGTCACAGCAGTTTTACCCCTGAGGGAACGCGCTCAAACAGCAGTCAAATTTTAAACATCTCCTCAGGTCTCATGGACAGCAGAAGTCCCCAGGGCTGAAGCCTTGGCAGGTTGGTGATGTTTTGTTATGTGTCAGAAGCTCTGTGCGGTGGTTGTCCCCATCCCTCAGCTAGCTCTCTCATACAGTGGACCTGATGGGTGTGTCCCAGCTGTCCAGGCTGGAAAGTCTTGGGTTTTTTTTAACAGAACATTGATTCTGACCATAGTTGGCATCTTTTAAAGTTGAAGAGATATTGGCAGCTAATTCAATAGAGGGAGCTCCGCTACCTTACTGTTAGAAACAGCACGTCTCTGCTTTTCCCAGACCTCTGGCTTCAGCTTAAAAGTTATGTTAAAAGTCTTTGTTTCTTCGCAGTGTTCTGTGGTGTCAGGCTTTGTTTCTGAAAGCATCTTACTTTCATCGCAGGCTTCCTGTTGCATGAAGGAGAAGGAAGGACAAATCCAAATCACATAATAGGCAAACCCAAAAGCTGACTCAATTAGAGATACTTCTCTCTTGCAGCAAGGCATTGTTTGTGTTTTAAATGGATACCTTACAGAATCAAGTTTTTAAATGACCTTTCCTTGGGCGGGGGCAGGGTGCGTGTGTGTGAGTGCTTTGTGTTTGTGGAGAAACTCAGAAAGAAATAGAATAAAAGAGGGTACTTTCCAGGGATGAAATGGTTCAGGAGTGGTGTTGCATCAAATAGGGTACAAACAGGATAAGGGAATGAGTGCACTAGATAGACTGTTGTGTCAAGAGAAAGGTAGAACGCTTCCAAGAAGATATACTAAGTAGGACCTCTATTTAACAAAAGCAATGCTTTCAGCAAATTCTTCTAGAATGATAAAGGAAAACTGGAATAGGTTTGCCATTCTGTGAGCAGAGTCTGGATTCTGTGCTATTGTAAAAGAAAGCTAGCTTAGGTATGTGCTGAAATGCTTTTGACCCATTCCATGTCTCTAATACAGAAACAGGTACGTGCCGAACAGTTACCAGCTTTCTGTAAACCTAGAACTTCATATTTTTCTTGGATCCTTTACTTTTAAAAACAATATTTCAACTATTTTGACACTAATTATGAAGCCCCATTAAGGAGCAGCCCCTTAAAAAAAAAAATCCTTTAAATTGAGTCACCTTCAAGTAAACTTGTAATGAACTCAGCATTATTCTTCATTCAGGCGAATCCTGCACAAATGTCATTTATCACTTGACTTGCTGCAGAAGTTTCATGCTTTTTTTCCTAATTTTTCAATTTAACTAGAGAAAATAAACGTAGATATTGGATAACAAAAAAGATGTAGCTTGTATACAGCTAGATTTTAAATGTGGCATTTTATACGACTAACTGTTGTTGTTTTTGGTTTTGGGGTTTTTTTTAGAAAGTGGAACAACTTATTTTTCAAGAACTTGCTGTTGAGTTGCAGGAGTTTATTGTGCTGACCAGAAGAATTGCTAAGGCTTATATTTTAGAAAGACAAGAGAAAGAGCTGATGCAGTTTATCTGTGAGGTGGTACAGTAAATGTTCACGTAAGGCTCTGTGACTGGGTAGCTTACAGAGAATACCTGGTTTGAACTGGGCTTAAAAATGGGCAGCAGAACGCAAGTGTGAGGTTTTAGTGTTATTTGTGAGATGCAGTTCTTTAATTGTAGTTTCTGAATTATTTTGCTGTTGATTATCTAGAGTATTCGCCTAGGTATTACTCCATTTTGGCATGGAATTTAGTTTCATGAAATGTAGAAAACAGCATGCATTTAGCAAAGCGAGTTCTGTGACTCATCCAGATAAAATCATGTTTGTTGGCTTATTCTAGTTGTTTTGGAGAGCAGAGATGAACTTAGTGGCCTTTACTTACAAAGCCGTACATGGAACAGAAAAAGAAGGATCAAGAACGGAATATTTAGGTAGGTTTTGGGGAACTTCAGTGTAGCTGTGTAACTTCAGAAGAAAGAAGGATTCTGAACCGATGCCTTCATTCTTGATACTGCACATCAAGTTGCAGAACAAGTGCTTGCATATAGAGAAGATGATAAGGTAAGTATTATCTTAAAATTCACTCAGCGTTATGGGATTTGCTTTCTCACATTGGGGAAGTTTAAAGTTTCTGACACTGCCAACAAAGTGGTGTGCTGACAACTGGTGACGTAAATCAAGAAAACATTTGCATCTTACGCTTGACAGCTTGAAAGGTTATCAAGGGGATAATTTTTCCAACTTTAATTCACAACTGAGATTTTTGTCAAGTTTGTTTAACATTACTTCTCAGTTATCAAACTACTGTACAACTTACTGCTAATCTTAAACCCTACATACACACAGAAGCAATAAGGAAGTCAGTATTATGAATGTCCCACCAGCTTCCAGTTTATATGAGTGAATTACGTTTCTTATTATTGTGTTTCTGCAGAGACAGTAACTCTTAGTAATGCAGAGCTTGCTGTGCAAACAGTTCTGTGGTTTGAAACAGTCACCAATATATAAGCAAATAATGACAGTGACTTCATGTTACACAAACTTACATTTTTGCATCTTAGTTGCCAATATAAGTGTGGGGTTTTCTGGTAAATATTTAAAACTTCCAGAAAATGTTTTGCTCTTGACATGGCTTCTGTAACAGGGCTTTGCCTTTAGGAGGGGTAACTGTTCTGCAGTTTAGTTTGACCTTGCTCATTGCACTACGGTTGAATGATGCAACAGGTTCTGTCTTAGCTTTGAAGTTTAAGTCCTTACTGTAACTTTACCCTAAAGGTTTAACCCCTGTTAATATGTGGTGCCCCACAGCATCAAATTCCTAAGCGTCTATGTGAATCTCTGATGTCAAAGTGGGGCTTCTGAAAGTTTGCCTGCGGGTTTGGTAAGGGTCAGGGTCTGGTATTTCATCCAGACTCAGTTGTGTCTGCAGGTCACTTCTTGTCATCGCTTATCGCTTTCTTAAGTACCCTGCAGTGTTAAATCCAAAACTTCTGCACAGCTTCTGGGGGCAGCAGGAGGAGCAGTCTAAAGCTTTTGAGATAGCGTAAAATCAGTGGGATGTTGCAAAAGTGATAACCATGGGTGTAGAAGAAGCAGGTTAACCATTTTTTTAGTTAAGATTCACAGAATGTATTTGGCATCTGGTATGCATCTTACAACAATGAATGCCTGCTTTGTTAGAAAGTAAGTTCTCTCCTTATCTCAAAAGAACCGTAAGCTCTTGGTGTTTGCAGGCACAGGAAGCTGCAGTAGGACCAGGGAAGGCAAACTGTAGTGTCCATGGTAGCCGCTTCCTTTCCACTGCATAAGAGGGGAAGGGAAGGGTCTGTATTCCTCCCAAGAATGAGGAATTTCCTTCTCTTGCTGGGGGCATGCTTATGGAAGGTACCATCTCACTTTGAGGGCGTCAGTTTTTTTCTCCTGCTCTGAACGGTGTGCAAAGCACTCTGTGGGTTACTTTTTAATCAGTGTGTCCATCTGCGAGTACAGCAGCGATAAGGAAAGATGGGCTTCAGCATACTCAGTATGCTCATGATCTTTGGCGCTCTTTCCATTGCATCAGCAGCACAGGGCACAGAGGAATGAATAACGCAGTGTGTTTCTTCAGTGAATGCTGAATGGGTGAGTGTGAGCTGCCAGAAGCTTTATTCAGAAAGAAGCGGGTTGTTGTGAGGGGTGATATCCTCACACAGGGGAGGAGAGGCAGGTGAATCATTTTTAGCTGGAATTTGCAGTCCAGTTTTATTAGATGAGGGAGCAGTTTTGAAGACTGAAGTTGTTAGTTCTGCCCGAAAGCTTGGTGATTTTCCTGGGCAGTAGTGGTGCATTTAACTGTTTTCTTGAAATGAAATATTGTTATGATTTTATATATGGTTACTCCTGAGGGCCACATATAAGCTTCACACTTGGGAAGTGCTTTGCATAAGTGTGTATAAAAAACCTAGCCCTCTTGCTATGGCAGGGTACTTTGTCTTAGGTTTGCATTCTAATTCACAAAAGCTCATAAATTGCTTTGCTTTTTCTTGCTTTTCGACTAGCTGCTAGTCCTCCTTCATGATGTCATCATCTGTAAACAGCAACGATTGTTCCGAGAAGCTTTTCATGTAAGCGTGAAAGAGCAGAGCGCTGAGCGTGCTGGGGAGCATGACTCTGCGTGAGGAGGCTCTCTTCATGTGAAAGACTAAATATTTGTTACCTCTCTGGACGTATTGCACAGCACAGACGTTTTTCTTAAGCACAGAAGGAGGTTGGGGGCTCATAGTCTGGAAGGTCTGTGGCAGAGCACGGTAAATGCTACAAAAATCTTGAGGGACCCTGTTAATTGAAAATTGGTAATAGAATCTTTAAGGGGAGTATTTCAATGAAAACCTTTATTTTCTTTCTAAAACTTTTTGTGAAGTCAGGATGTGGTGGTTTTTTTTTTGAGTTTTGTTGTTTGAGTTTGGTATTTTCTGTTTTTAAAGATGGACCATTACCTTATCTTTAGGAAAGGAGGGAAGGATAGGTATTAGAAAAACAAAAATTTTATTCAGGCTTGCATTAATTCCAGGTGTGAGGTTAAGACCTAAATCTTCCATCTGCTAATAAAATGCTTGGCTCAGCAATTTCCCACTATCTTCCACAATAGTAACTTTAAAGAAAAAAATAAAAGGTTCTTTAATTCCCTCTGCTCAGGGGAGACTGAGGACTCAATGTGAGTTGAGGGTTTATTGGCTGGTTGGTTTTTTAGATATCTTTTCACGAAGGTGGAAAGTGATCAGTGGCCTCTGAAGTAAGTGGTGGTATATGCCAAGCTTTTCAAACAGGGATGTTTGTAAGCAGAATGAAACTGTTGTGAATTGGGACTGACAGTGGTTTGGGAGAGGTCACTTTGCAAGTTGGCTGGTTTTTCCCTTGGACATGTCGGCACTCGTCAGCTGTTAAGCCAGGGTGGAAGTACCTCAGTATGTGTTTTATGTTAAGAGGATTTTAGTGGTCTAACTTAAACTCTAATACTCCAGTGGTGGAAAAAAATGATTGAGTTTTATGTTGTGGCATTTGCTTGAGCTAAACTTCAAACATAGTGAGCACTTCTCAGTCTTTGGCTGCTTGGTAGTGCTTTAGTTGCAACTGCAAGGCTAGAAAATCTTACGTGAGCTGCTTCTGCAGTGGACATACATCCTTGGTAATTGCTATTGCCAGCACGCTGTTTGTGAGTCCGTGGTACTTAGCCTTGCACAAATTATATTTGCAGATATACCAGATGAATTGTAAGTTAAAGAGCTCTCCCTGTATTCAGGAGTAGCCAAACTTTGCCCTGTAAGGCTTGGAGGGTGGGAATTGCCGTGTGATCTGAACCTGGACAGAATGTGCCCAAGTCAGAAAGCCCAGGGAGGTCCAGCTCCCTCCAGGACTTGGAGCAGGAGCAGTGATTCCTCTGAGAGGGTATTTCTTCCCTCTCTTACAGGAATGGAGTCAGCTGAATGTTCAGCAACTCTTAGGGCAGCCTGGCAGTGTCTGCCAGCACCAGCAGCTACTGCAGCAGCTGAGGAGCATTGGTGGCTGCATGATTTAGCACTGGGCCTGAGTTCTCATGTGGGCTTTAACTATCCCTTCTGGGTGCTGTATTTTGTGTATCACCAGGTGTGACCTCTTCTACTGATGACACACGTGAATGGAGGTTTAAAATTTTGTGAAGTGAGTTGGCATGCAGATTCACCCATTGAAAAAGCTGCTGCTTTTCTGCCTTTTTATTTGGAGGCGGGGATCTGAACTCATCTTTCCAAGATCATAGGAAAAGGGAAAAAGATACAAAAATGGAACACTGAAATTCTTGCCCACTGAGTTTTATTCATTTGGCATCTGATGATTAAGGAAAAAAAAAAGTGTAAGATCTTTGTTTTAAAGAAAACAAAATAACATAATAGCTGCATTTTTTATTTACTAACTGCACTTTGAACATTCAAAGATATTTGGTAACATTTCAGGCTGAGAAATAGAAAATATTTTTTGCTAGCATATTGTTTTGTAAACTGCACTGTCATTGACTAGTCTATGTCTCTATGATGTGTAGGTTTCAGAGACCGAAGGCTTTAGAGGTGAGAACAATTAAGGAAAGCTGGAGTATTTAGATTTGCAAGAGCAGCACTTTGAATCTTGGCAGGTGTATTAATGTGAAAAGGATGATGGATTGGTTTTATACTTAAAAGTTCGGTTTTCTCCTACTACTCTGTAAGCGAATGTTTTTGACTGGAGAACATATGAACTAGCTGAAAGAAATTTGCTGTCAGTAACTGATGATCAGGCCAAAGACACAGTTCAGCATCTCTGCAGGGAATGGCATACACAATTAAAAGGCAAATAGCTTACTCCCAGCACGTTAAACCCAGCATATCTCTAAAGCCTGTGAAAAGCAATAATATGGCAAAATCATTGAAAAGGGTCTTTGCAATGGAGACCGGGAAGGATGACATGTAATTTGGGAAGGCCTGTAGAAGGATGCTGCTTGGATGAGGGCGGGGGCAGCCATTTTGATGTCCAGGAGGGACTGTCGCTGGCGTGTCAGAGACTTGTACGTCTCGTGTGAATTTCCAGAGAACAATCAGCTGAATCAGAGGGGAACCCAGCTCTTGGATCTGGCGCATCACGTCCACTGCCGCTAAGGGGAAGTGGCGTTTGTGGTAGAGAGCCTGGGGGTTACAGAGTGAGCATCAGCAGGAGGAAGGAAGCCGAGGGCCCCTGGCCACAGCGGTGCAGAGCCGGTGTGTGCCGCTTCTTTCCCTTGCGTGGCCAGCAGGCCTGTGGAGGCAGAGGTCTGGATGGAGGAGGTAAATCATCTGCACAGAAAGGGCAGCTGGGTTTTTGCTTGCAAGTGAAACAAGTTGCGGAGGGAGGACAGAAAGCTTTCTGGGAAATGGCGGGGTTAAGGAGAACCCTTGGTGAGAGTATCTTGAGGGAGAGGAGCTGAAGCAAGTGCAAGAGACACCAGAGAGCAGGGGAAAACCCAGTTTCAAGATGCGCGATGCCAGCTTTTCCCTGTGTGCATCGCCACGCGCTCTCGGGCAGTTCCTCCCTTCCCTTTCACCTGCCACAACGAGCAGCCTGTCCCCCTTGGTCCAGACTGTGTACTGCCATGCCACCACGCTCGGCTCTTTTTGTTCCCTTCTTGTCAGGCATACACGGCAGTGTTACTTCCTGCTCACGGAAGCCGTCTGCTTCCCCACAGGGATTTCTCAGAGCTCAAGCGCTCCTGCCCTGGGCTTACATGGCCTGTGCTTGTAGGGTGACTGTCTGGACTAATCCCTGGAAAACCTCACCTCTCTTTTCTTAGGTCAGTAGAGATAACCTGAGAACCTGTTCATTCTATCAGGGTTTTTTTTGGTGTGGTTTTTTTTTGGTTTTTTTTTTTTTTTTGGTGGGGAGAACCTTGAATGTTTTCTTCTGTTCCTCATAAGAGGCTTGGTGAATGAGGCAGTGTGTCAGCGGAAGGGTGTCGTATGCGGAGCATAACCACTGGGTGACCTAAGTGGCTCTGTCTGGTTGAGCCATCCGATGTTCTCCAGAGTAACGTGCCCCTTAACACTGTGGTCGTTCAGGATGGTCGAGAAACTCTCATCTCTGTAACGAAGCAGCCCATATTCTTACGACAAGTTTTTGCCAAGTCCGAAGAAACGTAATGCTAGTTGTTTAATGAATGCTGTAATACATATAGCTGTATGACCCACTGCTGCTGAAGTGGCAATTGTCAACCATTCTTCTAGTCCGAGCCTTTTCATGCTGTGTCTGTGACTGAGATGGGGAGCATCAGACTTGTGGTTGACCGGCACTGTAAGCCTGTCACACCACCAATTGGGCTAAGTCACAAAATCCAGAAATTAAGCTAATGCTTAATTTGAACACACAGTTTTGAAAGGATTCAAGTACTTAAATATTTTCTTAAGGACCTAATTTTTAGGCTAGAGGTAGCAGGGTCCCTACAGATGGTGCTCAGGAGAACACGGTAAGCCGTAACTGATGGTGTAGAGGCTGTAAAGATGCTGGGTGTACTGTCTGTTAGTCTTGGCATGTTTCTGCTCCTTGCAGAGGATGTCTGGCTAGCGTGGCTTGCTGAGAAGCTGTTTAGTTAGGGGACTGATCATGTTCAGTCTTCCCGAGTGTGATGCAAGTTCACCTCTTCCGCTGACTTTTTAAGCCTCTGTTTTTAAATTGCACACACATGGTTTTTACATATATAAAATATAATATATGAGACAGGATATACTTTTTTGTGCCTGTCAACAGGGAATATGCAGCTTACTAAGCTTTCTTCAGCATGATTTTAAATGAAGAAAATGCTTCTATATAAACTGAGATTATCTCATCACAGTATTTTTATGATTGTTAATTAAAATGTGAGGAAATCCTTGAGAGCAGATTTGCAGTTTTGAGACTTTTATGAGACTTAATGTGAGAGATCTGTTTTTGTAGTTATGCCGCCTTATTAGTTTTGAGATTAAGATATGTTCAAATGCACGGCTATCAAATCCTGTGATGATTACTTGTTTATTTTGTAGCGTAGACTAATTCAGTTATGGTCCCATTCATGTGTTGTTTGTGTCCCACTTTTCAACCAGATATTGTAGTGCTTTATTGTTATTGCTGTTTAAAATAAGCTCCCAGAATGGTTTTAATTTGAGCTTGATTTTTTTTTTTCAATATTCACTTTCAATGAAGCATATTTTGTTAGATTATTATGAATAATGACCATTTAGGTTGTTTGAACTCCTGCAAATCCATTTCCATCAGACTGGAAGACTGTAAAATGTAAGTGAAGGAAGGATCACCATGATTAGCTACAAGAGACTTAAATCATTAAAAAAAGTCTTGACGTAAGTGGAAACCTGTAACATCTTGGCTCACGGTGCATAAAATTGTGATAGGAAGCAAGACCTATAGAAAGCTTACTGGGAGAAAGTGGGAGTTATTGAACACCAGCGTGTGCCCTGTTCTCTTTGCAGCGGACAGACATGTTGGTGGAAGATTGATTTTTGTTGTTTGGTTGGTTGGTTTGGTTGTTTGTTTGTTTGGTTGGTTGGTTTGTTTTTTTGTTTGTTTGTTTGGCTTGTTTTAAGGCATGGTGCTTTCTACTTGAACTTGTGCTCAGGCTAAAGAAACAATTGGAGTGAAGATCTGAATGGGGTTAAAAAAGTGGTGTGTTGGTTTTCTTTTTTTTTTTTTTGCCTTGCTTTAACAATGCCTATAATAGCGTGACAACATGAATCTCTTAACCACAGGCTCATCTGTCCTCTGAAACAACACGATGGAGTTGTTTGATTGCAGAATTTCCCAGTCTAGGAAAAATTAAGACACAGAGAAAAGCGATCAGCTGTAAATTGTGAAGGAAGTCAGAGTCCATCAGAAGTGGATGTGGTGGGGATTCAAAGTCCTTTGCCTTGACCTATTTGTGTGAGAGACCATGTGGAGAGCCTTGTGCTCTAGGCCAGCAGGAGACTATATAAAGGAGAGGAGGATGCTTTTCTTTTTTCTCTGTGGGTCATTAAACACAAGCTTTGGTTTTTTTTGTGAAAATCTAGAGAGGAAATATTAGATAAAGTATCGGGTAGAATAATCAGGGCTAATTACCTTACAGACTTTAAAGTGAGTATTTTCTGGATCACATTGCTCAAGAATATAATGTATGTTTCCCTAAAGCTTCTATTACTAGCCCAGGCACTAGCGTGGATGTGCTTACGTGAGCAGACTGCACTGTCAAAAGCAAAGCAAGGGAGAGGAAGAAGGAGGGAGAATTACTTGTTATGCTGGCAGAAATACACATGCATATGCGAGCTATGTTTATATTAGCAGACTGTTCTGATACAGCTAATTAATCAGAATTTGTCTATCAAACTATGCCTCAGAGATTATAGTCCTTTCGCAGGTGTCGAAGGAGAAAACAGAATGGGTGGATTCTCACTGTTACGGATGCTTAATACAAGAAATGTGTTAAAGGAGTTGTGGCTTTTCTTTTTCCTTAAGCACGTAGAGAAGAATGAGAACAGCAGTTGAAACAAGAAGAAATGACAAGGGAAAGCAGAAAACTTTTAAGAGAATAAGTGGAAGAAATAAAGGCTGGAGTGTTTTTTGTGTGTCCTCTGAGAGGAAGTCATTGAAAGGTGGTGGGAAGGTGGACATCTACCTGTATCTTCGGAGCTGTGGAAGTAGCGTGTCCATTCCCTTTTGGTCCTGCCAGAGCTCTGTGTGCTCCCCCCAGTGGCGGTGCCGGCAGAAAGACGATTTGCCAGATTTCTGTAACACAGATCTGCTTGGGAAACTTCTGGGACGATGACTGATGATTGCTCCTGACTCCTGTCCCTCCCAGAGAAGCAGTAACTCCTGATAGCCTTGCATCTCATTTAGTCTTGGGTCATTTACCCAGTAGTAACACCAAATACACTGAAGCAGTCAATATCAGCTTTTTTGTGGTGATTTTGGTTCAGTCTTCGTTCATAGAGGTAAAGGAGGCAGTGAAACAGATGAACTGTTATATAAAATATCAACGTTTTGCATACAGCCTTTCATATGAGTGCAATGGTATGCATACTGCAAGTGAGAATCAATTATATAGCTGCTGCTTATCAGAAGTTAGCAAATGGTAAATGCAGTTTCATTTTTCTAATCAATTAGCTAGCCCTGGAACTTGTTAGCAAAGGTTAGAAGCTGTAATAATTTTCACTAAATGTCTAACCGTTATCTCAGTGTATTTCTACACACTGTGTTTCAGGGAGATGAGGGAGAAATGTTTCGCTTCCCTCAAGTCTTTTAAACTGGCTTGTGAAAGACGAGGATCAAGCCCTTCAATTTAAACACAATTTGCATTCATCCCACAACAAAGATGATGGCGTACACTTTCTTATTAATCAANCGCCCCCAACTTGTAAGCACTTTACTTTCAGCTTTGTGAGTTTGAAGGAGGCTTCCATCACTGCGGGGTTAGTTTATGCACATCATTGGTCAGGATTTACAGGTAAGGGGAATAGTGACAAAGGACAACTTTCTTTTTTTGTGTATTTTTTTTTCTATTTTCCTCTGACTTTTTCAACAAGCATCCAAAGTTCTTTGAGTGCAGAAGTTATTTATTGCTGATGACAGGCTATGAATGCATTGTGCCAGAAAATTGCCAATCTTCCAGTCTCACTAGCCCATTCAAGCCAGCATTCTCTGTTCATATGCAAGCTTTCGTATTTCGATTCTTGAAGTACCTTCTTATCAAACATTCCTTTATTTTTGTTCAAATGATCTAGCATGGTTGTTTGCTTATTGACTGGGTTCTATGATTGTATTTCACGGAGGCTTCTGCAGGCTTTGTTTCTATTGCTTAACTGTTGCATGGCAGCATATCTTGTCAAAATTGCACACCTCTGCAGAGCTTCTTTCACTGAGGCATCTTTTAAAAAAGATCTTGTGTGCAATGTAATCATCAGTTTTTTAAAGTTACTAATATCTGAAACTGTAGCTATTGGAAATGGTTTGATCTGCTAGCCAGGCCATAAGGTCAGGCGTTGTTTACCAGTAGGATATTCATTTGTACTTCTCAGTTATTTTGCTTAGGGTGAAATTGGTGGTCTTGTACCTCTTTTTTATGTTAATTTTGGTTTCTCCATGAGCACCGTAAACTCTACTGCCTACTGAATCTGTTGAGTTTTTGCTCATTTTGAATTTTCTGTTAAAGGAGGAAAAAAAATTTCTTGCTTTATGTTAATTTTGTAGTTATTTGCTACAACTATTTGTTATTTCTTGTTCAAAGCGGGCTTTTATAGACCATGTAGTTTATGAATCCCAGTGTATTCTGGCCTCCTATTTTTCAAAGAATGTTTCATTGGCAGTATTCAGGCTCTCGTTAACTCCATTTTCTGTCTCGCTATGATTTTGATTTTTTTTTTAACTGATTTAAAGTGGCCTGACTGCTCCTCTGTTTTTAAAAGTGAAAGATAAAATTTATTTGAATCTCTGTGGCAGTGATCAGTCCTCCTAAGCTTGTAGCATTTTCTTTCTTGTTTTTTGCTTCCCAGGTCCTCACTGGGAAACTCGACTGCTAGCTGAAGATTGCAGCAGCAGCGAAAGTGAAAGCATTTTCTAGGTACACTTGATATTTTTATTCAATCAGAAGTCTTTATTTAACTGGAAGCAATGCTAATAATAGCAGCCTCTGCTAGCCTGACTGACTCTAATCTAGTTCCAGTTTCAATTTCTATATTTAGTGGGGCTGTTTTTCTCTGTTCTCCAAGATGATGCAAGTCTTCTCAAGTTGCCCCAACTTTCTGCACAAGTTATGGCAGGGAATCCAAATCACACAGGTGGTTTAACAAACTCCTTAGTGAGCAGGGGATTACAGGGTAGAGCAAGTTTCTTCTGTCAGTGGTTTTCTGGGGTGCTAAGAGCTGCCTGGGGCTGTGCAAGTATCCTCGACCGAGCACAGCACCCTGGTGTGGTGAGATGGTAGCTGCATGAGTGTAAGGCTGTGCTAGGGGCCGATTGATTTATGGAGGGGCTGCACAGTTGCATTGTCAACAAGGTGGGTTTTTTCTTCTAGTTCTGTTACTGCCTTGTTGAACCTCAGAGGTGCCTGAGCTATACAGAAGTGGTTGGAGACTTAGAAGACTCTTTCTCAAAGTCTTGTATGGACAGGAGGAGGACATCAGAGTTGGCTCTGCCTTGTGTAGAGATGAAAGGAGGTGTTTGGATTTTGCCGCAGTTCGGCGGTGGCACCACCATCTCCTCGTTGTGGCTGGGTGGAGTTGTCCCACTGGGAAATGCTGCTGCTGCACCTGAAGCAGTGCTGCTACAAGGTGGGCTGGGGGAGAACTAACCAGCTGGTTTGCTTCAGGCCAGGTAGAAAACTCAATGGAAGCTGTTCCTGTCATCATCTAAAATGACAAAATGAAAGAAATTAAGGGGCCTATGAAAGACTTTGTTACTGGATGAAAGGACAAATCGGATGGAGATGGAAAAGCTAAGTAAAAGGTGAAGGAAAGACAAAGCTGAGGGAATCAGGGCTGTTGTAGAACTCCTTTTTTTTCCCCATAAATAAATGAAAATTAAAAAATCTCTTACTGGCATTAGGCAATGAAGCGCAGGAATGGTTTCTTTGCTTTCTAGTTTTGATTTTGCACAGCTTATAAGGATGATATAACTGTACTTCATTTATGTCTATCAGTAATTGAGTCTGTAATTAAGGCTTTTATTACCAATAAACCCCTTGTGATTCTGTGCATAGTCAGTATTATTAATGCCCATTTTTGTTATAAATTTTTCCTGATCAGTTATGAAAGTGTTTTTTAAATTTAAAAATCAATGACATAAAGCGTTTTGTTGGCAATTCATTTTTTTTCAGAATACAGAGTACAAGAGAGCAATATATTAGAGATGATGATCTGAACACTGTATGTCCTGGTTTCAGCTGGGCCACAGTTAATTTTCTTTCTAGTAGCTGCTGTGTTTTGGATTTAGTATGAGAATAGTGTTGATAACTCATTTTATTTTAGTTTTTGCTAAGTGATTGTTTTGGATTAACACCAGCCAGCAGCTAGGACCATGCAGCATCCCTGATTGGGAGCGGGGGAGAGAATCAGAAGAGTAAAAGTGAGAAAACTCCTGGGTTGAGATAATGACAATTTAACAGGTAAAGCAAAAGCCTCGTGCACAAGCGAAGCAAAATAAGGAATACATTTACTACTTCTTATTAGCAGGCAGGTGTTCAGCCATCTCCAGGAAAGGAGGGCTCCATCACAAGTAATGGTTACTTGGAAAGATAAAACGCCATAACTTCAAACGTCCCCCCTTTCCTCCTTCTTCATCCAGCTCTATATACTGAGCATGACGTAATATGGTCTGGAATATCTCTTTGGTCAATTGGGGTCAGCTGTCCCAGCTGTGTCCCATCCCAACTTCTTGTGGACTCCCTGCCTACTCACTTGTTGGGTGGTGTGAGAAGCAGAAGAGGCCTTGACTGCTTAGCTACAACCAAAACCACCAGTCTGTTATGGTGATGATATGAGAGCAGATGACTGTTCTCATCCTGAATCCAAAGCATAGCCCCACACTGGCTGCTAGTAAGAAAGTTAACTTCATTCCAGCTGAAACAATGACAGTGATATTTACATTAGTCAAAGACTTTTTCAGCTTCCCGTAGAAGCTGAAAGCAAGCACAGACAGGACAAGCTGGCCAAAGTAATATTCTATACCATAGACATCATGCTCAGTATGTGAATGGGGGTTGGCCAGGAGGCAGGGATCCGCGATCACTGCTCGGGATGGGCTGGGCAACTGGTCATTGGGTGGTGAGAGTTACTTGTGTTGTATCACTTTGTGGTTTGGGTTTTTTTTTCAATTTTCTTTTTTTCCTCTTCAGTTCTAATAAACTGTCTTTATCTTAACCCACAGGGTGTGGGGTTTTTTGTTGGTTCCCCCTTCCCCCCCCCTTTCTCCCTCTTCTCCCTACCCTACTGGGGTGGGGGGGAGTGAGTGAGCGGCTGTGTGGTCCTAGTTGCTGGCTGGGATTAAACCACGATGCTATGCCATCTCCATTGGTTTTTTTGTCTCACTAAGGAAACAGAAATTTTTTTAAACCTTTAACATGGATTTAGGTGTGCTGACAGATTGTTTTTTAAACTCTCTGTTGTTACTACATACAAATTCTTTGTTTTCCTTTATTCCTCAAAAGCTGCACAAGTTCAAATGCAAGGAAAGCAAGTTCTGCTGGAGAACTCCGTAAACTGATGCCTACAGATTAATATGTACTTCTGCAGATGCCTTCTTTTCTTGTCCTTCCTTTAGGATGTGGGGTAACTTGTTGGGGAGGGAGTGATGAAAGATGCTTTTCAGACAACTGAATGGCCAACTAAACTGCTTAGGAAGGCAGTCATGCCCCTTAAAAGGATAATTCAATCAAAAACACTCTGATTGCTGACCTACATATTTTTCCAAACTTTCAATTTCTTTTGACATTAATGTTCTAACAGGCATTAAAATATGTAGGGGTTGCTTGGGTTTTTTGAGTTTTGTTTCTTCTCATTCTCGTTAATTTTTCCATAGGTTTATGAAAGAGACACAGATATACCTGCCTTTTTCAGAATATTAAAAACCAAGAAAGAAACTAACTGGTTGGCAAGAAAAATGTGGCTATGGTCTAATGTTGACAGTTTGACTCAAAAGAATTTCCAGATCATTGCCATTACAATAAATTTGGAATAGATCTAAAGAAAGAATTTGCAGTTGGAAGCAAAATAGTCCTGGTAGGGGAACGAAACCCATGTTACACTTAAAATCCCCAATGTGTGTAAGTAAGCATAACTGAAATGCAGATATTTTAATCTCTGAACTTTTGTTCACTGTAAGGTCACTTTTTGAGTCACGGTGAAGTAGTTTTGATGTCATTGTAAAAGACAAGTTGGAACCGGGAGATAAATTAGTAGTACATTATAATGTAGAAATTTATCATCTAAAGTCTGTGTTATTGTTGAACTTTCTGATACATTTGCCTAGTTTGTGCTTGAATGTTTTCTTAGCATAGCAAAGTCAGAATGACAGACAGAAAACCATACATGCTTAAGCTCAAGAGCTCTACCAGGCAAAGCGTTTGGTGTGGATGCAGTTGTGGAAGGGTTCTGCTGGTGTTACACTCAATACCATTTCAAATTTGTGATAAAATCCTCCAGCGGGGAGGATTTGCTACAGCTGGACTCACAGTCTCTGATCTGTATTTGATGCAATGTGCCTTGCAACGTGTTCTTTTGTGGTTGACTTTAGACATTGGAGGGTGTGGGGGGAGAACCGTGCCGCTCCCCTCCTGCTGCACCTTTTCCCCAGGTGTAGCCATGCTTCCTCCTTCAGAGATTATTTCTATTACCATGTGTCAGAGTTAGGCCAAAAAGTGCAACGGCTCGAACACTTTGAGCCACAAACAGCAGTTATGAAGGACTGTGGTTCACTCTGTGGTCAAAAGAAAGCGTCTGGCCTGATGTGTTGACAGCCAGGCTACAGCTCGCAGAGCTGTAGGATGATGTTGCAGATGGGAGCTGCTCTCAGCAGTTTCATAGATGTCCTTGGACAAAAAGGCCAGGTCTGGTGTTGCACACTGCATCACAATTGACTGAAAGTCTCATCTGTCAGTTGCCCTTTCGTCATGATGTGAGAGGGCACAAAGGCATCTTAGTCTACCTCTCTCAAGCAGATGGAGCAGTCTGCTCCTCGGCTGGAGAGCATCTCTGTGAATGAGCAGGGGCTTATTAACTTGGCCTTCACCTACAGTTATGGATGGCTTGTTTCTAGAATAACTGTGTTCCTTCTCCTGTAGCTCTTTGGATTTCTTAGTTGATGGTGATCAGACAGAAGCAGTAAGGGACAGTGACAAAATGCTTGGGCACTTCTTGGCCACTTCTTAGAGAGCTGGAAGGCTATTTCAATGGTCATACTTAAGGGATTGCACAAGCCATGCAAAGACAAGCTTAAATTCTGTTTCAGCCATCAGTGATGCTTCTCAAAGATCTTTGCAAGTGCCACATTTGGGATAGGCCTCTCGGGAATAATTCCTTGAGTGATTTCTTATTTCTGGGTAAATAGTAAAGAAGCTGCTTTATCTTCAAAGTTTTAGATGTCGCACCTCTTATTTTAACTATTTTTACTTTAAAAGTATCACAGAGTCAAAACTTACTTTTGACCAAATCAAAAGCCAGTTGTGGATGATTTCATTTTGATTTATTTGTATAGGAATAGTATCAGCTGCCTGTAGATGTATAATAGCGATCTATTGCAAGAAAATGGCTGGAGGAGAAGAAATCTAATTTCATCGAGAGGTTTTTTCCTTCTGAGAATAATGTACCTAAATGCCTGGGGAGGGAGGCATGGCCATTACAAAAGTTCATTATTTTTGCTGTTACCTGCTGCTGTCCAATGAGTGGGACACGTGGGATAAGAGTATGTTTGAGAATGTTTTTCGTATGCTAATAGCAAGATATGCGTACAGAGAAACTGTCCTCTTTCATTGTGCCCTTCTTCTAGTACCTCTACAACCTTCGACGAAGCAGCTATATTAATGAAACTATCCTGTGTCTATTACCGTACAGCAGAAAGATTTATGGGGCGGGGAAACACAGTGGTATGAGTGGACTCCTGATCACTGTATTTTTGTATAGCATGTGACTTCCTGCATGCCTGATACTACTTATAGTTTACTGTTCCTATCTGCAGTTTTATATTGAAAATACAAGTTAGATGATGTTTTGGATTGGAACTTGATGAAGCAGAGCATACCACTTGACGTCCTGAGCCTTTTTTTCCACCTACCAAGTGACTTGTTGCCAAAGTTGGACGTGTCACTTCGAAGACACTTTTCTTTAATAGCATACCTGTGCTTCAGTCTTCTTGCTCTTTTCCACAGTTTGAGGAAACTGATGCCTGACTGTTTTCCCCCTTTTCCTCTCCATTCCCTTTCTTCCCCTCTCAGCCCCTGACAATCTTGTTGCCTCATTCCCCTGTTTCAGTACAGCCTTGCCTCATCAGGCAAGGTAATGAAGAGGCGCATCAGGCTGCTCTCAGGATGCACAGTTTCCGGCTAATTGTGTGCTCTTGAATTGTCCTCTTAAGAGAATTTTTCGGAGATGGACTATGTGTCCCTTCACAGACGGTTTTCAAAAACACCTTTGGGTGTTTTAAGCACGAAGGAAGCTGTCCAGTACCTTCTCTTGCTTTAATTCATTTGCATGCTGCGAAAGTGGGGCATCCTAATTACACCTCATCACTTGGAAGGTCACTTTAGCAGCTCTTCCAATTAAGTTGTCTACATCAGTAAAACAGGATTTTTTAACTATTTTTTTCCCGGATTTTTATTTGGCTAAGACTAAAGTCTCTTGTGTCCCTTTGGTAGTCATTGAAAAACTTCAGAAAAGTGAAGAAAAATAGTGGTTTCCTCATGTAATGTACTGTTCTTTCAAAATTACTTTGATGCCAAATTGCAGGGCTTGTTTATTGGAGGCGGTGGTGTCCTTAGTGGAAGTTAGGTGATGTGTAGCTTCTGTCAACTGAAATCAAATCACCTTGCCTGCTGTGGTTTTGCTTGCTTGCTTTGTTTCTTTTAAGTCCCAGTAAGAGCTTATCTTTATCTTAATTCCTTTCGCTGATCTTACAAAGTATTTCATTTCTGTAGCAGTATGAATCCTCACAGTGGAGTAACTCATGCAAACATGTCAGTTAAGTTTCACCATTGCAAATAGTGGGGGTTCTTTGTATTTATTATTTAGTAATATTATTAAGCATGATAAATAAACAGGGAAGTCCCTGAGACTTTCTAATGCTCGCGAACTAATTCTGTCCTGTTATAAAGTGGCAACTCCACCACTGAGATCACTGTGGCCCAATAACCTGCTTTGTGTGTTGCACATGTAACTTCTCTATTAAAACATTATAGTAGTGAAGTTCTGTGCTGGTATACTGCACATGCAAAATGACTCTAAGTTATAAATTTGTACAATTGTTTCTTCCAGTCTGGCATGAAAGTTCTCTTTTTAGGAGCGGAATAGCCTGCTCTGATGCATTCAAGAAAATGTCTTGGTGACTATGAAAGCTTGGTATGTTTGTGTAAGATTGATTGCTGTGCTTTGCTCTTGCATTCTTGTGAGCATTTGTTTTAGTTTTGCCCCCCAGAAATTTAACTAGGCTTGTTTGTAAGTGACAATATAGTACCTTAAGTGGGTGTGTTAGATATTCTGAGGTTCTGTGTTCTTTATTGCTATTTGCAAGTTGTGCTAAATAGTTAAGAAAAAAAAAATAAAGCTAAGCACAAGAGATCTTTATGAATAATTGTATGCTTTCAAAAGCCTTACGCTTAGCTTAATGCACGCTTTAATTATCCAGAAAGCACCCAACCGAAAGATACAATGTAACAAACTTAAGTTAATCACTTTTTCTCCACCACTTGGTATTGCATATATCACAGCATCTCAAGTCTTTCTGTTGTTTTTTTTTTAATGCCAAAAAAGGTGTGAGCAGATTATGGAGCTATGGAAAAAATGCAGATTTTCATATAGGAAGATTTGTGATAAAAGGTTGAAAGGATAAAAGGACAGAAATGAAGTTGGGGGGGTGTATGCAACCACGTAAAGTATGGAAAGCAGGAGAAAATATCTCAAAATAAAGCACATTCATGAAACTGCTACTTATATAAATGAAAATTTATAGGACAAAGTATATCTAACTGTTCAATGGGAAATCTGGACCATATAAAAATCTCTTCCATCAAAGCATAATTTGCTAAAAGCTTGTGTTCAATAAAGGGTTGAGTATGGCTTGTGGTGGTGTTTGGCTAAATGGAAGGCTGCATTTACCTGTTTAATCTTTACTAAGGTCTATTGATAGATTTTTAGATGATATAAAGCTAAATCTAGGCTCATGGTGGATGGTCAAATGCCATCCATTCAAGTGGTGAATGGAATTTCTTCTTTGCTTTTCTGTTTTAGGTTTAACCCTTTGGAAATCTGACAAACTGTTAACGTTTGTCTTCCGTGGCTACAGATCAGCTGAGACCACTGTATTAGAAGTCCCTTAAATTCAGGTTTTGGATAACACTGTAAGGAGGAATAAGATCAGTATGTGTATCTGCGTGCGAAGAGAAGGGATGCATGTATTTTGCTTTTGATTTATGTGCCCTTTCTGACGCAAAATGACACGACATCCGTGTGCTTCCAACACAAGATTAGAGCATCTCTTTGGGGACCTGGGGACCTGTGAGCACATGGCTTTGAACAACATTCACAGGTTTTTATGAGATGGAGCGATAGTGGATCATTTAAGCTACTGTGTTAACTAGGCTTGTTACTGTCAAAGCACACAGGTCACTGTGGTGTGAGACCTCTGTTGCCTGTCACTGAAGTGGGCTACCAGCAACTGAAATTGTTAGTGCCAATGTGCACACTTGTGAAATGCTGGTTTAAGTAGGACAAGAAGTATTCCCCTGGAGAGGGCTGGTTTTCTGTGGACCATCCACGTAACTTGTGGGAAGGATCTGCTCACTGTTGTGCTGTAGGTATCTGCTAGACATGGAGGTGTGGCTTGTGTTTGGGGCCCTTGAGCATGGCGGTTAACTGCTGGGTTGGCTCGGTGTGACAAACTGCTGCAGAGGCTTCTTGGTTCTGTGCAGGGAACAAGCCTTCCAAAGCCCTTTGACTTGGGTGTCTACAGGAGTGATCGTTTGAAGAACTTCAGCTCTTAATTAGTTGAAATTTGAAAGATGCTTACGGAAGCTAAGAACATGAAGTAATTTGGAAGTAGAGTAAAAGCTGCAGTAGTTCCAATTAAGGACCTCTTCTATCATTTTAGCTATCTATGTTCATACCAGGAATACCAGTGTGAGATCATAGTTCTTGTGCTGACATCTGGGGTTGCAATTCTATCGGTGAGAGGAAGGCTCGTCACAAAAAGTGACAAACATGGTCATGCCTGTCCCTTAAAGTTGTTACTAAAGCATCTGTGTGTATATTTAAAAAAAAATTCCCAGAGCTCCTATTTCTCTCCTCTTTTTGTTGCAAATTTGTCTAATTTGCATATGCCTAGTCAGGGTTGTTTTTAATGTCTAGATTAAAATGTAAATACGAAGTATAGAAAAGCATCCATATTAAGAATTCAACAACTGCCTTGTTATAATTGAATTTGTCTCAGACTGGGCATTTGTGCCTTAGCTAGTTTAATTTGCATTTGAATGCACAAGTAGAAACTTTGAATTGGATACTCAATTGGAAAATGGTATGCAGGTACAGTCTTCCTGACTGCAGCCTCCAGAGACATGCTATTTATCTGAGGAAGGCCAAGTTTTAGGTTTCTTGTTCAAAATTTAGGTTTATATTTAAANCTCTACATATCTCTAATCTAGAATTTCCAGACTTGAATTAGAACTTTGTTTCGGAAGTGTTGGGATTTTTTCCTTTGCATTGATGTGGAGAGTTAACAGGTTTGGTATGTTATTTGTAGTGGTTTTGAAAAACAGTAATATCTGGTATATGGGATGTGTGAGTTAAGCAGAGATGATGCACTGACGAGCCTCAATCCACAGAATAAAATTAGATTAAATTTACTCCAACCGAGCAAAATAAATATTTCTTTATATTTTTAGAACGTGTAGGAGAAGATATCTAAAATTAAGGATGTGGTTTGGAATTTAGTTTCATACCACTTTTTGGGGAGAAACCTCACAGCTTGGCAACACCAGCATCATCACTAACAAATTGCAGGTGGAAGATGCAGGCAAATAAACACTTGCTGTTAAACTGGCTTGCTAAATGCTAAACCAGCAACAGCATGTAACTTCTAAAACAGCACTTCAGAAAACTTTTCTTTCAGAAACGTGTTTTGAGATAAAAAATGAAGAACAGGAAAGGGGGAGGAGAAGGCAGAGTGTGAAACATGACCAAAAATGAATCCACACCTTCTCAGGCTGGTGGTGCATCCTCACTGCTGCATGGAGAAGTGCGGGGCTGCCAGGCATACAAGAAGCTCCTAGAAGCCTCTAAAGCTTCCATTTGAAGCACTAGGCTAAAATATGTTGTTATAGGCCTAATAAATTCAGGGGGAACAAATAGATATTTTAAGCAAGTAAATCGGGAAGACATGGGAGAGCAGGGAGATACAGAAACAACTTTTTGGTAGGTCTGTATTAAACTTATATGGGGCTAGGCAGCAGGAAGGTTCCTTACAGGGGAATTTGCTTAAAAATTCAGCAGGCTGGAAAATGGAATTAGGCTCAGAGGAGTCTTATGTTTCCAGTTCAAGCATTCACTGCTAATTTCAGGCCAGAGGGCATGGCGTGTTCGAGTGAAGCAAGTGGTTTATACCCACATTGGAATTTCTTTGGTAAGATTTATAGTGACGTTAGCAAGAAAGAGATGCACACTTCAGACTGGAAGGGGCATCTTGGGTCACTAAGCCCATGCCCACATAGTTGCAGAGGATAATATAAATTCCATTTATGAATTGACTGACTCCTTTTAAAAATGATGACGTTTTCTGCCATTGCTGCTTCTCTTCAGAAGGCTAGAAAATTTCGGCTTGCTAGAATGTGGTGGTAATACATTAAAATTTTGTGGCAGTATTTGAACTGTAGTTTTAAACAGGTCTGTCCCCAGTATGTTTAGAGAACAAAGTCTTCTGTCATATGGTAGACTCTCCCTTCCTGCAAGTAAACAATCTTTTTTACTTATTCAAGTAACTTATTCTTGAAAATACATGAACAGAAGTGTGCTGTTGAGATGAGGCTTCACCACCGTGGTCATTGTACAGTGACACTAATCCTTTAGGTATACTTTAGGTTTCTATTTCTGTTTCCATTGAGCTCATCGTTGCTGTGTCATGACTGTGTCATGCTCTATCATGACTAGGTTTGTCTGCTTGTACAGCGCTTCCAAGTGAGATGTCCTGGAGACCTTGCATTTCTGTAACTTCCATCCGGTCTCTATTACTCCTCTCTTAAGGCAATCCCAGATTTTTCTATGTGATGTTCTCCTTTTTTCTGTTGACAACATCTCCCCGCTCGGCTCAGCCTGCAGGTCTTGTTAGCACACTGCAAAGAGCACTGGTAAGAATTGAAATAAAGCATTTCGATGTCAAGGAAAGTATTTCGAGAAGTCCACTGATAACTTCTCACTTGTCATTAGGCTTCATTTCCTATGTGGTTAATGTAGTATTCATCCTTGTCAAAACTTGCTTTGAGAATGAATATAGTGACAGGTGTAGTAGAGCTGTTGACTTGGTTATGAGCTGTGTAGTGCCGTTGTCTTGACTGAAGCTGTGGTAACTGATACAGCATTTTCTTCTTGCCTTAACTCCTGAAGCATACTTAACTTTAGAAGGTTAGTTCATTCTTCTAGTATCAGACACTCTCTAGCATAAGTAAAAGTACAGTGGGTTTTGGGGACAAAACATTTTATTAGAGGAGAAAGATGGCTGATCTGTGAAAATGTCATGGATGTAGCAAAAAGGATGTGGATAGGAAGCTTGATGGGTATTTGTTAAGGCACATGGAAGTGCTGGACTTTTGTTCTAAAGACTTAGTCATATCTGCTTATACATGATTTTTCTTACAGCTCTGCAGAACTGAACCTAATTCCCATGTTACTGGGAATATTCTTTCCCTTCTGTTTGTCACCAGTAAGTTTTTTTCTGTTAGTTTGCACACATACAAGAATACATGCTTAATACAGCTGATGAAGAGGAACCTATAAACATACAGCTGGCTTAGGGGAGGAGGAAAGAGTGTCTTTCTGCCTACCCAAAGACAACCTGAGATCTAGGATGGCTTAGATCTCAGAATCTATACGTGACAACTTAGGACACAATTCAGCTCACTGTCCTTGGTGTTACGATGTCCAAGACGGCCTTCCCCCCCCAACCCCACTTCTATTAATTGAAAATAGGAGAATTCACATAGTTGGAGGTACTAAGTTTGGGGAAGTTTTTGAGACAAAGAACATACAGGAATTGTGAAGGTAAACGTGTAATCACTTTTTACAGCATTTCAAAAGTAGGAAATAATTTCACTGCTTTCACTGTATCATTAAAACTATTTTCTTAAGCATTTTAAAATATCAGTTATATTAAGGGATAAAATTAATGCATGAATGTTTTATGGAGTGTAAACTCTGTAGAAAAAGTAATATAGTGAGAGAGAGAGGTAAATGAGAAAGGAATGTATAAGAAAATGGTGAAAAATACCACATGAAAAGTCAGTATGATGTGGTTTCCTATATTCTCTTATCAATGTCAGATCTGCTGATTTCAGTGTCATATATACAGCATTTTTCAAGTATACAGGAGAAGGGATCTAAGCAGTATGGAGATTCTGATTTATTGCTGACTTATGACTTCAGTGAAGAAAGCAATTTTGATCTTTCCAGTATCTTGGTAACACTTCTGTGATAAGACATGGGGTGTTTTGCATTTTTTGGTACACATTCAGCTTTCCTCACCCACACCTTTTAAAAAAAAAATTGTTCCTTTTGCTGCTGCATAACTAGACCTTGAGGGAGCAGAGCGATGAAGTACTGAGGTGAGACAGGGTGGCTGCATGATTCGCCACAAGGAGGCTGGACTGAAGGATGCCCAGTTTCCTGAGAGTCTGCNTTTTTTTTTTTCCCCAGAAGTGTCAGGATACAAGTATCTGTAATAGCTGCTTATCTTTTAAGGCGGGAGAATATTTGAGGAAGTAACAACACTAAAAGACTGTGGAGGAATATCGATTCCCTACCAGCATCTTATAAATAGAATGATCCTGAATGTATTTCCTCTGATATTCTGTATATTCACCAATTATTTTGTCCTCGGTGCTACTGAAAATAAGCAGTCATTTTTCTGAATGCCAGTAAAGCAATGCCTTGCAATTTCTTACTTAGCTGGAAGACAGATTGCTCATTTTGTGAACTCGTGAACCAACATGAAGAGCTGGTTCCAAACAGCCAGGGTCTACTCCCTTGTAATTATGAAATTAGGACTAATGGCTTTCCTTTTCTTAACATGAGTCATTTCTGGACACTACCCACACAGCTAATGTAAATGCAGTGATAAAATGAAAAAGGAGGGGGAGGGAAAATAAAATCCTGGCCGCTAATTGACTCGAATAGGGAATATGCATAATGCTTTGGAGTGACGTGCAGGTGGACTTAACTCACAAAGATGGCGTTGTAGTGAGACTCAGCCTAGCTTTAGGTTTGCCTATCTGTAGTTTATTGCCAAATATTTGTTACCATATATTATTTCTACTAAACATTAGCTGACCCTGGCTGTTTTAGTGACATAATAAAGTGCAGAGGAAGTAGTTTCTTCTTCCAGATTTCTAAAAAAGCCCAGAAACCAAATCAGTACTGTAACAGTGTTGTGAGGTTTACTACTGTGGAGTTTGATGTTTGACTTTGGAGCTAGCAATCAAAACTCTTGTTTTTTCGTAAAGCAAAGCAATATGGATGATAAGCAGAATGTCTTGCTTTTGTATTCATTTCTCTCCAGCAGGAGGAAATTGGTGGTAAGATGATAAAATTTAAGCGATGGCTGGTCCTGCTGAAATCTCAGCCTCCTTGGTCGTGAAAGCCAGTTTCCTGCAGTAGCACGCAGTGGCAGCCGATGCATAAAGTATTTCTCTGATAAAGCAGAGAATGTGCAGTCTTGGAGTGTTAAACTGGTTTATTTTGTTTAGTCAGTTTAGGGTTTTGTTGACTTAGTGTGTTTTTTTCTTTTTTTACATAGTAAAGACAACCCTGAAGAAGTGTAGAAGTATTTTGAGAATGCTGCACACTGACTTTCCTAGGAAGTAGTAAATATCACTATTCATAGAAAAACTATGCAGTGTAGGAGATGGTTTTTGTTTTCCTGCTAACAGTTTAAGAGAAAAGTCAGGAGAACAGGCTATCAAGAAAATACAAAAATAAAAAATAATCATTACATCTCTGTATTTTTCATTCAGGCATTGAGCTACAACATGAGCTATATAATATGACTTCTCAGTTTTTGGGCTAGCTGATAAACCCCGTTCTGGCATTTTTCCTTACGCTGAAGTAAATCCTCATGAGAAGATGGAAAGAGGGGGCTTATACTGAAATAGCATCCGGCTGTAAAATAAGTGTAATGTTAATGTATCTAGCTTCCAAATTTGTGTTCAAATATAGCTTGAAAACCTGAGGGGCTGCAACTGGACATCTCTTTCATGTTTTAACATGATTGCAAGAATTTGTTAAGAAGCTATATGCAAATACTGAGATTATAAATTGTATTGTTATGGTTGTGTGGGAAGAAACTTAAAAGAATAAGTAGCATGTCTTGCTGCCTTTTTCCCACTCCCACCTTGTATGGGAGGGACATGGATGCAAAGAAGAGATCAAGTGATCAAATAAAGCTAGCAGAAAGCATACGTAACACAATTGTGTTAAAGATCTATCTGCTAAAAAGAACACATCTGTGTGTATGTATTGGGCTTCATCTGTCTAACCCAGAAACTCAGAGAAAAAAAATCAGTACTTTTATGAAAATAAAACCTGATAAACTAGAAATGAAACTCTTAAAAAAAAAAAAAAAAAAAAAAAAAAACAACAANAAAAAAAAAAAAGTGAGCCAAAACACTTGCTCACTTCACAAAGCAGCTCAGTGATTAGGGAGATTGCTGTTTGACATGGAACTCGTGGCTTAATTTTCTGAGGAACTGGAGATGGGAGCCTGAGTCCCCTTGGCCAGTACCCGACCTGTGGGTAGGGATGGGAATCTGAACAGCCATCCCATGTATATTCATAAGTGTTCGCCACAGCAGAAGTGGAGCCTGCATGTGTCAACTCCTAGGAAAACATCTCAGCCTCCAGAAGCGATCATTTTCATACAGAAACAGTGCGTCAACAAGAAAGACTGAGAGGGTCACGGCTTTTTGTGGCTTTTTGGTCTTGCAGCTGGGCTTGCTACCGTGATGTGCTACCATTGCTCCAGCCAGCTGAAGAAAATGAACCTGAGCATCTGAAACACTCCCAAGAGTTGGGGGAGAAATTGAAGTGCATGCTTTTGCCTATTTTGTGGTTGGTATTCTTTGTAATAGGCCTGTAAAAAAACAAACAAAAGAAAACAAAAAAAAAAAACAAAAAACCCCACCCCCAAACCTCGGTGCTTAGTGGGGGTTTTGGGGTGTTTCTTTGTTTTTTTTTTTTTCCCCCTTTCATTTAGCAAAACCAGCAAATTGGGCTTGGGGGAGAGGGAATGTTAACTTCTAGAACTGGCTTCTCAAAGTATTATCAAAGCTGGTTACTGCCTGGCCATAGCTCCTGTCTTTTAAACCTCTCTGTGTGCCGACACATATACTGTTCTTGTTTCTAAATTGTGGATTATGGCTGTGGTGTACCTCACGCTTGCATGAATCTGACATGAGAAAAGAGATTTCTGCTGGAAGACAAGACTTGGACGCGTGAGCCGTATGGCTTGATGGTTTTTTTTTATTTTTTAATTGCTTTGGTGTATGAAGAGAAAAGCATGATCCTTTGCTCGCTACTCTGACAATACAATGTGGAGGCTTTTCTTCCCCCCTAGGAGAGCCTGAAGTCCCTGTATGTTCCCATATGGAAACGCAGTTTGGCCTAAAAAATGAACAGTTCGTTACAACCAGTGTTAGACTAACGATTGCTGTGGTTTTCTGATCTACTGGTTCAGTGTCCGTTAATTGTCTAGGCTGTGCTTTATAAACAAAAAGCTTTTGGAAGTCTAGCCCACAACTGTATTGGAAGAAATCCCTGTTCACTTAATATTTTTTCTAATCTCCTCTCAGTGAATAGGCAAAGACTAATTTTTGGATGCTGTTATAAACCAAGGAAGGAATGGGAGGATATTTCCTTCCCTGCCATCTCAAAGTTGCAGAAAAAGCTTTTCATAAAATTAAAAAAAACACTGAAGTCTTAATTAATTGACAACCATCTCTATTAGTGAGCAGAGGAGGCAGGAATTAGATAAAGCTATTTTCTTACTGATGGGAATTATTATTTTATATATTTTTTTGGCAGACTTCAAATTCAGGAGTTGCTTAGATTACTTTTAAAAAGTCCAAAGATGTACTGTTTTGAATATAGGTTTGATTTTTTTCCACACAGTTGAGTAGTGGGAAGAAATCCGTTGTGTAAAGGTGATGTCAGTATCTGAAGTGTTAGGCTGTTTTTTATCTGAAGTATGAAGATTTAATAGCCATTTTAAAAGCTATTGTGAAGCACTATTCATAGCCTACAAAGGTTAAGTTTTATAGCCTTTTTTAAAATGTTGTGTGCTTAGGTTACAAATGCATTTTGAATTCTCTAGTAACATCTAAGATGCTGGTGTAGTGAAAGATACTGAATCTGAATGGATGTCTTCAAACCAGTGACCAAAACAGTAAAATATAATTTTTTCTCAATAGATCGTTTCTCCTTTTTTACTATAAGTGTAAAAGATATATTTTTAAATAGAGGAAATGCACAGTGGTGTGCAGATATATAAAGTATGCTGTGTACTGTGAATGGAAGTACTTGAAACCTTCAGAGTTCGGTCAATGAAAAATGGTGGGGGAGGAGGAGATCACAGGTGTATGTATGTTTGCAGCATTCTGTTTGACCCCTCAACATCTATATTGGGCTGAACAGGGATTGCGTTAGCCAGTTCTACCTGGTAAATTACTTTAGAATTAGCAAGACATGACAGAAAGCACATAACATCTGACTAACAGGGAGATTTGTGTATCTCAGCAGTTCTTGGTGCGTTTTCCTTCTGAGGATGTGTCTTTGTGTGTTCTTGCAGGGGGGCTTCCTTAAGGATGAGCTGTGACCTTGCACAAAGACAAGGAATTCTGGCTTGTGTCATCTAAGCTCCTTATGTTAAGAAATGCACAATTTTGGCTTTAGTTAAGGGGTTTGGGTTTTTTTTTGTTTTGTTTTTTTTTTAACTACATACCTGTGGAGAAATTAGGCTCTTTCTAGTTATTGGTGTTCTGATTTTTCTTAGTACATACATACACAAGATAAACAAAAGAAACTGAGATTGACTAAATATTTAAGAGCCTACTGGCTTTCTTGGGTACAATATGCTGAAAGCCACAACAAGCCTGTTCAAAAAGAAAATAAAAAGAGTGAGGATGATGCCAATAGTGGATCCTGACAATCCTACAGAACATTTGAGAAGCTGGGACTTCTTTTATGTCACTGGTCTTCTAATGTATCCCAGTAACTACAAGTGAAGAAGTCACTTTTCTAGCGTGGCAGCTTTTGTGTCCTCTACTGGCCCAAGTTGGAGCAAAATCTTTGCTTAGTGAGAGATGCCACTTGTGACATAGGAATAGGGGTGAAACTCTCACTGTTGCTGGGCTTCCAACGCAATAAAGTGCTGCCCTTGCTCTCTTTAACTTTTCTGCCCCAAGCTGTTTTTTGTTAAATTTACAAGCTGTAAATAAATCTGGGATTTAAACTATCCCACCACGTGTTAAGAACCCTCCACCGAAACAAAAGCAAAAGCAAAACCGCCATTTAAACCAGGGCTGACTTTCTTAAAAGGAACTTTGATTTTTGTAGTGTAGCTACAAATGACTCTGAATAACCATCCATTTGAACCGGTTGCGTGTCGCTGACAATAGGTATGTTCTTTTTGATGTTAACCATAGTGAAGTGCAATTCAACTTTAGTTGACTTCAGAAGAAACGTGGCAGAGAACTTTATCTGGCTAAACCATTCGTTTAACATAACTAGAATTCCTATTTAGCAGTATGTTTTGTGATGCAAAACACGGTTCAGGATAAATTCTTATGTGCTTCTTGATGATTGACTTCACATCAACTAGCATGGTAAAACTTCAAATATATGTTTATGCTGTTGCTCTAAACAGATTCTCAGTGCCTTTCTATACACTGTCTGAAATGAGAATTATTGCATAATGGCATGGGCTGGCCCAAGCACTGAGAGGGAACTTTCTTAGTCCAGCATTTTCAAATGTCTGGGTTTAGTCACTGTAATTCAGTGTGTAACAGCAATTGGCTAATTACAAGTATATGAAAGAGCTTGGTTTATTAAGAAAGATAGACCGGTAATAAGCAGATTTGTGGGTTTTTTTCCTGTACAATGCAAATTAAAGTAGGTCTGAGAGTCCTTACTGTTTGATAAAGCTGTGAATGTGTTTTTTGTGATTCCCTTGTTAAAAAGTGTGCAGTAATTAGTATAGCTACAAAGAGAAGCGTTCAAGCAACATAAGACTTAATTGGAATTGTTAAACATTTAAAGGTAATATGTGAACTGAGTGTTGGAACATGACGGCAATTTTGTTTAATTCTGGAAGACGTGGGATTACAGGTTAAACTTTTGAGTTACTTAGCTCTCTTGATACTTCTGAGTTTGTAATTGCGGCCCAGTGGAGTATTTTCTATTTAAAAATTTTTTGAAACTGTGTTGTGAAAGAGGCGTAAATAAAAAGGTCATGTTCTAAAAAACGAAGTGCAATCATTAACAAGTCTGTAAAAATTGGAAAAAAAAAAAAAATCTCTTAGGTCTGTAAATCTTCACCGTGTTAATTTATGCCAAATCTAGAAGTTCGATAAGCCCTACTTATGGGAATACACAAAGGATAAAGCAGTCCTGCTAAGAAGTTCTCACTGTTATACTTACGAAGCAGTAATTTAAATTGCAAAGTAAATATGCAGGTTTAGCTTATGTTTTATTACAAAAAATGTAGTTGAATGCATCTACGTTTCAGAGCTTTGTTTTTTCTTTACTAAGTCCTCCCATTCCAAGTCTGAACCAACCGGAACCAAAGCCATTTCATGTTCCCATGAAAACAGAGTGTTACTGTGGTAGTGATCTCAAATGGGATAACACCTACGTTTTCTATTTTAAAAGTCAAAGACCCAGGTGGATCATATGACCACGCATAAAAGTCTGTAAGATGAATGTTTTTTTTCTGAAAACTGGATTAAACCATTAATGAGCAGAGGTGGGGAAGGGGGGGGGAGGCTGTTAATGATCTTTAATCTCAAAGATTAAATGTTTGAGCTCTCTTACCCAGCAATTCCCCTCTTTCCCCCTTCTTTCTTATTCTCCTTCTTTTCCTAGAGACATGGTGTTTCCCAGCATCTGCCTTTCTGCTTCCTCACTCTGCCCCCCTGTTGGGGTTGTTGCAGGTGTGTGTAGCCTCTCTGCACTCCCTGCCGCAGCACCATCCATACTAGCCCGTGAAAAGGGCGGGCAGTAGAGCATGGTGTAAACCAACAGCCCAATGTCCAGCTGGGAGCGAAGTCTGACCGCTGTGTAGTTTTGCCTGGATTGTGCCTCGGCATGGCCACGTTGTGCTGGAGCATGTGTGAAACCACCCCACAGTTGTGGTGGGAGCTGTGGGAGCCTGTGCCCTAGCTCTGCTTAGCTCCCGGGTGCAGAGGGAGCTTGCATGATGTTATACCACCCCATCCTTATTTATCCTCAGGGGGTTACATTTGGGGAGCAAATGGAGGAGTATGTCTCTCCATTAAGCTGTTCTGAAATAGAAGCTTTTAGTGTTCAAAAGATTTGACCCAGTGATTTTAGACCATCTAATTTGGATATTGCTTTGTGACCCCATTCAAGTATTTAACCTCACACACATGAACAGTAAGCCACTATTCAGGAAAAAACATTTTGCTGAAAAACAGGGTGAGGTTCTGAATTCTCAGTGTGAGCACTGAATTAGAGGTACACGAGCCTTCTGGTGTTTGCTTGCAGTAGTGACGTTGTAGAACGCAACTTTTTTGTTCATACAGACCCATCATTATGCAGTCCTGTTAACATAAAAAAAGAAAGGAATATCTGAGACAAAGTTAAAATATTTCTAAAGATGTAAACAACACAATTTTCTCAAACTTGCCTCTTACCTCTAAGGCATTAAGAGCTTTGTGAAGACTTCCTTGATAAACAGAAGTTTCACACTCACAAATACTTAGCTCAAAGTTCAAAATTAAGCATGTTCTTATGGGAATATCAGAATTTTTGTTATGATTTTTTTTTTATCCACCATTACAGAAGATGCCATGTTTTTTGGATTTTTGTGCAACATGTTTACATGTTATTTCACAAATTGCAAATGCGTTCTAAGTTGTAGCAGGAGTCTAGCCACCAGTGTTAGAAAAAGGGGAGGGGG
>VXBH01008581.1:0-40300 GCA_013400035.1 Rynchops niger | reverse complement strand
AAACTAACTAACAAAATCGTTTATCAGATCACTTCAGGGGTTTTCCTGCATTTGCTTTACCACTCTTTGAAGAGTGATGTAACAGGCTCTGACTGACTTCTTGTCAGCAGGGAACATACAATACGATGTCTGGCTTTTGAAATCAAGCCTCCAAGGGTGCGCTCTATGCAGAAAGCTGTAATGTGACTCTTGAATTCTCAAAATAGACAAGTCCATTTTCATAAAAAGGTGGTTTAGTATGAATGGCAATGCTANCAGCTATCCTTTTTTTCAGAAAAGGAATAACTTAAGCATGTCACTTTAATCATTTAAAGCAAACAAGGTAGAGAACTCAGGCATACTGTATATACTTACATACCATGTAAGACGGTTGTGTTTTGTAGGAGAATGCTCTAAATTGTTGATGTTTTTTCAGTGTGGCCTCTATTTTACAGATGAATGTATAGTGTTGTCGTTCCTAGCCAGCCATCACTTCTTTGTACCTCCCTCCAAAAACGTTGTATGAAAACATCAATATAAGGAAAACCGTATATGCCTTTTGATGTATTTCACTGACGAATAGATTGTCTCAGTAGTTTAACTGAAATAAGCCATTATCCATGCAGGTATCATCTGTTTTGTCCTTCTAAGGGGGGAAAAAAGAAAAAAGTACACACTGAATGGCCTGTTTCTGTGGTGTCTTTTTCTCTGTGGGTTTGTGACCAGAAACTTCTGTTGTTGGACTCGTCTTCTTTGGGAAAGTCATTTAGGGGTAGAGTTTGAAAGTCTTTATGCTAGAAAGCTTGACAGGTCTTACTTGCAAGCTTGTAATTTTTCAATTGTTTGGTTCCCATTCCTGGAAACTTTTGTTATTTCAGGTTCTTCCTGAGAAGTTGTTGGCAATAGCAATAAGAAATATCATCACTAAAGACAATAGTACTCAATGTTCTCTAAATGTGACGGTAATTTTTACTTTATTGCTCAGCAGTATTACTTTGAAGAAATTGTGCATTTCAGTTGCTATATCCCACACTTACCTGGACTCAACCTCAAAAGAAGGTACCAAGTGTTGTATTTCATTGCTAAACATCTGCCAAAGCTGAATCCTAAGGATTTTTAATAACTGGAGGAGGATTTTCCTGAGGTCTCAGCAGCATAAACTGCAAAACTAATTTGGTACCGTAAATGTATTTATTGCCACATGGACATGTATAGTCCAGAGAGTCTTATACCAGCCTTGCTTTCAGAGATCTGTAGTTTATCATAAACACGTAAACTGCATTCTCAAATTCATGAGTTTTAATCTAGGGATTATGTGATCCAGACGGGTTACATAAATATTCTGTGGTGTCATTTTGTTTATCCTTTTTGAAATGAAGTTTTACATACTCTGGGCTAACTGTTGTGCCCATTTAGAAAACAATGAATGTTTAGTCCATTTGAAACAGAATGTGAAGGAGCTGATAACTGCTGGAACTAATGCGGTGAGGTCAGGTCCCATTACCTTCATTTTAGGAATTTCAGTCTGTTAAGTAACATCATTAACACTTACCTATTGGTAATTACAGGGGTAGAGAGTCACCATTTGCATTCCTCTTCCAGCTGCTTTGGAAATGGGAGGAGTTGGGGCTACCCAGGCTGCCAAGAGATGCTGCCTCCCTGCGGTGCATAGCCTGGCACTCCTGAGGTCCTTCAGTTGCACCTCGCTTTCCTGTTTGCTGGTCCCACTGGTGTCAGGCCAGTGACCTGAGATGTTTGCAGGAATGTTTGTGTGTCGGTCAGGCGGGTGACCCTGGACATGAACACCCTGAACTGTGGTCTGATATGACCTTTGCCATTCCCTGTTTGGCTGCAAGTTCATTACTCTGGTGGATATGAAGTCCAGACTCTCTAAGATCAAACCTCTGTTAAACGGTTGATTTTTCTCTTTCAGTTTGTTCAGCTTCTGTGCCCGAAAAATAGAAATTGTAATACTGCTCTTTCTAGGTAGTTTACTTAGATGTAGCAAAAAATGCCTGTAAACAAGTTCATTCAAAAAAATCTTAGTTATTTAAAAATAAAATGGGATGAAATAAATATCAAATACATGGGGGTCCTTATGTGTGCAATTTTTATGTTGACTTCAGCATTTTTACAGTACACTGGTACACATTTTGCAATTAATTTCAGACGGAAAAAGGATGAATAGGCAATTTTTTCTCCTTTGCCAGCTAATTCATTTTCTCCAGCATTGTCGAAACCGCTGTAGCACATGTGTCATGTTGTCTGCTGGATTTATAAAGCAGGGTGTAATTAATTAAGATTAATCTCTCCAGAGCGGTTTTCTAGATCAGGTTAAACCTCTGGCCTTGTCCTCTGCTTCAAATGTGTGTATGTGCTTTCGGCTGGTGAAACAGAGACATCTACAGAAAACTTAGCAGTTTTCATTTTGTTCAGAGCATCTAGTTTGTTGCTTGGGGAGGGCAAAGGGCAAGAGGAAGAGAGAATGTGGCCGGATGAGCTATTTGGTTTCCTTTTCCAGTCTAGTTTTGGAAACTTTATGGTGAGGCAGTATGGCCTAAGCTCATCTACAGAGAAGAGAAGAGGTAGCGGACAGATCAATGTGATACAAAGAGTTGGAAAGTAAGACTGGGGACAAAGGACTCCCTGCTGAAAGCTCTCGATCCTTCCGTGACCTAATGCATTTACTCTGTTTCCTCCCAGATAGAGCTAGCAGGGTAAGCATCTCCTGACCAGAAGCAGAGCCAGGATTAGCTGTGCTTCTGAAGTACACCAGCAGGAGACCCTCAGGGCTTTTGGACAGCTGCCTCTTGGAGAATTGATCACTCACATAGTCCCACTGCATGAGAAAATGAATTCTGACCAGATCACATATTAGCGAGCCAGTAAGTATGCAGTGGTTTTTCTTAATTTAATTTTTTTGGCATCTCTCAGGGAGCAACCAGTGCACTTAAAATTGCCCCAAAACATATTTTTTAAAATTGCCACATAAAGTTAGACTTCCTTTAGTCCAGAGGGCTTATGATAAGGGAATACAACCGTGTCCTAAGTCTCTGTAGAATACTGTCTCTTCTCTCCTCTGACTTCCTTAAGCATTTCCCATGGTACTGGAATTGCAGGGCAGGGGAGCAGCACAGTTAGCCTCCGGTCTGTTTGCTCTCATTTTATGTTGAAGAGCACATACCGTTGTTTTGAAATAAAGTGTTTTATTTTAATGACCATAAAGAATTGACTACAAAACAGGTATCTACCCAATAAAAAATAAAAGCCTGTGCAAACCCACTGTATCCCAGTCTGTCGGCCTTTGTGATTATCTTCTGTTGTGCACTCAAGAGGTTTGTCCAAGACACAGAAGAAAGAGCCAGCTCCAATCTGTGCACCTAACCCTTCTGGGAGAAACTGCTTTTATGCTGCACCTCAGCTACCGAATTTAAAATCTGAATGTGGCATTTGAAGACAGCCAGGGTAAAGTCACACCCCTAAACCTTTCCAGTCTGTTGTCACATACCTTACAGAGACAGCTTTCATATTGCAGAAGGGATGTAAAATACAACGGTCATAACAAGGATTTGCTTGCTCCTGGCTTACATGCAGTTCTCACAAAATGACTGCAAAGTTATAGGGCAGACAGAAATAAAACTCTGGAGAGAGTACGTGTCCAGTGAACTTAATACAATATGTTGACATGATCTGGACCAACTCTGCTTTTTTCCAGCCTTGATTCTTGGATGGTAGTACAATTTATGCTTAAATAATCTTAATCAATTGTTACTTCTTTTGGTGTAGGAGGAAAACGCAGACATTGGTCAGGGCATGTAAAAAAATCCATTTTCATCCCAGCAGTATTATTCTCTACCATCAGGTTAAACAGAGTTGACAACACATGGTACCACATAAGTTATCCTTGCTTGTATCAGGGGGAGAGACAATAATTTCTGTATGTTACTTTTGTGATCTCCCCAAAGAAAAAGAATGGCAGCATTTATCCTTCCCTGTGAAGGCTCACATATTGGTTAATAAAGGTCATCAAGTTACTGGTATCAGTGACAACAGTCAGTCAGTGAGTGCAGATATGTGAGAAAATTAAATTCCTGTAAGTGTCCCCCAAATCAGTAGGTATCAGCTAGTTTCCCTGAGCAGAGAGAATATCCATCCAAATATCTAATCTTGATATTCTGAGGAGGCAAAGTAGCTGGCTAGTAAATAATGCAGATCTTTTCTTCTCCCTCCCCCAAAGGGCAAAGGGCTGATTCAAGTAATACTGATTCACTAGCAAAACAAATATGTACTCGGGTGTTGTGTTAGCGCAATCTGCAAAGAAGAACCTGTTACAGTCAGACATCAATCTGAGAGAGACGGTAGCGCATTTAAACGTTGAAACTAGAAGTTTCTTGTCTGTGTCTCAGAGCAAGTTCCCTCAGCTCTTCACCACTTTGTGAGATAGTCTGCCGTTATAATCAGTTAGGGTGATCTTTTCTCGAAGAAACGCTCGGAAATTTGAAAAATCATGTGTATTGGAAAGAGAGCTTAGATCACGAAGAAATTGCAAAGAGCCAACAGCTCTGTAAAAGATAAGGAGTAGCAGCTTACAGCTCTTAAGGGAGAGCGTGTGGAGGATGACTATGTTGCATGGGATGGTAAATAGAAACAGATAAATATTAAATTATTTTGTTGAAATTGCTAGTCTCACCAAGATGTTCCTGGATGAGCTTTGTCTAAAAACGAGTGAGAAAAATTTGGGATTCTTCCTTTGAAACAGAAACTGTCTCTGTCCTTTCTGTGAGTTATAGACAAAAAGATACTATCTTTTTTCCTGTGTTGGAGAGCGGTGAATAGGAGAAAAGGCTTGTTTCATTAATCCTGTCTTTCTCACAGGAACAGACTTTCCTTTGAAAAATCAGCTGTTCACAAGTTCTTAATTGTTGCAGTCTTAGAACTATGAACAGATTTTTTTTTTCTCATTTGCTTTACAACATTTATTTACTTGTTATAAGGCCAAGTCTGCAGTATCACAGAAGTTCACTAGGAATTTCTTTCATATTTGCTAACAGCAAAATTGTGCTACTAATTCTAGTTATTATTAATTGAAGCTTTTAAACTAATTTGAAGTAATATAAGCCGTTGCATTTTTTTTTTTTTTTTAATCTCAGTGATTTATGGTAATAACGGTATCGTTAAACTGAGAAGGTTGCAAGGTTTTAAACTGGGATATCTAGAGAATCTTTATATAGAGATTGCCAATATGGATGTCTCAATGACAAAGTTTTATATGTTGGTGTCATTGTTACATCTTCCTAACACCTTGAATGTTTTAATACTGTAGACTAGATGAAATGCGTGAACACTATGTAGTGTTCTCTTCTGTATTCAATGTCTGTGAAATATCTGCTGGTCTTCGGGGAAAGAAATCCATCACTTCCGTTATCTGTGAAAAGTAATACTCTCAACGCTGATTTATTACATGATTTTGCAAATGTGTATTTTTTTTCCTAGTTGTATAACTTTAAAGATACTGGTAGCACTTGCAGCAAGTTAATGTCAGCATTTTTACTAGAAACCTTTACTTTTTGTCTGCAAAAATTGTAAAATACTGAAACTGCCTATTCAGCATTTCAGCCTCCAAATGAGGGTGCTTTTTTACAAGCATGTGAATGAAAACTCAATAAATATGTGTATAGTCTTTCAGGCTCCATAGTACTGTGTTGTTATTTTGTGTATGTGGACCTCCTTGGATACCCAAAGTCACTTGATTGCACAGCTAAGGGAGGAGGTCTGCTGCACGAGTAGACCTGGAGCCAGTGGCAAGCTCTGTGTAGCCCTGCTCGGTAGCTTCAGGTGTCTAAATGGTACCCTCCGAGGCAGGGCTGGGAACAGTTGCAAGGTTATGCACAGTGTATTTGACTGTCAGCTTCTGTTGACAACTTCTTTATAATGACTGTTGCCTGTTTGAGGTTTTTTGTTGTTGTGTCGTCCTGTCCCCCCACAATAGTTTGAGTACAATAGTCACAGGAATTTATCTGACCCCTTGGGGATGTGTACATCTGAGCGAGCTGTCTAAACGGTGTTTGTTCACAGTAGAGTGTGCATGACTCGCTATAAATAAGACTAGTCGTTATTAGTTCCCTAGAAGTGCCTTTTTTCTTACATCTGAGCATAAAGGTGATGTTAGAGTGGTATAAAAGCCCATACTGAATGTAATTACAGTTAGGTGGGATTAGTCATACCTGAGATTACTGCTCTATTAATTTTCTTAGAGTAAGAAAATGATTGTAGATGGTTCTGTTGGGGATTACAAAAACACAGTGCGATAAATATCCTCAGTTTATGAGTTCATACTCTCTGTGTTTTAATAACAAATTAGTTGGTAGGGTTTAAATCAGCGTACAAAAAAAAAGAATTGAAATTTTTGAAATGCACGCTTAACCCTGATAAAACTTAGCTTTTAAAGTGAGAAAAATGGAGGTGTAGCTTAAAGCAGTTGTTGAGGAGCCAAAATGGCAATTTTACAGCATGAATAGAAAAGGCAAGAGTGGTAGTGTGTTCAGCTGCATTTTTGTTGTAGATTTTCTGTATGCTTCAGATACTGGTAGAAACAACTTATTTGTACAGCTCAAGAAGGACCGTTCATGTTTGGTGTTGAATCACATTCAATTCAGCTAAAAAATCATCCGTTAAAATTTCTTGCTATTTAACCTCTTGTTATTCAGTTGCTTCCCCGTCCTCGCCTTTTTTACAAATACAGCACCAGGAAGAAAAATAGCAGTAGCTGCTTCCTTCAGTGGTATTTATGAGAGGAACCTCGAGTAACAGGAACAGCAAATTTCAGATTGCTCTAGAGTGATATTACTTAAATAGTAAATCAGTATTTTTTTTTTTTTTCCTCATAATGATTTTGGAGATGTGTTTCATTTGATTTGTTGCAGATCACGTTACAAGAAGTGTTACTTCTTAGCATAATAGATGCTACGGCTAGTGATAAATTATGACACCAATGAAGCAAGGCACTTCTTCATACACGCTTGATGGTGTAGATTGGATCCTATCCGCATATGTGCTAGAGAATGATTTCTTTCATGATCAAGTTTTAAGTTCTTGACAAACTTTTGGCTGCAGAGTCTACTTCTCTTGCTTCCCAGCATCAAGTTCAGAATAGTGAATCAGAGTCTCAACAGATGAAGTGCCCTCCCAGCTGGTGCTCGTGTGTTTTGGAGACGGGCGATCCAGGCATCTCTTACACTAATGGCGTAATTCTTCCTAACAAGTAGATTGTGATCCTGGTTTCCCACTAAAAGTCTTTGATAAAATCCATAGAGGTGACTACTTAAAGTGTAAATAGCACCTACTTTAGCAATCAGGTGCAGAGTTTAGGGGGAGGAAAAAAACCCCTTCTTTCACATCTTGAAGTCACATTTCTTTCTTGTCTCTTCTTTTTTTCTTAAAATACTCCTTTTAACAAAACTGACATTCAGAAGGTCTTTCTTCCCTGTGGTCTTAATCTGACATTGAGTCTCTTAATGGAACCACCCTCTGAGCCTTCCAGTCTTGATTGGTTGTAATTCTTCTCTTTCTGAATGCCCTTCCTGAAGTTACTTGTTCTGCTCAGAGTTACTATTTCAGATCTTTTCTTACGCTTCAGGAGACAAATTTTCCTACTTCTCCGAACTGGTCTTTTCTAGCGTCCCAGGATTCAGATGAAAAGTTAATTTGCCCTTCAGTTAATCAAGGCTGTGTTCTCCTTCCATTCTTATCAATATCCGGCGTATTTTAGCTGATTAGGAAATTGTTGAAAGAGATTAACCTTAACTGTAGATTAAGGACCTAAAATGTTTGTTCTGGTCCTGGAGGGAAAGCCTTACAAGTTTAAAAGAACAACCTGTCCTCTTCAGTTAGTGGCCAGCTGCTTCTTGAACAAACTTGGAGATTGACAAAGCCTTAATTAAATTGCTTAAATTCTCAGGTGTGGATCTGATCCAACACTGATTGAAGTTGATTGATGTCAGTAATCTTCAGACAGACCCAAGTCTAGTGCAAGTGGTATTCAAGTACCATCTCCACTGTCTCACAATAACTACAAAACAGCTCAGCAGGTTCTTTCTGTCTCCAAGTGGAAACCAATGCGGTGGCTTGTGTTTTGCACCAAGTGGCACCTGGAATACAGGTGCTTTGTTAGGATGCTTTGCTCAAGTATGTGGGCCGGTGTCATTATTGGTGGTGTTATTACCACATTATTATAAAACTCTAGAGCAGGAGGATATTGGGTTGTTTTGAAGCAACTTTTTAACCTTGCTTTTACTTCCTGTTTTGAAACTATATTAGAAGTTGTTGTTCCTTAAGTGAAAAGACTTAGATGAAAATCAGTCAAAATGAAAGGCCTCCATTAAAGTCAACAACCATCTGGTATTTAAGTGTTCTTACACTTGTAATCTAATTTGAAGAGGAGAATTAGATAAAAACATGGTATTTCACAGTAAATATTTAAGAATTGGCTTAACAGAACTATGAATAACCTGACCTGGGCCCTCCTTTGAACAGAAGGGTTGGGCTAGATGATTGCCAAAGCCCCCTTCAACCTGGACTTTTTTGAGTCTGTGATTCTGCAGTATCTTCAGGTGTATGGTAGGTATGTATCCACCCAGAGCTGGCTGATCCTAAAGATGTGTTTTTGTCTAACTTTCTGCTCATGCTTCTTTGTATTCCCACCTCTTCTAAAAACCTCAATATAAAACAAAATCATAATTGATGCACACCAGAAGAAGGGGGAGCGCTGCTTTTGTACTTGGCAAGGACTAGCTCTTTGGAGCACGTTACAGTTAGCATTTTAGGCCTGCAAGCAACAAGTGGAAAACCAAAGGACCACTGGGAGCATTAATGGAGCTCCTGTCAGACGTGACAACAAATATAGCAAAGTGAAGTAAAGAAATAATGTATTACTTTGTTCCTTGTAAAAATTGTGTGATGGGCCTTAGACTCAGACTGTTTAATATGACATGGAGGACTTCTGGCATGTTTTAACAGCAAAAAAATATATCTGTTTATACAGTTTATCTTTGTAACACTCCATTTTTAGAGCAGTGAGATTATGTGGGGAGACTGATTTTAGTGAAAAAGCACGTGGGTTGCATCTGTCATGAGTCCCATGTGATTTTTTGTTTCCCCGTAATGTCCTGTCATGTGTTCCTTCCAGATGGAGATGAGCCCAATTCAGGTTAGTTTTTAACTAGGGAAATGCAGGCTGAGTTAAATACTGAACTTTTATTTTATGTCCACAAAGAGGGAACACTTGGCACTCTACAATTTTCTGCAACTGGGCAGGAAAAAGAAGAACAGTGAGAGAAACATGGGGATTGTCGTTATCAGCAACTTGTCCTGTGGATCCTGTGGTGGATGGGGAGTTGCCTGATGGCACCTTTCAAAAGCTGGTGAAAATGCTCTTAATTTACAGCACGTGTGTCTGTTTGACATACAGCGAAGGGCCTCTGCTCTTCAGCTGGCTCTGTTTGGCTTGTTTTCTAAGATGAGGGGGCCTTAATTCCTGGAGCAAGCTGAAGAAATCCACAACTAAGGTTAAACTATGTTTTAAATATTATTGCAAATCCTTGTTCAAAAGTTTTCATTAAAAAAAATGCAATTTCTAATTATGTAGAAGGGTTTTATTTTCTGTCCTTCTAGGAATCTGAGATATCTTCAGATAGAAAGAAAAAATTGTGTATTTGTTTATTCTGACAACTTGCAGCTTTGAATTTGATGAGTTGGGTTGGATTTTGGTGTTTGGGTTGGGTTTTTTTCCTATCTCTAAATACATTAATTGCAATTTTAATATAGTTAATAGAGGATTCCATGGGTTTGCACCAGATCACAGAATTTCACTTAATCATGACAGTGGAATTTTGGGGCATGTTATGTTATGTAGAGCCATAATAATCATAAGTAGCTGTGCAATTGGTTGTGCTTAACCTTGGGATGCTGATCTGGATATCTTTTCTGAGTGCGATGGAGAGGTGACTTCAGGAAATGAGGTTTCTCCATTGTATGTCAATTTGATCACACAAAAAACGATACTGACTCTCTAAATTTATGTTAGTGGCTGTGCTGTCATGCTCATACAGAATATACCTCTGATTGAGTTAACGTTTTTGAGAAGGAATCTGATTTATAAATATTCTTTGATAATGATTAACTGAATTAAAATATAGCTGTGGCTTATTAAGGCTTATTGTTCTGTAGTTTCTGCTACTTCTACTTATTCCTCTCTATTAAAAAAAAACAATAAAGTTATTGTCTAGGAACAGCTTTACCAACTGTGCTTCCCTTTTTGTACACTTTTCAGATTGAAAGCATAAAGTTGCGACGAATGTGGCCTAAAAACGATGTAGGTACCTGTGGTAAATGTTCAGACCTGTGGAGCAGAAGAGTAAATCACTGGGTATTCTGTTGAATCACTTGCTGAGGGTTGATCATCCTGCACCAAAGGATGCAGATTATGCATCCTTCCTACTGCTTCGTTTTTCAGCAGGCCTCAATGGTAGCATCCATGGGGTTTGCTAATAGCAGACTTTATGGGGAGGTGTCATTTGTGTAAGCCATTTGTGTAAGCCAGAAGGATGACATAGCTACTGCTCTTAGCGTCCGTTTTGTCTGGCTGTCACAGAGCTTGTGGCTGCAATCTCTGAACATAACGGGTTTTCTCTTTAATCTCTGAAATGTGCTATCCCTAGGCAGAAGGCTGTCCTGGCGTTTTACCCTTTCCCATGGCCCTCAAGACAGCTTTTCACCGCTTAAAACAAATGAACCGAGGTACCACAGAAACAGCATATTTAGAATTTCATTCCTGGGTCAATCTTGTTGAAGAAGGCGATTTCAGTCTCTGGCCCCTTGTAATAGACGGCTCTGGCCCTTTCCACAGTTTCATGCCTCAACTTGAGGAAGACCATCTTAAAGAGTGAGGTTTCCAGCTTCCTTTCTGCAGCTGAGGCTGCTTGTGAGAAGCAGGTGTCACCTGTTCTGCAAAGGTGTGATGTGAGGTCTCTTGGCAAACCCGGTCGCAGTGGCACATGGTGTGCCCATCCCAGCTCCGTGGTAGAGTGCCATGCTTCAAAAGCAGACTGTTGTCAGCTCACTGGATCCTGCTTTCCATGCCTACTTTAGGGGTGGGGAATGTGCGGGGAGGAGCAATGGAAGAAGAAATGTTTTAACTTCCATTTTTTCTGGGTTTTTTGCTTGTTTTGCAAGGTGTTTGTGACAGTCTGCCTCTAGAGATGTGTAGCGCCTGGTACAGTGGAGGCCGAGCCTTCCAGTTGCTTCGTGTCACTATAATAGAAGTCCTAACAAGGCCAACATTTGAAATGCAGAGAGAAGTTGCAGTATATTTTATCTGAGCAGTATGAAAAATTGCAAATCTGTAATAACGGATAAAAAATATGCTGACATCTCTATAAAAATCAAGTAGATTATATGTGTGTTTTAATGCTTACTCTGCTGACTGCTTTTTGCTGTCACATAATTTTTGAACAGAAAATATAAGAGCAGCTGAAGAGGAGTAATTCTGATATTTGCACACAGTGATTTTATGTTTAAGTGGAATAGCAGTAAGTTGTTAAAAGAACTGATCAATGTGCTATAGTGGAAAAGTTACGGAATCTTGCTTTCTGTAGTTTTGTGACAGGCAGCCCAGTCAAATTAAATTGGGTTTAGAACATGAGGTTAATACCTAGGAGACCTGGAATTGCATTTGTAATATAATGTATTATGGGTTTAATTTTCTAAGTAGCCATGCTTCCAAGTGACACTTACAAACAGCAGTTTAAAGCTGCTTCTTCCCACCTCATGTTTCATGAAGAAGGAGCTGAAAGCAAAATCTCTTTTGTTTTTCCAAAAGAGAAAATGGCTTTTTGTTTTCACAGTTTGGTGCCAAATTATAACAATTATTTTTTTTACTGATTGCGATTAAAGCTAGAGGATAGAATCTCAGAATCAGTTTTATAAATTCGTATTTCAACTTAAAATACATATGCAATGACTTAAAGAACAACTCAAAAAATTATTATTATTATTATGTTCAGTTTATTTATTCTCCAGATATATAATGCTGACATGTCATAAACCCCCAAACGCATCTTGCAGAGTTGTCATTATCAGACAAATTTCAGATTTTTCTGTGGAAACTGGTGAATTTTTATACTAACTGTGCATTGGCAGGAGGTTATTTTGCAGTGCCCGTTAGAAGCTGAATTAAATAGCATGTTTTGTGGTTACTTCAGAGGCAGCTACTCCTGTAGTGTATGTCCCTAGAGTGGAAATACAAATCAGCCCAAGGAGCACTTGTGTTGTAATCCAGTAACAAAGGGTTGGGTAAAATTTGATGAGCCTCGGTGGATCTGGGCATCTGACATTGCTTCTTGCATTGTTCCATTTAAACCTGAATGCGTTGGCCTGTTTTGGCAGAAGTCAACAAAATCACTTATATCTCCTTTAGTGTGTTGTGAAACAAGTAATTCATTAATCTGACAGGGTCTCAACAGAGAGTGTCACATGAGTTGCTTGGTGAAGACTGAAGGTGGAAGAAACCTTTGGGCAAAAATGTGTGTGTTTGTCAAGATTTCTTTTATTCCCAAAGCATGTGGGCATTAGCAAGTTTTTTATTGTATACATTTAGGTTGTCATTATGTTTTAAAACCATCCTGTTTTAGAGTTCATTTTGATCTTCAAGGATGTTACAGGACAAGGTCCAGCCTGCTCCATGATTTATAAGAATTGGTTGTGTGTCCTGGCTCACCTAATTTCTTACTGTAAAATACTTAGAACGGGGGTTTTGTTTTGTTTTTTTAGTTTTCCTTATATAGTTAATAATCTTTTAACTCCATATGTTGCTTGGGTAACTAAAACCCCTGTAGGTAGGAAGAACTATGAGCACAGCAGGCAAACTGTGAGGGAAGATCCTGAGTTTTAACTGTTGAGTTACACTTAGATGAGCCTAGAGGGCTGTATAAAGAACTTCTCTCCTAACTGGAAACTTCGCCAGATGACATGCACAGGATCTGAAGTGTGTGCAGTCAAAAGCAGATGGACCTAAGACACAGGTGACTACGTTAGGTAGATGTACTGAACTGTAGCAAACTCTTCATGGATAGCAATTAAAAAGTTATTTTCTTAAATGTAGTGAAGAGATTCCCTGCTGTGGAGCTTCCATTTTCCGAACCCTGTTAAAACATTACTTCTTACACAAGACTACTTTTATTTTCTTATTTCTCCTCCGTTTTTGTGATGCACCGTGGCTGTCACCATTCTACTACTGCTGCTAAGTTTTTAATTCTGGGGATATGTTGTTTTTCGCCTGTTGACTATGTTATGGATGGTTTGTTATGAGTTGGTTTTATCGTGCCCTTCATACTGAAATTCTAATGATATAGAAAATAAAGTAATTGTCTTACATTAATAAAATACAAGTATTTGCCTTTATGCCAGAATAATTTGTCATCATCTATTGAGTATGCAACCTCAGTGTTTAATCTAGCAGAGTTTAAAACTAGATATTTCATGAAAACCTGAACAGCACGCATATAAGTAATCAAGTGTTAGATCATTTTACTGTACTAACGGAATAATGATTTTTAAATAGAATGCATTATTATTTAATCACATAATACTACAGAGTTGGTTTTGAAAAAAATAGGTTTGAAAGCATTTTGCCCCAAGTGCTGCATGCACAATGATTTATTTTTTAGTGGCAGAACAAGAATATGAGTGTCCTTGTTTCTCGCTCAGATCTTTAGCCAAAAGACCTTCCTTTCTGTAATATTCATAGATTGGTTGGGCTTTCTGTTGATACTCTATTTGTTACTATAGATATAGAATGTATAATTTTCCTAGCAGTAAATCTTTCAAATTAAGGTATTTGAATAACATGAAGTCTTTCTCCCTGCTTTACATGAAAACTGGCTGGTGCTTAAGAGAATTAATTTAGTAACAGCATGGGAGATAATGCTGCAGTGGGTTTGCTGGCCTGAGCAGGGAGGGAGGCAAGGCCATATAGATTTGAAATGACTGGCTTTTAACGTTTTCTTTTGGTGGCCGTAACAAAATTTTCCACTATGATTTTAAAAATGTGCATGATGACATTCCAAACGTAGAGTCAGTAGCTCTAGTATGGATCTGGAATAGCTTTTAAGTTTCAGCAATTTATGCATCTGCAACTGAGATCAGAACCCAAGCCACAACTATTGTGTTTTGTCTTCATGCATTTAAAGAGGGGAAACTTGAAGACTGAAATCTCAAGAAATTGTAATGAGTTCACTAACCTGTTCCTTTTTTTTTTTTTTTTCAATTGTATTTGAAGCTTCAGTAATATGTGAGTGTGAGACAGAGAAGGAAATTTTCCAGTGAAATCAGTTCATATTTACAGTGTGATTGTACATGCACATAAACAGGTACATACATACCCTACATTTAGCCCACTTTCTCTTTCCAGAAAGCCTAAATATAAAATCTCTATCTAATTTTTCTTTTAGTTGAGTGCATACAAGAGCTTCTTAATATTTTGATGAGTCCCATCTTCATCTGCTGGCTTCAACCTTTCATATTCTTTTATTACTCCTTCTGTGATATCTTACTGGAATTTGTAGCTGAAAGAAAAACGCAGGGACTGAATCCTAATAGATCAAAGATTTGACATCTTTATAGGCCTCTGCTTAGTTATATGTAGGGTTCTGCAGAATTACATAAAGCTCTTCGTAAATCAGAAAATCCACTTGCCAGACTGGTTGCCCTGAACAGATGAATTGAATCCCTTCTCTTTTTTTTTACACTGGTGACAGGGAGGGGAGAAGTCGCAACCTGGTCACAAACGTGGTTTTTCAACAGTAGCAAGAGCAAGTTACAGAATACACATAAGTGCTGCTAGGTTTCCAGCCCATAAATACTGAATTATGCCAAAATTTAAATTTTCTATTTTTTTTGCAACAGTTTTTTTCCAGGATAGTAAGCTTATAAAATTTTGTAACCAGGGAAGGAAGAGTATGCTTAATGGCATGTATATTTTAATAATTCAAAATCTGGGAATATATCTCATATATATCCATGAAACGTTGAACCTATTCTTTGCAATGTAACTTTATTTTAAAATCAGATAGGTTGACTGCCACTCATACCAGCTGTAAATTTTAAAGTTATCACTCCAGAAAGATGATAGCTAGAACTTCAATAATGAAAAAGATTACACATGTATTTGTTTTAAAACAGAATGGGTAAATCTTATAATTAAAAATAATGTTCTTTATGCAAAAATCAACTATCAAAGAACTAGTATTTGACCTAAAATATTTAATTTAATGTTAATTAGCTCTACTTGAATTTTCTTTTGGATTTTTGTTTTTGTTTTTCCTGCTAGGAGTAATGAGTGCTTTAATATAATTTCGTATTTATACAGCTCCTTTCATGTGGGTTTTTTTTAACCAGCAAAACAAGTTATAAATGGAAATAATTTTATCCGCTCGTTTAGAAGCAACCATTATCACAAGAGAATGTAAACTCTATTTAAGATGGCATATCCTCTGTAAAGAATGAAGATAAGAAATGATACATTTTGTGTTCGGTGAAAGACAAACCACAAGTTAACCATAAGAACCATAAGTCTGAGGAAAGAATTATTCAGAAGACTTTTTCTTTTGTTGTATCTCGGTTTTAATGCATAAATATGTAGACTTTAAAAAATTACCTAGGATTAAAAAGACGTAGGACTGAAGATACCTGTTTAAATGTGTTCTTCATTAAAATTACAACGTGAAATTAGGTAGGAAAGAAAATTGTATGAGTGTTATGCTTAGCATATTGCTCCTTTGACTACGACAGAGATAAAAGGCTGCTTGGTGATACATACTTCACTTCTCTCCAGTGGCTGTATCCAGAAGACAAGAGTGGGTTTGTTTCTTTGGTCAATGAATAGAAGAAATAAGGAAGAGGCAGTAAAACAGGTCGAATGTCCGTCTACAGAGTAAACAGCTATGTCTGTAGTTTATCTTACTATTAGCTTTTATGCTTTGAATTCATCTGCAAAGTAATATCTGGTGAAAAGTAAGGTGTTTTTCAGTAATTACTCCTAAGCATGTGTTTCTGTTATGATAAGTGACTATGCACAGCAGTTCTGGCTGTGATGGAAAATGGGGAAAAGTCCGTCCTTGGTTTGCACTAACTACAGCAGCTAGCATAGGTGTATCCAGCTAGATATACTAAAACCAGCTGGAATAGCTATTATTTTACTCAATAGATGTTCTTTATCTTTTAGGCTTTTATTGATTACCAAAAGGTTTGATGTTTTTTCTCTTTAGTAGGTAATTTTAGCAAGCTTAATGATTTTCAAAAAATAAACACAAGAATTATAAAAGATGCATTCATCAGCTCTAAGACTGTGCAGCTTTCCTACTGTCAGAGGAGCTTGTACAGGCTGAGGTTTGTAAACAGCATCAGAAGCAGGTGTGCATTCTGATTTTTTTTTTCCTGTTTGTATGATAAATTTGTGCTTAAGATGAGATGATAGAGTATCTCATGAGACGTCTTCAATGCTCTGATAAATAGCATTTGAACCAGTTTCATTGTCCTGCTCTAATAGTGTGATTTATGGAAGCTCTCTTAGGATAGATAGCATGTTTCTTTTCAAGATTTTGAATGCATTGAGTATTTACTTTCAGTTGAAACATGTAACTTGAAAAGATGCAGGTGTGAAGACTGAGCGGAGAAAGTGAAGTGCTTACATTGAGAGAGCTTTTCTGTCCTTGCTCTCTCCCCTCTGCTGGAAGGAGAAACCAAGGTTGAATGATCCACACCAAATTATATGACCTTGGTTTATAACTTCAGGGGGTGACATAAACAAATCCAGCATTCAAAAACACATCTGGAGAACATCTAATCCTACTGGGATGCAGGGGAGAGGAGATAATGTGCAAAAGACACTTTGAGACTAATATACTAGCACTGTTAGTAGTTAATACAGCTTATTTTATGTCTTAGTGCCACCATATTCACTCTTAACTGGCATCACACCTGTGATTTTGGAGAGTGTTTCTTTTGCCACAGTTACGTGCTGTTGTTATGTGAAAGGTGGACCTGTTCAATATGTCGCAGAGCTTCTCTGTTGTACATCTGCATAGTCTTCAACCCTCCAAGGCCATGGTACCCAACAAATCAACCCGCAGCTGTGGTGTTCTGTTAACTTCTTGGAGCTGCAAGTAGATAACTTCAGTTATCTGGAGTCCCGTTAGTGCATAGATTATGTAGCTTGGCCCTCAGAAAATTATCTCCCAAGCAAATACACAAAACTAAATAGCTAAAGCTGCTAATCATAAAGCAGAAGAAGTTCTGCATTGCCATTTAAGCTGTACTTTAATTTATCTAACACGTGTATGCCGAAGGCCAACAATCTGGAGTTTTTGTTAAATCTTCATCATTTACCTTCTGTAGCTTGGTTTTTTTTCTTCTGAATATTCCTTCTGGATTGACTGTTTTTATCACTTGTACGCTTCCAAGTGGTGTTTAAAAAGTCCTTCTTTCCTTTTATGGGTCAATAGAAAAAAAAAAAAAAGGCAAAAAAGGAGAATCACTGCATCTGTCTTGGTTATCAGATTGCCACTTTGTGCTTCGGGTTCCCATAGTTTGTAAGGAAAAGTACCACAAAGCTATCGTAACATTTCAAATTCATATGTAAATCTTTTCTTATTCAAAAACATCGTCGGTAAAAGGGGAAAAATTATCCTCGGAGATTGCTGAGGTAGTGTATGGCTGAGCAAATCAAACATACTTAATCTTTGGAGGGGACTGTAAGTTTTGTTTAGGTTTGCTTTGGCTGGGAATGATTTGGGATGGGCTCCATCCCCAGCTTTCTGTCAAAGCTTTGCAGAGCTAACCGGCAGCAGGGAAAAGCGCTTAAGACATTGACGTGGAAATAAGCAGCTCTGAGTCCGCTGCTTTGAATTGCCTACGGAGGGAAGGACTAATGAATAAAAGCGTCACCATTTTTTCATTGCTCGTTTTTAGCAGAGCCTTAGAACTCTGGTGAAGATTTAAATAGTAGCTCACAAGGATTAAGAGTTGATATTTTTCATCAGGAACTTTTCCCTAACAAAACCAGTCAGAATTGTGCATACAATTAAAATGAGATATTTCTTGGCTACAAAATTTGTACACTTTTTATCTTGTATTTAGCTCATGTAACTTAGTATATGGTTTGCCGAGTTTTACATGGAGAAGTTTGTCTTGGTGTGTGTCGGTACAAAATTAGTGTTTTCTTACAGTTTTTTTCTCTGCCAAGTCTCTAAATAAAGGAAAAAAGGGAAACAATATTGAATGAAATGCCGATGCACTTGTACGCTGGTAATGCTTGGCTGTATCAGATGTAATGTATTTATCAGCCCACTCTCCTGAAACACCCCTTAAATCATTTTAATATCTCTTTTTTCATTCTTATCAATACACTTTGTTGTTCCCTGCACTGCTGCCACATTGTATTACAAGTACCTACACATGAAATCCACTCTGCTCTTCTGTCACCTCTGGCTCTTTTCCAGCGTGAGTACTGTCCGTAAGTGTCCTCTGCCTTTCTGCTGATGCTTGCTTTGGTTTATTTTTCCCCATAATACATTATGAAGCCTTTTTTTTACTGTGTTGCACCTAGTCAGGATTTCTATCTCATATTTGAAGTATTCCGAATAGTTCAGCATTGTGATCCCAACACCAACACTTTCCTCATTTTAATTTTTTTTTTTTTATTAATGGAGGCCACAATAGTATGTTGACAGCTTTTTACTTTTTTTTTTTTTTTTTAAGAGAATGCTAAGTAATATCAGGTTTCATACTATCAATAGGTGTCCCTAAATAACGTAATACATTACCTTTTACCAGGCTCTAATGTTCTTCGACACAAATAGAATGAAGGCTATGATGTTGCAAGTTTGCGGTGTTTTACCTAAATAGTTTTAGAAAAAAACTAATCAGAAATCCTTTATATTTATCAAGGCCGAGATTTATTACAATCTGTAAATAATTTACAATGTGTTTCATGTATGAGCTTCCAAATTCGAATGATTTTAAAAGTGATGGTTTTTAACTCTGTTAAAAATTAGTTAGCTCAAGCATTGTCGTCACAAGTCATCAATGTTGAGTGAGAATAAAAATTTTAATCCATTTTAACATGAAGTGTGCTTTTTACAATTCCCCACATTATCTTAACAAAATGAATGAGCTTTCATTAGGAAAAAAGTAAAAAGTACAAGATTAAAGCTGATGAGCTAAATCAAGGTGTCCTGCTTGGTTGATTTAAATCCATGATTAAAATCAGTGATTTGATTTAAATCAATCCACTGTTCTTTCAGCCAGCTTGGAAGGAACTGTTCTTCATTTCCTGCCTAATTAGAATTGCTTCTGTAAAATTAGTTAGGATTCTGCCTTGATACGTCAAATCTGCTGCACCCTCTGAATTCCCTGAACGTTGTTTTTTGGGGTGGAAAGACTGTTTTTCCTGTTGTTTTCCTTCTTTTCAAATAATAGTGTTAACAAAGTGATACTTCTGCCAGCACAGTATACCACTATCTTGTCCCTTAATAGCCGGGGCTAGAAAACTGTACTACTTCTTCAAGTACTGGGGAGGGGGTTGATGCTCCCTTGTATCTTCTTGCCGCCTGTCCATTACGCTGGGAGTGACATTCCTGGGTGCCTACTCCCCTGAGAGCTACGTTTGTGCAGCCTGACAGCTGGTGCCAGGTTACCCTGCTTCACAGAAACAACTAAAAACAGAAGTACAGAGAGGTAACTAAGTAAAGGAGAGGCAATAAAGCTAAAAATGGCGCTTTTTTCCCATGGCTTCATGCCCATTGCTGCATCCTCTGGAGACAAAGCCACTGGATGTTTCCATGGAAGCTTGTCTTCTGGGAGCCTTGTGAACTTCTCAGCAGGGTGGATGCTCTGGTAGCCTGACACTTTAAACTTGTTTTGCAGCCTTTTTCTCAGCTCTCCACTCCACACCTCCCCCCACCCCACCTTCCTCCTGCCCAGCTTCACAACAGTTCTGGATATGAAGTATCTCCTATTTCCCTGTGAAACTTTGATGGAAATTGTCAAATTCTTAATCCCATGGCTTTCTGTGGGGGTACCCATGAGCAGCACAATCACACAAGCTTCATTTTCCTTAGGTGGAAAGAAAATCCTCTAACATAGTTCTAAAGAATGTGCATCATACTAACTGTATTCCAGTTATTTTTAGGAGTACAGAAGCATCCTATGATGACAAACTATTTTGTTCTGTGAAGCGTAACTAAATAGCAATTTCTGTTGTAGCTATTGTGTCCATCCTGAGAAATAAAGAAGTTATTTCAGCCCTGGTGTGAAATCCAGGACAAACCCAGAATATTTTACTGCATTTCATTTGGGCCCATAAGCTATTTTCTTCAGAAAAGCCTTCAGTTGTTGATTTTCTTACTTTTGGTTGGTCTGTGAGTCAAGTCCTGGGAAGGATGGTCTGTAGCAGGACTGTGGAGAACCCAACCCAAAGCAGTCATCTTGCCAAATGCTGCCTGCCTGGCCTCTGTAGAGGAAAGGGGGTTTCAATGAGGCTCTTCTCCTTTGCTTTTCTTTCTTACTTAGTTTGCATGGCTGTTTAAGAAAGAGATTACCACGTGCTCCAGATCTTTGGAGTGCCTAATATCGTGAGATATAGGGGAGGCATGGGGGCCCGTATAAAGTATTACTTTATTAATAGTGTGCAGAGACACTGTGTTTGAAAATAATACTACTGCCAGTTCTAAAATCTGAACAATTTACCTTTATTATGAAAATGAAAAGTGTGTAAAAGCTTACTGGTGCTTATGACAAGGAAATAATGTTGTGTTAGATAGAATATAATTTAAAATACGTTATGGGAATTTACATTTTTCTGAAGAAGGAGTTGCCAAATCAAATTAGTGTTGAATTCAGGAAACCTCTTGTTGAGAGATTCAGACAAGCCATATGGTACTCTCTTGAAAACATCAAGGCAAGGAAAGTATTGTGGGGGCTTTTATCACATTTTAGTCATTTTGAGAAGAAAATATGTTTTAATATTTTTATATGTACCAAATGGCTCATATTACAATTTAATGTGAAAGAAACAATGTGTACCTAAGATAAATCTATATAATTAAAACCTACTCAGGTGCATTCAGCTTGATTTAAGGTGCCTTGTTGTGGTTGTAGAGTACTTCATATATTGAGGAATTTTTTTTAAATAGCTATGATGGATATTAATTTTACGTTGGACTCATTTCAATACTGCAGCAGCCAATTTCAGATACATATATGGACTGTCTAGAGAGGAAAAATATGTCTTGGAGCAGCCGTTGGTGCACAGGAGGCACGTGTAAATGTGAAGGTGCTTTTAGGGACTTGCTGGTATTTCAGCCTCAAAGCAGAGGCATGATGCTTATTAAATGGTGCCTTAGGATAATGCCAAGGGTATAATGTGAACGATGGTGCCAAAACCCTCTTACAGCTCTGCAGCCTGGTGGTCTGTCACTGGATTCAAAGCTTCTTTGTGCCAATTGTCCATGGCTTCTTCCAGCCCACCGAGCTGCATCTGCTAGCCCTCCTCACCCATGGTGGCAAGGCATTGCGTGTCTGCGGGCCTTTGCTTTGCTGTTTTAAAACAGGCATGTTCATGGGAAACTGCATTCAGATCCATTGGTGAAAACAGTAATCTGTAAGTGGGAAGTCTGGTATTTTTAGGCTCTTGCTGACTTCTTTTAAAAGGATACTTTGGAATGCTGTTTCTGAAGGTCCAGGTTCATAGCCCTTGTGTGCAGAAGCTGCGGGTTCCTGTCCAAAGGTCCCCGTCCTGCTCTGTCAGGAAAGAATGACCGGGGATGGGCTGGTGAGCAGGGGGTGCACCTTAAATCAAGCTGAAGTCCTGCTCCAGGGGGGCTATACCCAGCACCTGCATCGGGTCTCAAAACCCAGCCTCTTCACTTCTGCCGCTTAATTCTGTGATTTGGTTTAGGCAATGAACATCTATCTTTCAGACTGAATTTGCATATCAGATGCATTTGGGCGGGGGGGGAAGGCATATAAAAAAGTTTTAAAATGCAAGTCACCCTAAAAAGCTGCTTTCTACCTATGAGAAACTAAAGGCAGCAGCTACTTTGCTGGAGGGTGGCTTAGTGGGTTGGTGGGTTTTGTGTTGTGAGGTTTTGGGGTGGTGGTTTGTTTGCGTTTTTTTGGGTGACACCCAATTAAGACTAGCCAAAAATTAGATACATTATCCCAGATACTATTGATTTCCCCTCCCATGCACACACAACCCATACTACGTAAGTGTCATGAGCACACGCACATGCCATGGCATCCCTCTGTTCTGTCAGACAAGCCAATACTGACATTTCTGCAAGGACCCTGGTCTCTTAAAAAAGGCAACTTCTAAAGGATTAAACTTTGCAAAGTCACTTTTATCTTCACCGTGCGACATTTGTTTCCCATTAATTTAGAGTAAAAAGGCTTGTTGTCAGTATCAGGGCATTAAAAACATACATCATTCCTGGAGCTGTTCAGACATGGTCAAAGCTCACATAAATAATTCTCTAGCCATGGTATTTTAGGGAAGGCACCATCTGGCTCCAAAAGAAAAAAGGATTCCAGAACTAATAATTAGTTTTTAGGATTTCTTCAGAATAATTAGGCGTAGGATCATTTTTTTAAATATGTGTGCTAATTAGTGCATGTTTTTGCAGAAGCTAGATACTATTAAAAATCATTCTGCTTCTTCACAGAAGACAGAATAACAAGTTTTTGTCTTTGGGGACCAGATCCTTTGCCCTACTCAGCCATCCTAGCACCCCACCTTGGTACTAAGAGATGGCTTGAAGTAGCTGTGAGATTGTTTTGTCCTTTCAGAAGTGTTTTCTGCCAAGTGCCCGGCACAGTCACATTCCTCTTGACACAGAGTAGTGGTTGGTGGTTGACGTTGTAGGCAGTGGGTGCTTCAGGAGTCCCCTTGGGCATGATGGCTTTGAGAGCCACAACACGGCAGGAGGACTTGTGACTGACTGGCTCAGGGATGCTTTTAACTTACCAAAAGCCGAAGCAGTCCCCGGCCGGGCACTGCGTGAATGCTGTTTCTCTGTAGAAAACACAAGTTGTCTCTTAGGAAAGAAGTAAGGTACCTCTCGTTTACTTTGCAGTATTGTGGTATAAAGATGGGCATGAAGGCTCTGCCCTTCAGTAGGAGATCTGCTTCATCCTGGCACCACAGTAGCTTGTGTGCTTGGCCAACATAAGGGCTCCGTAGCAAACACCTTGACTTCGATGGTTGTTGCAAAATGCTAATGCTCTCAGTACATGGTTAGTGTCAAAAAATGGATAACTAGCAGTGTGAAGGTAAAAGCTCCTGCCACAAATCAAATTAACAAGGCAGGAGAACTCTCTTCTGTGTTCCTGCTCATGGAGAAGAGGCGATATGGGTGGCAACAGCGCCTAGATAAGAAAATTGGTAATTATGGCCTAAATATGTAGGTCAAAACAGCATGTTGAACCATACTTAAAAGTGCAGTTGGGCATTAATGCAGTTTACAAGAGCATAATGCACTGCAGAAGCTGTCATGCTAACTAAACCACAATTGCCTTCTCCACAAAGAATTTCTGACAGGCATTTAGAGAAAGAGGCCGACTTTCACACCAAGATATGTGTTTACAGAGAGTTTCAATGACAGCCTAAGTGTGGCCGCTCTGCGCTGGAAGCCAGGCATCTAACTGAGGCGGGCTACTCTCAAGGAATCACTGTTTACTCAACCATTCACATCGAAATCTAAAATTACAAGCATCCAAGTCCGTGCAGCTGCTATCACATCTGATACTGCTGTTCAGGTTGATGTCAAAACGAGTGGCATGTAGCGAACGCGTTCCCTAAAGCCAGTGTAGTGTATTACCCAGGTAGTCAAAGCTTCCCTGTTCCTGCAAACCACTCACCAGGTTTTATTTGTGGCAGAGGCGCACGCTGCATGCCTGGAGTCAGGGGGCTCATGGAGCAGAGGTTACACTCTGGAAGTAACTGTGGCTCCACGGGGGTCCTGAAGTGCCCCACTCAAGGTTGGTCTAGGCTGGGTTCCTGAGGAATCGGTTGCTCATGCCTCTTCATTATCTTATAAATAAGATATGAATGATGGACTTTCAGGAAGCTACCACAATGTGGGTAGCAATAGGGAAGCCTAGTCAGCATAAGTCTTTTCTAGTAGTAATGCTGATGTTTTATGCCCTCATCCTCGTGCTGTGGGACTGTTGGTTCTTGAAGATAAATATGTGCATAAATATTTGAAAGACGGAAATTCTGTATTGCTTCTGTTTGCACACGCTTATAGTAACACTTTGGTACCCTTTTTGGAACTATGGATAGGGCTTACACTTCAGGGCATACTCTAGTGGCAGAGATTGTAGGTCGTTTGGTTGGACTCGATGATCTTAAAGGTCCTTTCCAACCATGAAGATTCTGTGATTCTGTATGCTGCTGTTTTTAAACTTTATAGCAACACTGTATTTCCAGAAAGAAATGCCTACAGTTTAAAATTCTAGAAAGTAACTTATATATTAATTTTAAAAATTAATAGCAACCATACTTTGCATTTTCTAACCTTCATGGTTTTCTTCAGAGGGCAGCTGAGACTTAGAGCAATTTGTTCAATAACTGGACAGTACCTGTATGTTCTAATGTTATATTATATTATATTGGAAAAATCAATGTGTAAGCTGCGTAATCCACCAGATTTGAGCTGCAGTTGTGTGATCCTTTCCAGCGTTGTTTTATATGTGCAGCGTTATTTTAAGCAGGTTTTTTTTTTCGTAAAAATGATAAAGAATTCATGCAAAAAAGAAAAGTAATAGCACATCAGATGCTAGCTTATATATGCACATACATATATAAATACATATGAGGTGGAAACAGATTCTGATATTTGGCAGCGTTTCATACCATCGCACACGTCAGTAATATCCACAAGTAGAAATGATGGGCACTGAAGTCACACCAGCCTTACACATTTCCATATCCACATGTCTGTGTTTCACCATTGAATAAGAGTCTGTGTAATGTTAATTCTTTCTTTTTATATATAGTTGCCAGTTTGTGCTGCTGACACACCTGTTAATTTTCAGCATACTGGTTAAGAAAGGCAGGCAAAGACAAAACTTTCAGAAATGAAGGTGATGCTGATTTCTCCTGTTGGTGTAAGAGCACATCTGCTTCAGCTCATCACCAACAGCAGAAGATAGTTGACAGTACCAGGGCTGGCTACAGGCATCTGTGAAATTTAAAGTGCCGTGTCTGTGAGGAGCCCATTAAATCTAAAGAGAGCCTTAGAGGAGCTGTCAGTCACTTATTTTAGCATAAATCACAAGGATTTATAGCATTATACTTTCAATGAGCTTTTCCCCCCTCACACCTATGTTATTGTGCTATCAGTGAAATGATAGGTCTTGTCTGCAGGTAACAAAGACCTGTTGATGATTCGGGAGGCTATATTCATCTCATCTGCTCCACTTTGTCCTCTCCCTTATCAGTAGGGAACGCAGTTGGAAAACAGACGGAGCAGCCTATCGTCAGTTGCGCGGTGTCCATCCAACCAGAGCCACCTGATGGCACATAAAGCTGACACTTTCCATTTTCGAATCTTATGTCCCTAACTTGGAAGGGCTGGATGTTTTCTGTTGAAAGCACGCACAGCTTTTTCCACCCACTCAGCATTACAGAAGGATAAATCTGTCCTTCATCTATGCCCTCTAGAGTTGTGATTTCTGTAGGGCTTTTTTCTTTTTTTTTCTGAAGAGATTAGCACATGGTTTTCACCACAAGTAAATGAAGCTCATTCACCGAAAATAATATTCGGTACACATTATGGGCGCAGGGAATGGTTTGCTCTGTTGGTGAAATCTAGCTGGTTCCTTTGGGAATAAACACTGCTAAAACCAGCAAGCAGCAGGTCTAGTTAGTGTGACTGCAGTATGGAAGAGTGGCAGGACACTGACTGTTAATTAGATGTGGACCCCGCAGCCTTGATGAAGGGCAGGTAGGAAGAACATGTTCCTGTGATACACAGTATTGGACACGCGATTTCAGGTGTGTCTTGGCAGAGTGTCAGTGGAACCTGCATTGGGCACTTTCTATCAAACTTGCATTCACCATATATTTTCTTTCTTACTTACTGGGCTGTATTACAGGAATACGCCTGGAGCTTCTGCAAATGTTTCAGAGCACTGATAGAGAGAGAGAAGCGTTCTCCACACAGATTCGTATCTGCTTGCTGGAAACCCTGTTTGCCGCAGAGGGGAATGCTGTTAGCAGATAGCAAGCCCACAGCAGAAGCGAGGGAGCTGAACTTCAGGATTGCTTTGCATGAGTAGGCAAGTGCCCAGGTGAATGTGCAGGCAATGGAGAGGGTGAGGTTTGCAGATCTGGAACATACTGGATAGTAGAGATCTGACCTTTTTCTTTGTTTTAGGATTACTTGACAGAGGAAATCATGATTTGAGGTAGAGGAACAACAAGCACAGTTAAAAAAATTACATTATTGAGAACTGTCAGGCACTTGGAAGGACCCTAGACAGGCACAAGGGAAGTACCTCTTCCTATAAGGAGGACTATAGGCAGAACGCAGACAACTCACAACAGGAAAGGTGGTTAGAACAGTGTCTGCTGTTCAGGTTCCTTTGCATAGGAGGACTGCGGTGGCATTGATTTAACTACATTAGTTTTTCTAATTTTTTTGTCTTACCTTGTTTTTCCTAATTCCTAATTTGTTTGCATTTAATTTATTTGCTTTTAACTAGAGTGATCAGTGATTTTTAATTCCCCCCCGCCCCCCCTCATACTTTGCAAAATGATCCTCTAATTTGCTTTCTGGTACCTTGATTTTTCTCTTGAGACTCCTTCATACTTAAAGAAATGTAAGAATTTTATACAAGTTTTGTGAAGTACATGTTTTGTAAAATATAAATTGCTACTATGTTTTCACTTATCAAGAAATTCAGTATTTTTTAAATTTACCTTTAAAGTGGAAGGTGTGGATAATTCCTGTCTGTTACTGCACTGCCAAACCTTAGGTGTGTTAGCCACACGATTTTCACTAAGCGGAAGCAGCAAAGGTGCAGAAAGCAAGCGAGGAAAACCAAGTAGTGCTAAAGCTGCTGTTGTCTCTGCCAACGTGGCCACGGAGCCCTTCCATATATTTGACGGGGAGTAGGTGGATTCAGGGTCAGACTTTCCTGCGATGCTTTGTGTGCTTCCTTGCATCTGGCCAATGCCAGGGGGAAGAAAATGCTGCTTACTGCTTTTCCAAAGCTAAGGGTTTACTTGAACTATTCTTCCTCTCTTTTGATGCAAGAGTTGGAGTATAGGTCAATAAGTCAAAATGGATAAGGCGTACATTTCTTAGACAGTGCCTAACTCCTAAAACAACTTTATATGGAAAGTCCATCTGCTCTTTGTCCTCTTACCTGCTTATGGATCCTCACAGGCCAAAATCTAAAGGAATGTACTTACAAAGGGTACTCCTATATAGACAAGCTAACATATATTTTACTAGCATATGTGGACCATAACGTATATGAAAGAAAAGGCTTTTTTTCCCTGTGTTTTCCATAGTTGGAGAGGAGCAGCCTGGGTCAGGGAGTCAGGTGCAGTACTGGTTTTTGTTAGATGATGGTCATAGTGAAGCCTTAACATGGTGCTGTGAATGCATCTTTCCAGAAATAGCAGTGAACCAGGTGGGATGCAGTGACCACCTCCTTGTCATCTTAGGAAACATTTTTTTCACTGAAAGGGTTATTAAACCTTGGAATAGGCTGCCCAGGGAGGTGGTAGATTCACCGTCCCTGGAGGTGTTTAAAAAAAGGGTAGATGGGGTACTTAGGGACATGGTTTAGAAGTGGCTTTTGTCAGGGTAGGTTAATGGTTGGACTTGATGATCTTAAAGGTCCCTTCCAACCTCAGCAATTCTATGATTCTGTGATCTTGCAATTGCTTCTTCTCGTTGGTTTAATCCTGCGCAGGCTGATGGGAAGAGGTTAGTGCCTGTGGTAGGAAGGGAGACCAAGTGTCTTACCCTATAAGAAGCAATCTGTTCACTTCCAGGTGACCCTGGAAGGAGCCGGCAGGTTTGGACCCCTTTTTCCATCTCCGCTGCAGTGCCACAACAATTGCAGCCCCATTTCCCAGGCCTCTCGCTGCAGCGAAGCAGCAGCGTGCCCAAAGGGAAGGATATAAAGTGGCAAAAGTCTAGCCGTGTTTTTCAGAAGGTCTTCTCCCTTGGCGCGCTGCCAACTTGACATTGACTTAAAATCTAGGATGACAGGGCAATATACTCTTACTTAGAGTACTGAAACAAAATTTCTCATAGTCCTGATATGAAAAACATATGCTGTTTAGCCTTTTATTCAGCATTTTTGTATAAATTATGTGGGTTTTCTGCACTGTTAGCCCGTGGGGTATATTGATCCAAATCATCAATATCAAGTTATGAAAAAGCAAGAGGGCCAGCTCTTTTTTTAGTATGCTGGCTATTGACTTTTAAAAAAAAAAAAAAAAAAAAAGAAAAAAGGATTCATAGCAAAACATTATGGGGGATTTTAGACAATTATTTTTGAGCTATAGGTTTTATTTGACTTAATAGAAACTTTCAAGTCCTTTAAGCTATTGCATACCCATCAGCACTGCTGACTAGCATAACGAGAAGATAAAAACCAATAGGAGTTGTTTTAGCAAATGGAAAAGTGCTTTGGAAGGGCAACTGAGAAGTGTAACAGAAGTATGCTGCAGGAGCAGCCAGAGGATAACTTCAGAAAGAGTGAGAAGTTTCACCAAGCTACAAAAGCTTTGTTGATTATTATTATATTAATTAGGTATACCGTTTAAAGTTGAAACTCATTGCAGTATTGACTCAGAAACTGTTTTCCCACATTTGCTGCTCATCTCTTGGCAGATAGCTTGTATCGACAAATTTTAGTAAGCTACAACTCACTTCCCTGGCAGATGTACTGGACCATTTGTAAAAAATCACACCATATGTCGGTAACTATTTTAATAAATTATTTTCACTTTTCCATTATGTTAAAAAAAATAAAATTAATCATAGTTCCTTTAGTCATGGCTACTATTTATAAGAAGGTATGTTGGCCATCTTATCTCTTCCTCTGAATTACGAGAACTATCCCAAGCAAAGTTTTGTAAAAATTTGCATCGGAGTAAATAATTAACGGTGGCCTTTCAGCTACAGCATCCACTGTGGGAAAGATAGCTTTTTTTTTTACCACTGCACAGTGCCCATAAAAAACACAGCTGGGTTTTCTGATGCTGACCACAATTTGCCAATGTTGGACATGTCTTTTGAGGTGTGGTTCCACCCAGATCTTGTGGAAACACAAGACTGTGCTAGCCTTATATGAATTCAAGCATTTTTAAGTAGGTATATGTTTTTTTCCCAAGTCCTATTTATAAATATTTGCTTGGAATTACACCACACTTTTTGCTACTTATATCAACACCATTATATATGTAACTTTCTAAAACCTGTAAGATTTACTCAAAGGACTTGAAAATTTACACCCGCAAATCAGCCTGCAAAACAAATCTGACTGTTTTGGATTAGCACCAAATCCAGAAATACAGTTACGTAATTCTGAGCCAAAAGCAGGGTTTTCTATAAAATAGTGTGATTAGAAGGCCATTGAAATCACAGGTGATGTTTTGGGGTGGTGGTTTGTGGGAAGAAGCTTAGGACTTTTCACTTTGAAAGGAAAATTTTGCTATAATAAAGCCCATGTGGTACAAGAGCTCTGGTGGCTTTCATGGGTTTTCCTTCTGGTTCTTTAGTAGATTTTGGAGCCATCCTGATTTAAAAGGGACCGGCTTAAAAAGCAGAGAAGCACTTAGTGCTGCCAAGCAAACCAGAGCTTTACTGGTCCCATTTCAGAGCTATTGGTCTTAGCAGTTTCCTTTGTCTTCTTGGAGCTGGGCATCAGAACAGAGGCTGAGGTGGGAGGGTAGGAAGGTTGGTTGCTTGACACAAGCAATCTATTTTGTGGTAGTGTTTTGCATCGGTTACTGAGCTTCGAACTGCTCATTTGGTCTCAAACATTGCAGAAGCTAATGCTAGCAACAGCTTTTTTTGTGTAGTTTGAAAGTTTACTGACTTGGAAAGCAGTATCTAGTTTACTTTAAGTGACAATGAGAATGCATTTGATGGACATTTGAATTTTAAAGCAGTATGACTGTGTACAAATTTCTTTTGCGTACCTATCAAAAATGCTAGAAACTTCTGATGATTATGATTACTGTCATGATTATTGCTTTATATATAACATTTGAAGTTCCTAAGCTGACAAAAGGTTATTAGTCATCGTTATTTAGATGCAATCTAGGTGTTTGGGTACATTCAGACCGAAGAAGCTTTTCTTCTGTGTGTTCTCCAGCATACTCCTTTAGCATGGTGATGATAGAAAATGCTCAGAGAAATGCTCAGTGTGAACCTCCCTAGAGTAAAGCTTACACTAATGGTAACCTGTGTGAACTATGCACTGTAGCATCTATTACAAAACCATCTACTCTTGGAAGGACATAACTTTCTAAGATCTCTGCCTTGCATATTGAAATTTTCCTCAGTCGTTTCAAAGGCTTGTGCTAAAATCATTCCAAATCAAGCTACAAGTAAAGCTTACAGGAAGCGAGCATACAGATGGGAAAGCTGTATTCCGCTTTGTGAAGCAGGGAAAATAGCCATCAAAATGCTGAAACAGCTGGATGTTTTGAAATCTTAGAACAGAAGTAGTTCTCAGTGAAATAAAGAGCAGTGAGTAGTCTGGTTGTAAGCAGGCACACAGCACCCAGAGTTCTATTTGGTCATGTTGTAGGACTTTGAAAACTATGGTTGAAGTGCTCCATGGGATTTTGGACCTAAACTCGTGAAGGTCCCAGCTTTGAGCTCGTACTTAAGGTGACATAGAAAACCAAGCTGTGTGCTTGTGCAGGAAAACTGTGCACCCCCTGCAGTGCATGACTGGCTGAACTATAGAGCAAAACGCTAGTGAGAAGCGTGCACTGACCCCCGTGCTCTTGAAGGAGAGGGCTGAGGATTTCTTTATTGATAAGGTGATAGAGCCCGTGCAGCCTTGGTCAGATGGGACAGGTTATCTCAGCTAGTTTCTAATTATAGCTCATTGATTTGTACTGAAACATATGATTTATATGGAAAACACTTGATTTATATGGAATTAGAAAGGAGTAGGAGCATATTAGTTAACATTCATAGGAGAGAAGATTTCTGAAGTGCTGACATGTTTCCTTCAGGTTTTTTTCCTCACTCATAAGGAAAACTCCGTGTGTTTTAAACAAGCATAATGCTTTTTGTAGGATAATGATAGCTCAGTTCTGCTGGCATTTTGTGCCTGCTCTCTGGTGTTCCCAGTATATCTTTAGCTTTAAATACCCTGCCTGTTTCCTGACGTGTACTGCCTGATGCCTTGATATTGCTGGATGCCAAGTCCCATCTCCCCAGTCTGACCAAGTACTTGCCAGAATCAGTGTTAAGCACATAAGCGCTCCCATTTGTGTGGATTTGGCTGGTTGTGTCTTTGGAGTTAAGTAGGTGTTTCTTTAACCAGCTTGTCAAAAGGAACTCAGCATCTTCCAGAGTCAGAACCATGTTTTGAGTTGGGTCTTACCAAAAAAACCCAACAAAAACCAAAACCAAAAAAAGCCCACCAAAAAAAAACCCAACCCCAAATATGCATTTCCCATTCAGTTACTTCTCATCTTCAAAGAGCTCAAGTTAGCAGTGATGATTCCAGAGGGTAATTGCTGTCCATTGCATCAGTGCTTTAAGATGATAAAGAATTTTTTTTCCTTTGGTGTTAAAATTGCCGGTGCTCTAATATTATACAGGGTTTAAAACTCATTGAAGGAATACTGTGATAAAGTATAAGAAACCCTTCAGCAAGTTCTGTTACGTTGTTTTACAAGTGTACGTTATATTAAATACTGTTGGATATGCTTATCTGCAGTTAGTTTCCCTCTTGGAAAATTTCGATGATTCTCTTGTGACTAATTGTGCTATTGAAGTCCTAGTCACCCACATGTGGATTTGTTTCACTATTTAAACAGGTAGAGGTAAGAAACAATATACTGTTTATGTAACCTGTATCCACAAACACACACTCTTTTGTTCTTAATCATATTTGTATGATTAAGATAATCAACGTTTGTATTTTCTTGGAAGTGTTTGCCCTGCTTCCCTGTTTTGATGCCCAGCATATGAAACAAGGAATGATTGTAGCCACCAAGCTGAAATGGGGCTGTCATACGTGTGAACTTTGATAACACAAGCCTCTTTTTTTGCTTGCTTTAACCAGTCTCTTTTGAGATCCTGAAGTGTATCTTGTGTTTTCTGTGTTGAAAAAATGTCACCTGGGCTTCTGCTGCTGAGGTCTATGGGCTCAAGGCTGAGTAGTGTTTGGCTGCTGGTGGTGGTGTGGCTCAGCAGAAAGGATGATTAAAATCTCATTATATCTATACAGGACTTATCATTTTTTTCAGATGACTTTGTCAGGCCCAGGGAGGGAAACACAAGGTCTATGACATGTTTGTTGTATTTTCTTTTCTTTGCTCCCATGATCAGTGTTGTGAATGTCTTGAAAGTTTACTGAATGTCTTACTGGAAAAGTTACTTTTTGTCAGGCAAAGAAAAGAGAGGGAGAAAAAGTATTTAAAAGTTGAGTCCTGTCTCAAAAGTCCAACTTCCATGCATCATGGAAGGTGGCCAACCTGCTGGAAAGCAGCTTTGCAGAAAAAGCCCAGGGGGTCCTGATGGACACCAAGTCGAACATGAGCCAGCAATGGTATCCTGGGCTGCATTAGGGAAAGCACTGCCATCAAGTCAAGGGTCTTGATCTTTCCCCTCTACTCAGTGCTGGTGTATCTGTTTCGGGGCTCCTCATTACAAGAGAGACATGGACATACCGGAGAGAGTCCAATGAAGGACCACAAAGACATTGAAAGGACTGGAGCATCTCTCACATAAGGAAAGGCTGGGAGATCTGGGACTGTTCAGCCTGGAGAACAGAAGGCTCAGGGGGGATCTCATCAGTGTGTGCAAGTACCTGAAGGGAGGGTGCAAAGAAGACAGATCCAGGCTATTTTTAGGCGTGCCCAGTGACAGAACCAGAGGCAATGGGCGCAAACCAAAACACAGATGTTTCCCTCTGAACATGAGGAAACACTGATGTTTTTCCTGTGAGGGTGACCGAGCACTGGCACAGGTTGCCCAGAGAGGCGGTGGAGTCTCCCTCCTTGGAATGAGACTGGTTCTAGGTGGCCCTGCTCGAGCCGGGATGGTTGGACCAAATGACCTCCAGAGTCCCTTCCAACCTCAGCCAGTCTGTGATTCTGTGAACTCCCTTGATTTTTTCTCTAAATAGTGCTTTTAATTTAATGGAAAATATTTTTCAGTGTTAAAATCCACCTTAAGGCATTATCAGTATCAATAGTCAGGACAGTAAATACCTGCTGCCAAGTCTTGTCTCATTTAAAGCTGGACCCTTTTTTTCGTAGTGTGTTTTGCACTGGACCAACACCCAGCTGTCATTTGTATACTGCTTTCTCCTCAAAAAAAGAAAAAAAGAAAAAAAAAAAAAAGAAAAAAAAGTACTCTTAATAAAAGCTGACTTTTTGATCTTAAGAACACACTGTTACTGTTTTCATGAAATGCCTATGTTTCCTGGCTGGTACCTAAATGGATGCTCAAGAAGACCTCTGTGTATTTCTGTATAGTTGGAATCCCTTTAGGAAGTGGTGGGGAGGGTAGAAAGAAAAATCCACCTGTTGCTACTTCAGAGCTGATAACAAGCAACTTAATAATAATGTTTATTTCATTAGGCAGAGCTTTTTAGCCTCCCACAACGTATTATGTCTAAGCTAATCTGGGCTATCAGAAGATAAGATGGGAGGACCAAAACCTCAAGTAAAGATTGGAGTGCCAAGTCTAACTTACAGTTTCCGAAGAAGTTATCTGCAGTTTCCGAAGGAGACGCTAAATAGGCAAAATAGCTCTTGGGTTTGGACGCTTTCATTCCAGAAGCTGCTAATTGACCTCCCCTGCCCACTGCTGCTGATTGCTGCAACGAACCGTAGTGGCCAACGTGTCCTGCTGTTCTCTGGTAATGAGATCTTGCTTCTTGGGTCCAGAAAATGTAATAGAAGGCATCATTGCAGAACCTGCCAGGCAGAAGCAGTAGCAGTAAAAAAGTAGGTGCAGAAGGAAAATACAGGACATCTTTGTAGATGTAAAACATTGTTTAAATCAGTGGGCTCTGGGGTACTGAGGGAGGCTCAGCTGCCCAGTTTTCCATTGCTTTAGTAACTGGAAGTGAGCTGTGCTTATGAGGCAGCCAAGCAGGCTGGTGAAGATGAATTTCAGGCAGTACCTCTGCTAGTCATAGTTTTCAAACACAGGTTCATAATCTCCAGTGGATCTTGCATCTGAAGGGTGTTTGAACAGCCCTTGGTCTGTTTTACATTTGTCACAAAAGATGTTACTCTTAAGCACTTAAAAAAGGTGTTTGCGGCAAGAAACGGAAAGTAGAGGTGGAAAACATGGCTGCTTTCCACATGCTTCCTACAGCTTTTCTTGTTTCCTTGGAAAAAACATCGGTGTCCTGATTTTTAGATATTCACCTTCTGTCCATTCCTTTTTTATGACCCTATTGATTTAAAAATAATAATTAGTCTAAATTATGACCTGCATCGTATACTCTTGGTGAGGATCTAAAATAACAACAGCACCTTCTCTGCCTCTGGGCCAAGTAGTCAGATTTTTTTGTTTTGTCACACAAATATGTGGTAGTGTTTGGTTCTTCCCTGTGAGGCAGAGGAGGGGGACAAAGAGGGATGCCAGTCAGCACTGCCAGGGGGACATGGAAAGTACTGTAATTAACAGCATCAACAGCAAATGCCATCTCAATTTAAGAGTGTCCTGCTGGGATCTTTCTCTGAGTCATAATACTTCCTGATGCTGCTCCTTTCTTCCCATGTCTGAACCTACATGGAAAGGTTTAATGTGGTTCAAAGTAGAGTTTCTTCAGCACTGGATCAAAGAGGGGGAAATGAGTTAAACCTCAGCCTGCTCAAACCTGTACGGAAAGACATGGAAGGGCAGTGAGCTGGATTAACCTGGTACATAGGTGTAATTCATAGCCAGTTCAAGTAGAGCTTCTCCCAGCACGCGTGGGATGAGATCCTGCCTCTGAATTAGCGTTGTTATTAACAGCTCTGGCTCAGTTTTAGAAGGCAACATCTGAAAATCATGCAGGGGAGCTGGCTGAGCTCTTAATTAGCTACAGAAAGGTGCATCAGAAATACATCAAGGCAGGGCGTGATGTCTGATGGCTTCTTGCAGTGTTAACCCCTACAGTTGCTTTTGTGCCCTCCTGCAGTTAATGAGATATGAGGGCCTTGACATTGACCCTGTGTTGTGTTAGGGCATGGAGCAATTTGTTATGTATTTGTACATCCCGCTTTCATTTTCCTTTTCTTAGAATGAGCTGGAAACTATATCAAAGCTATCAGAAAACGATGATTGATGGTAAGCACTGTCATATAGTTAAGCAGTCATTTTCTTCTTCACCCCACTGTTTTACAAACGTATCTAATAGCAACACGGAAAGGAATTGTCAAATATGTGGAGGTGATTTTTTGTTTGTTTATCTCTTAAATATATAGGTTTGCAAAGTTACTTGCAGAGATTACTGCAGATTCTGCAGTGAAAGTTTGCAGTTATTCAACTAGTTTGCACTCCTTAAACGTCCTAGATTTGTCGCTGTAAGAAGAGTGGGTGGAGAAAATTTTACAGCAGGACCTCCTGTGTTCTTGTAATGACCATTTTTCTATATTTAAAGTAAAACTCGTGTCTTTCTGGTTGTACGTTAACAAATTCCTAGAAAAATGTATGCTTTTAGTTTAGGCAGAATTTATGGCGAGACATGATTTGGAGGGGTTGTCCATCTTGAGGAATGCCTTTCAGATGAAAGAGCTCTGCTAATAACAGAGGCCAGTTTCCTTTATCAGGCCATTCATCGATTACCTGCTCTGAATGCTATAAACATAAATCCTTTCCAGAAACAGTTTCATTCACCCTCCTGAGGCTGTCTGTCAAGTCTTTGGTAGTGTATACTTGTTACCTTAGAAACTTGCAGGCATTAAATGGGTGTCTAGGAGAGAAGAACATTACAGATCTCACAGGGCCATTTTGGTTTCCCCTAATGACAGGGAATATCTCCTAGCAGGAGGAGCAGTTCCTGTTTTTCCACGCAATGCAAAATACCATTCCAGAATTTTGGATTACTAAATGACACTTGACTGGAATTTGAACAGGTACTAACCAGCTTACTAACTGAATATATATTTGCAAGTCTCTTGTAATTTTGCACCCATAGGAGAGAGGAACAAAAAGGACTGGTTGTTATGAGCTCTAGCAGAAAGGAAAATTAGGATTCAATTTGCAAAGCTGAAGTTGTGTGTCGTCCCTCTGCTGCAGATCAGAACGAGGATGAGTACAAGGGAAGAGTTTGTTCCAGTTTTGAATTTTACTTCCATTTGTAGTTTGATTTTGTAAAATATCGGTCCTATTTCCATAAAATTGAAGTTAGCTGATTTCTTCAAAAAATTTTCCTTTCATTTTTAAAGATTGCACTTTCTCAGCACCATCTAGTGGGCCAATTGCTTTTGTCATTTAGAAAACAGCTGGTCTTCATAAACTATATAGCAAATTAGAGCATACAGTCCTTGCAGTGTGAATGATGTACCTAAAGTATGTTTGTCGCTAATTATACACCAGAGTTAGAAGAAGATTAGCAGTTTTTAGTTGAAAAGGAGAGGTGTGAAGGAAAGAAAGTTTAACATACGCGCAGGTAGTGGTGCCTGTTATCTCCTGTGTTCCTTCAGTCCATCAAGCTCCAACCTGCTTGCCTGCTTCTGTGCCTTACCATGTGGTGCCATCCAGGTTGTAAGCGTCTCTGAGGAAGGATTTTGGAATATTATTTCTTTGTGCAGTACCACACAGCACAAATCACAGCTTCATTTGTCAGTGTGTTACAAATGATAAATAGGAGCTGGTGCTAACAGTGAGCTGTGATGTCCTCACCCAAGGAAAACGCTCTGGTGTCTTTCTAATTTAAATTGCAGGCAAGGAATTCAGTGATTTTGTTCAAAGATAAAAAAAAATCCCTTGGGAAAACCTCCCTATTGAGTGCACGTATATACTCTGTAGAATTGCCAGGTCATCCCAGAGGCTGCCTTGGGATTCAGGAAAAGAGGAGGGGTCTGCAGCTCATGTCTTTGGGGGCACATGGGAGGAGGTTTGCTTTTTCCAGCTCTAGCTGGACAATAGGAGTGCGACGATTGAGTGGACAATTGAGCTATGGACAATAGGAGTAAAGCGAAGTTTCATTATAGCAAATGCACCAAGTTGTAGCATCTTCCCCTTTAAACTTCCCTGTGCTTTAATATTTCATCCCTTTAGGATCTGTTGGTTTTGTTCAGTTCACATGTTTTGGACAATGAAAATAAGTGGGTCAGTTTTATTCTGTAAATTTGTATGCATTAGCACAATAACATTGTGCTGAGGTTTCAAAAAAAGCTATTCTTAAATAATTCATAGAAGCATTTCACTTCATTTTCCAAACCTAAATGTGTAGACTAGTTTGTTTCCCAGGTTTAAGGCAACCCAGCATTTAAATAACATTCTCTTATCTTTCCTCCTTGTCTAAGTTTTTCATGTAGTGCAGCAGTGAGAATATCACTTGTCTGCTGGCCTCCTCTCAACATTGTGTTGCAACATAACCTCTCCAGCCAGAAGTGGCCGGTTTTTTGGTTGAAGAAAATAAAAAATAAGGGATTTTCCTTTTCAAGTTTTAAGTTTGAGACAATAGCTGTGGATACTGATTGTAGTATACATGTTCATCCACTTGAGTGGGTGCAGTCCTGTTTGGAAATCCACTTGTCTCCCATTGACACCAACAGGAAACGTGGATCTGAAAAAGTCATAATGTTTAAGTAAACAAATTTAGTGGCAGGAATCATGTTTTGTTAGAGGTCTGGGGATAAATCCTACATGCTGGAAAATAACTATTTGCAAAGGAGGTGGCTCCGCTTTTGTAGTAGCTATGAACTAAACACTAGCTAGCATATGGGAATTCAAGAAAACACTTAAAATTGCTTCCTCTCTCTCTCTGTTTCTCCTCTAGCTCTGGGATTGTACACAGTAAATGCAGTATATGGAGATACTATTACTATGCCTTGTCGTCTGGAAGTACCAGATGGTCTCATGTTTGGGAAATGGAAATATGTAAGTATATCTTATCTTTACATTCATTAGAACTGGTATAAGAAGTTGTGTATTTTTTGTGTGTGAGATTACAAGACTGCAATCGACAGGATTTCTGCCTTGGATACGAAGACATTTATTCCCGTGTTTTTAAGACCGCAGGATTCCAATCTGCATAATTTCTGCCAAGCATAGATTAGAGGTTTGAGGAATTAATCTCATTGTTCAGGAGAAATAATTATTCGTGAGTTCTCTGCCAACCTGTATTAGAGATCTGGCATGTTACCCAGTGGTGTCTCGCTCGCTTGACAGAGCCATCGTTGTACATTTGAATACTTTGGAAGCGGGCTGCCTGCAGCAGGGTGTGCTTCATCCCTGGGAAAACGCTGTCCTCGGCTCTGGTTGATCTGACAGTCACTCAGTACTGTTTCATGCTTCAGTGCATTTTATGCACAGCAAAGAAGAGGGCAGAGCCGGCCTTAGTAGAGTCGCTGGTGGTTTCACTCTGACGTTTCTGGCACACAGAGAACAGAGGCGCACCGCAAAAGTGCTGGTGCTGTCTTGGGCGTCTCGGTCAGCCTGCAGTAGGAGCGTCACAGGATGCGCCTCTTCTATTTCTGATCAGTAGCCCAAGACAAAAGAAGAATGAGCATATCAAACGAAACCTGGAAGCAAATGTGGAAAAAAGTGCCAGGTGGACAAAACCCTTCTGCTTCTCAGACTGACATTGGGACAACTGGTTTTCCTGCTTTCCTGCTAAAGTTCATCTAAATCTCCTCTTGTGCTCAAATCAAAATGTTACCAGCAATAACAGGTGATTTCTATTCTGACAGTGGATTTAAAATTATGTAGTTCTCTCTCTTTAAATAGCATCTACCGGCCTATTTTACAGCAGACTGGTCTGCCACTGAGGGTGTTCTGTAATCCCTGCCCCTGGCTCCTTCCCACATACCTGGAAGTTTGCAGCTTTTGCAGCACTCATCCACTCGAGTTCCTGCTCCGCAAACACGTTTTGGGAAATGAAGTCAGAAGTTTGTGGAGAACGTGTCCCAAAAAGGGACAGTGAAACTGGTTCATATAAATCCATCTGTATGAAGATGCAAGGCTATTTGCAGAAAAATAAATGCTATATCACTTTCCAGTGCATTTGGATTGCTCACCTTGGACAAGTACCAGGCAGCAAATGGAGATGTTATAGCTACTTCTGAATGGAAAGGGGCATGAAACCCAAAATGCAAAAAACCCATCCAGTTGCAAGTGTATGAAATTGTTGACGCAGCCCACGTAACCAAGTGAAAGTGATACCCATTTTCCCAGAGCAGCTCCCAGCATGGCAACACTTGCTTTTAACAGGGGGAGGGTTGGTTTAGGTTTTTTAGGTCGGACTATTATTTGATGGGAAGGCGGAAGAGCTCCGTTTTCTACTCTGCTGCATTAGGAGTAGTAGCAGTTTGGGTTGCTGGTGGGAGCCTGAGAGCACTGGGAGACTTTCACCGTGGCAGGAGCAGGTGTTGCTCCCTTCAGGATCTACCTGTGCGTGCTCACACACTGGGTAGGCTTACAGAGTTAAGAGCTCGTTTGCACTTGGCAGCCAACTTTGCGTGTGTCAAGTCAAAGCAGAGCGTTCTCTCCTGTGTGACAGACATCTAGGGTAATCCGAGAGTTAAAAGTGGGAGAGGGAGAAAGACTATCGGGGAATTTAAACTTCACATTAGCTGTTGCCTCCTGCTCCCTGCCCGGCTCTGACACCACTCATCTCTTGTCACAGCATTGTCATGCTTTTGTGGGCTCTGCCGTCAAGCTGTGGTATTGTGCTGGGAACAGTACTCGCATCAGTGCTGCAAGGTGCAAGGGATCAAAGGGAACGAAAACCTCTTCCAGCCCCCAGCACAATACCGAACGTAAAGATGGAGTCAACCTTTCACCTCATTTTATTTCAAGGCAGACAGTATCTGTCCCTG
>VXBH01008564.1:1424-13565 GCA_013400035.1 Rynchops niger | reverse complement strand
CTGAACCCAAAGCCCTGCTCGTAACACCAGTTTCGGATTCTTAGCTCATCTCTAGACATCTAAATTTAGTTCTCTGCCTCTGGAGCTGCATGTACTTAATTTCTGTGTTGCATTTCCCCCAAATGCAAGTGAGGATATTAATAGTTGCCCTTTATCAGTGGCACTGTGGGAAACATTTATTAGCACATCAGAAGTATTCCTGTCACGGTACCATCAGTGCAGTACCATTAGCAGATGAAGAACGCAATTAATTAAGACAGCTTGCATTCATTAAGTTCACTGTTCAAGAGTGCTCATAGGTTTTATACGATGAGATACCTGCAAATGTCCGTAACCTACAGAAGTCACTGGAATCTCTTTCTTGGGATTGGGTGAGACTGGGGATGGATCAAACAGTCTGTCAGACTATCCTGTCTTCCAATTCCAATTTCCAGTTTCCTGCAATCTCCAGGCCTTGGCCATCTGACAGTCACACCACCCCACGCTAACGTGGGACACTACCATGACTTGTGAGCAGTTGGCTAATGCTTCGCATGCAATCACAGCATGCAGCTTGAGAGAATTTTTCCTGATTTTTGTAGATGTGATTTTTTTCTTTATTCAGAACACACAGTGAATAAAAAATGCAATATGATTCTTTGCTGAAAGATTCTCTACTTTTATCATGATGTCATGATTCAGTCCCTTAAATTAAAGGAGGAATTAGAACACAAAAATTTGATATAATGGCAAGATTAAGGACTTTCCTTCCTAATTGCACTTCCATTGTCTTCTGATGAAAGACTCTTGCTGTTTCCTCTTATTATTAAAATAACGTTATAATTTTGTTAGCCTAGTTTTCAAGCAATCTAGTTCTGATATTTTTTAGCTGTTTTTCTGCCTAGGTATGATAAGAAAGAGAAACAGAGAAAAAACAACCACAGAAAGAATTGTACAGCCTGCAAATTGTTTTTTTCATTCAATGGGGACAAAGCCTTCCACATTCATAGAATAGTTTGGGTTGGAAGGGACCTTTAAAGGTCATCTAGTCCCCTCCTCCTGCAATGAGCAGGGACAACTTCAACTAGATCAAGTTGCTCAGAGCCCCATCCAACGTGACCTTGAATGTTTCCAGGAATGGGGCATCTACCACCTCTCTGGGCAACCTGTGCCAGGGTTTCACCACCCTCATGGTAAAAAATTTCTTCCTTATATCTAATCTGAGTCTTCCCCCTTTAAGTTTAAAGCTATTACCCCTTGTCCTATTGCAACAGGCCCTGCTAAAAAGTTTGTCCCCATCCTCCTTATAAGCCCCCTTTAAGTACTGAAAAGCCAGGATAAAATCAACCCAGAGTTTTCTCTTCTCCAGGCTGAGCCCCAGCTGTCTCAGCTTTTCGTCATAGGAGACATGCTCCAGCCCTCTGATCGTTTTTGTGGCCCTCCTCTGGACCTGCTTCAACAGGTCTGTGTCCTTCTTATGTTGGGGGCCCCAGAGCCAGACACAGTGCTCCAGGTGGGGTCTCACCAGAGTGGAGTAGAGAGGCAGAATCACCTCCCTCAACCCACAAGATTCACATTACAAGGATAAGCACGCAAGAAATCCATACATACACAGAGATGTGTCTGTGTATTATCTAGTCAGACTCCAATCATATGGCTCCATACAGACTGCACGGTATTGTTAGATTTAAGCCTGAAGGATGGCTGCTAGCTGGCAGTAGTGATGTTGCAAGTAGCTGAAATTCTAACTGAAACGGGGTCCTCTTAGGAAGGAAAAAGAGAGCACAGTCCAATGGAGAATGAACTGGTCCAAGAAGAAGGAGATCTGTCCCTAACTCCTTTCTAGTTATAAGCAGACAGTTTTGCTGTCTGTGGTCAGCAAAACCCCCAGAGACCATAGACATGACCCAATACTGCCTGTATTTGAAAGGAATAGTGACCCAATGCTTCAAGAATTAAAATAAGACTAAACTTATTAAGAATAATGTATAACCCTGATAACTAATGTCTAATACTGACTAACTAATAACTTAGGGGTCCTGATTCTAGACCAGACCCTGCACAATATCTAGGAGTCTGGTTAGCATAAGTCTCACCCAGATAGAGACACCCATATCTCAGCTAGGCATTGGAAGGGTGTTTCCAGGGAATGATTTGTGTGACCTATTTTAGTCAACAAATCAGAATGAGATCAATCATGCCCTAGAAGTGCCTTGGAGTTGACTATAGAAGGAAATCGGGGTGACTAACTCAGAAATTAACATCTGCAGTACTGACACTTGGAGGTGGTCAGATGAGTCCTGCCTCCATGGACCAGAAGAGGTCTAAACACAGGGCAAGAAAATAGACAGGAGGGAGTACAAAAAGCATTAAAACACAATTAGTCATCCTGATAGCTACTGGTGCAATGGAAAATTGATCAATCTTTAATTGCATCAATTTTCTTTTGAGGAATAGGATTTACTAGACTTTACCCTTCCCTCACGCTTTGTCTTGTTAAGTTGTATCAGTTAGTGGCAGAATTTCCCATGGAATTCAGGGGATCTAAGCATCCATACCAAGATTTTGGCAATACTAACAAAAAATCTGAGTGTTTAGTCTCATAAAAGTTTGGGTACTAATTCTGATCACTTCAAATATCATCATAAAGGAGATAGAATTAAAAAAAAAAAAAGAGAAAAGCTAGGAAAAAAAGAGAAAAATACTAAAATTTTAAAGGCAGCAATCTTGGATTCTACCAGGATCAACATTGTTTGGTGGCTGCTACCACGTCCTACAAAGGTACAAAGTTTTTCACAAGTTTTCTAACATAATAATGAAGTACATTAAGTAATTCAGAAAAACAATATGTTCGTCTTTTTTTCACTTGTACATAAAATTCGTATATCACTGAAGGACTCTCTTCATGCTAAGCACGCACTAGAAGTTCATAAAGATGTCTCTAATAGTATTTTCCTTACTCAAACCCAATTGAAACTTTGTTTTGTTTTGGGGTTTTTTTGCCAGAGGGTTCATGGAAAACACTTTCTGGTCACCGTGGGTGAGGCCACATGCTTCAGTCTAAGCATCTGTCAATGGAGGGAAGATGACACAGTGACTGACAATTTTTGCAAGAGGTTAGGGAAAGAAAACATATGGCCACCCAGAATGTGTAGGCTGACCAAAATAATAGGTTGATAATCAGGATGTTCTATAATCCAGTCAGTCCCCACTGACTGGGGACTACAGCCATTGTAAACTCTTGTTCCAAGAGTTGAAAGTTTTATCAAGTTTTCTTTATTTCTGCAACTTGTCTACTTCATGAATTTGGAAGTGAACACCATGTGGGTAACACTCCTTTTCTCCCTGAAAACATCTGTCTTGCCATCTTGTCTTACATTTGTGTGGTGATTATAAAAAGAAACTTGTCCCTGCATAACATTCTGAGTACTGTGGCAATACATAGGTTTGTAATTGGTAGCACTCTGGTGTGAATAGAAAATATGGATGGCTGGTGACAACTGAGAGGTTTTCTGGGAAATAGGCTGGATCAAAACAAGATGCAGGTACTCTGAAATACCCTTGTTCATCTTATCTCTCTTTCTTTCCTTCCTCTCTCAGGTCTTTAATTTCAACTGCTCTGTTGTCCTAATTTTGTCGTGTTTGAGTTTGGTTCTTTACACTTGGAAGTCTTCAAGGCAAGGAACTTACCTTGACTGTTGCTTGCGAGGCATCATGTGCATTTATGGCGATATATGATAATTTTATATAAATAATCAAGAAGATTTATCAGCAAAGCTCACAGTATTAACATTAACAGAATATGAACAGAAGGAGAGAGCATGTAGCATTCTCTCGTGCTAGTTTATTTATTTCCTGGGCAACTCTTGGCATTCTTTCCTGTCTCTGTCTCCAGTAATACTGACCTCTAGATATGATTAAAAAAACACTTGAGTTTTATTATTAATTTTTTGTTTACATTTGTTTAGCACACAGAGAACTTACAGTTTGCCCAGATACTGTTTTTGCCACCACATCAACACTTTCTGGTTGCCTCAGAGAGCAGAAAAACAAGTGCAAATTCACTGTATGAATCAGGATGGGCATTCTAGTATTTATTTAAAGTGCATTTTTTTCTATTTCCCCTTAGATAGCTACAGTGATAGTGGCCAATAGACTATGTTTACTGTCTTAGTGTGTCAAATGTATAAAAAATAGATTGCATCATGAGTTGGTGTTGCTTTTTAGGAATAGACGTGAAAAAGAAAATTAGTTTCTTAGAAAGGACTATGTCTGTCTTCCTGACTTATGCTGCTCAGTGTTGATTATAAAAGAGAAATGGGAGTAGGGAAAAGAGGATATTCTTCCTGAAAAGAGAATTTGGGCCAACCTCTCTTTGCAAAAACTCAAATATTCTTAATAGAGACAGAGCTCTCTCCGGTCCCCAGTTTGTGTAGTCCATTGAACAAAGCAAAAATACCAGACATGAAGGCGGTGAGAAGGTTAAGAGAGAAGCGATGGGATGTGAGTGTGGAGGAGTGCAAAAGGAAACTGGAGCGGGTCAGGCATCTCTAAAGTAGGAACAAAAGAAGAGTTGAGGAAAGCACTCTCCAAAGAGAAGAAGATGGGTTGACATGTATTTCACTCGTCATCAGTGAGGGTGTGGTGGAAAAAAATGTGCCATAAAGGGGACAATTCAATGTTGCTGAAAAAAGATTGGTTAGTGGGAAAGGTATTGAAACACATCATGAGAGCAAGACCATAAGGGGAAAAGGAGGAATAGTATGGACATTGCAGCTGTGGGAAGACAGGATACTGAGAGGTTTGGAAAGGTAGAGTTTCAGTAGCTGTAAATTGAGTGACAAAGGGAGGAAGTCAAGGTTGGAGTGAGGGAATTCAGAGCTCATCATATCATCATCCCAGAGTGAATAAGAAGAACCAGTGGGAAAGACTCTTCTTACCAGGTATGTCCTGTAGAGAGCTGTTCCACACCATGGCTTTGCATTCCCACAGGACCTTCCTCATGATGCTGTACCTAGAACCGATGCCACCCGGAAAGGCTAAAACTGCTCCATCTCTATCCCTCACTAGCCTCGGCGTCCCAGGGCTGGAACTGAGACCGGCAGCAGGTTTATGTTTCCCTCCCTTTGTAAAAGGAACAAAGGCATAGGGAGCAAGCCTGAGGCTGGAAATGTTACTGTCAGCGTTACATGTTTATTCCTGAGGCTTGCTGGATGAAGGGTTCTATCACCTTTCCAACATGCAGGTTCTCTTTACAGAGGTTTGCCCCAAGGTCGTTGCCCCAGATATCCTTCTTCCTAGCCCAGCTAGTCTATTCCTAGCTCATGCCACAGGTGTGCCTCCGTGGAATGACTCTGCTCCAAACAAGCACTCTACATTGGTTTTAATATGATGATAGATCAAGAACAGCAGGGCTTTTTTTCACTGCTCCCCATTCTGAGCAGTCTGATACACAGACCAAAACCAATGAAAAAACCACACATGCTGAAAACAGATATAGGCTCTTAGAGGGAGAGTAAATCTGTCACTCCTCACAGAGCTAAAGCACAACTGATTCTTTCTGTCCGTACTCATAAAAGGTTTTTTTCCTAGGCTGAACCATTACCAGTTTAGAAGACTTGTCTACTACGCTTTCTTGTTAGAATTTCTTTCTACTCGTCTTCATCCTAAATATTTTTCCTTAATTCAATTAATGATGGCTGCTCTATTCAGTTCCATGCCCTGCCTAAATTCTTCTCATTGCTTATTGTCTATATACTAAACATATTCGTAGCTATTTTCAAGAGAGAAACTGAAAAGTAAACAATAATGAACTGTGTTGGACTTATTCTGCTCAACCTCCCCTTATAATGTAACATTTTATTACATTATTTGTGCCTCTCTCATACTGATCTAATAACAGAAACATCTACCATAATTTTTGCATCATGAATGTCTTGATAGTTTTCTGACTTATGAGCTTCAATGCAAGATCACTGATTGTCACTAAAATAGATCCCAGATGGAAAAGAATAATATTGCATGGTAACTTGTTGGAGTAACTTACTGCTCATTTTTTAGCCAAATATATCTGATGATCACCATTACAGCAGCATTAGAATTGCTTGAAGAACAAGGGAGACGACTCACAAATGCAATTTAAGGCATTTAAATAAGGCAGCTGGAGCTCCTCACCCATTCTACTGACTGTCCACAGTGGAAGACATGCATTTGTCTTTAGTGTTACAGAACCACAGGCTACAAGAGACAAAGTCACCTTCTGTTGAAGAGTTCTGCTGCACAAATGACATATGCCAAAAAATTTCAGCATGCTCAAGGAATGCTTCTTAGGCTGTAACACTTTAAAGAACACATATTTCATTCTCCTGTCTCTTTCCATTTTCCTGTTTCCTCAGAGAAAGCTTCCAAATCAAAGTCTTGGAAAGCAACCACTGTAGTGGCAGCTAACTGAGTAATGTTTATGCACAGTCATTAATGAATTACGAAACACTTTTTCTGTTGAAAGTGAGCATTTCAGCACATACAGAAAAAGAATATATTTTTTTATATTCATGAAGAATGAGTTCTCTGCCATTGTTGTAGAATTGCTGTAGTGAAATGCTGGACCTAATTAAGATTGAAGTCTTAAGATTTATTTAGCATACATTGCAGTCTTCCACAACTTTTGTACTTGTGGGCTTACATCATCTGCAAAACTACATAACAATTATTTTTCTCAAATAGTCACACCTCCTTTGAATCTTTGTATTTCCTGGATTATCTAGAATACAAAGATAAAAAAAAGTCCTTTTGTTCTATGTCTTTATGTGACATTCTTAATATTAATGAATATTTTCCTTCAAAAGTGATTATTTTGTGTGTGCACATGATTTGTCTTTTTTTGTGTAGGCTAAGGAAGAAATGCCATGCTACTAATACATCGGAGGTCCTTTTGAATTTTCAGCAGCAACCTTATTATCAAAAACTGTACAGGTCCCCTTGCTATTGCATGTGTTACCACATCATTAATAGAATATATTTGATAATTATTGCTTCTTACAATATTTTCCAGTATGTAATTCTAAATGTTCATGGATGGCTTCGTAGAAGACATTCTAATCTTTTACAGATGACAAAAACAGCTGTTTTCCAGCATGTTCATCACTTTTATTCACTTAATAAATCTGTTAATCATATAGTAACATGACAGTTTAACCTCAGCAAAGCTGTCAAATGTTCAGCTCAGTCCTGGTGGCTTTATCACCAGGAGGTCATAGATACTAATTGCAGTAACATTCTGTAAAATTAATCACCCGAAGTTATTTCTCGAGCTTATAGTATATTCATGTGAGTCTCTTGTATTTCAGATAGTGATTTAAAGAAGAAAAAGGAGATAGTCACCAATGCTTGATTCCCACCCCAGGCCGGTTTTGTGTGATAGACTGTTAGAGAATATAAAATGTGTCATGTTCAAATGGGCGATTCCTGATAGACTCATTGAAGTCAGTAAAATGATATTGAGGAAGACCATTAACGAAATTGTTCTTTGAAGCCAAAAGGTTTTGAAGGGTGTTTGGTCACTGAGTTGACAACATCAATCACGTTCTCACACTTACCAAAGAAATGTGTAAATTATGTCCTATATCTAAGTTACATAAGACCACACTTTGGCTGCATACTTACTTTTAGACAAGTGGTAAATGTTCATCACCACTTTTTGACTTTCATTGGCATATCTGTCCTACATTGGTACATTGATATCAACAGTCATAAAGTCTGCTTTGTAGTCCAGCTATTCATTCACTTTTGAAAGTGCTGTAATACTAATGAAGTATAGCAAATCAAGCTGAAGCAGAAAGCTACAGTAATATTTGTGTGCCGGCTTTGATGTTCTGCCTCTTGCAGGTTTCAGTGGCTTTTCATCTATTCTGACATTGTCTCTTTGTAGTATGTAATTGTTAATGAAGTCTGGGAGATTATTTGTGTTGCATCAGCTGATCATGTCCTGTGGCTCCATTCCTGCCAAGAAGAAAGAAAACCCACAGACAGTTCTGTCCCACACACTCTGACTTCTCAAAGGACACAGATGAGTCATAAGCCGATGATGCCTTGCTTCCGAACTGCCTATTGCTGCAGCAATTGCATGGTAGATTTTGGATATTTTCCATCAGAATCAATATGTACTGGCACTCATTTCTCTGAAACCTTTATTTCTGACAAGATAACTACTGTTTTTAGCTACTCTTCTGGAACATGTAAGGGTTTTTCTAGTAATATAGAAGCATCTTAGACGTTAGGAGAACTAGTTATTTTGATTATAGAAGGCCAAACTCAACTAAGCTCCTCTTTAGTCCTGGAGTTAATACCTACACATTGTAAGGCTATATTTATTGATTTAGGAACATATACTACACTCTACAGCTGTATATCTGCTGTGGTTTCACTGGACCTCATAAGTGTCCTGCACTTTCTTGGAGGGGATAATTACAAACTGCCTCTTTTCCTCTTTTCTGGAGTTTCACAGTGACATTTCCTGGATCTAGTACTTGCCACGCTAGAACAAATAAAGAAATAATGATGAATGCATACAGCACCAGGTGGCTGTTCCAGAGCTGTATATGATTTTTCTTTTACATCCTCATCTCCTGGATATGTCTTAATGCTCAAGAAATATTTTTGTGCTGTAGATTGTCTATCCAGTTTTTATTTGGCTTGGAGTAGAGTCAGACTTGTTTTCACTCTATTTCATTGGAATAGAGTAGCTCATGGACCTCCATTTATGTCATCACCCCCCCACTGTAGGTGTCATAAAAGAAGCTGCTTTCCCAAAAACAACATGTGGAGGGATAAAGAAGGCAAAATGCCCAAAAATAATAATGGAGAGAGGAGGAGAGCAAGATGCAAGGAGAGTATGCACTTTTTAAAATTCAATATTCTACTCTTCTTTACTTTCCCAAATAGTCAACTTTGGGAGAATGGCGTATGTAGATTCAACAAGAAGAATATACATAATTTCATATATATAATATACACACATAGGTAGCATATATAAATTATAAAACTGTATGTAAATTAATGTTTATAGTTAATTGGACAATGGCCTCTAGTCTGAAACTTATTTATTCTTTATCAACTTCATAAAAGTATTGAAAGAGCTTTCTTCTGACTGTCATTATTTTCTATTATGCCTTTTTTAATTACAGGAAGCAAGGGTAAGATGATATGTAAATCTCTAATAATGTTCTTCATGTGTTTGCTACCCTGCACAATACCTTGAAGTTGCAGAGAAGACATCTCTGAATTACCTACAACATCCAGAAACCAGGGAAAAAATGCAGAAGCCCAGGGCAGATATCATCCAGATGCTAGCTAAAGCAGCAAATACACATATCTCAGCATTTTGCTTAAGGGCACCAGTCCACTTAGCAGCAGATTATTTCTCACCCCTTTTACCTACAAACTCTAATTTGAGAAAGACTTGGAGCATGCTACGTGTGCAGCAGGTGTTTCTTCCACTGCTACCAATCATTCGATCAACAAACAATGGAAATGAAGTGCTGGGATAAATTAATCATATGTTGCTGAAATCTGGCAATGCCTTTTTAACTGGAGGGCTCCAATCTTTTGGCAGAAGTCAAAGACCTTGCAGTGCAGTGGGTAACGTGCCGTACAATGTGTGCGGAAGGGACACCAGGATTCACTCCCTGAAGTGACACTAAGCCTTGTCCCACTGCTTCTGAGCAACTCACAGAAACTGGAGATTCCACAAGTGGCTGTATTTTGACTGAGGTCAACTTGAGACTGTTACATATGATTTGGATGACTGTAGAGTATGTGCTTGTGGAAAAGAAAGAAAAGGATTCACACCCATAACTGAATGATTCATTAACCTCAGTATTAATTTGTAATCTGTTATTGCTTCTCAAAATAACTTACATGCAGACACATGTGACATACTCATAACCTGAGTTCTACAAGGTAGCAGAGCATACAGCTCGCCTTGGGGTGCTTCTCTGGGGGTTTTGCTGAGACAGCAGAATGGCCCTGCTCTTGAATCCCGGGATCATATGATAAAGTAAGTCTGCAGAGTTCAACTGCAAGACTGGAAGGGCCATCAGATAAACATATCAGAGTCTGACTCTGAAGGGGAAAAAAGATGGTGTTAACATGCCATTAATACCTTAGTTACTTCTTACATATTATACATTATTGCTAGCCTTTTGTCTGTTGTGACTGAAAAAAAAGACACATCAAAATATCAGAGGCTTGATTACATTAGAGCCTTCAGGATTATATGCCTGTCTGGTTATGTATCTGTCTCTCTAGTGATATACCATTTGATCTAGATACACTAAAATTCATGCCACTTTCCAGCAGAGTCGGATATTTCAGGTGTATTAACAAGAGTTACGGTAGGAATGTTTTAGGCAATTCTTTTAGAATTGCACGTTCTTGAAGGAATTAATGCTTCCATCTCTTTTATAGAATTGGCTGAGGCAGATGCTACACCAAACCACCGATGGATGGCATGATCCTGTGACAGAAACAGGAAGGTGTGAGTCTAAGTAATGCCTTTTAATTTTGAGTCTTAAAAGAAGCAAACCAGCAGTATATACATACTGAAAACCAGCCATTTTCAGAGATAAATCTAGTAAAATCCTTCTTGGTAATTCATTTATTCTGATGCATGGCTACCTTAAAAGGTAGAGAAAGAATTTAGAAGATATCATCATCTTTTGACTAACCAGACATTATAAAATTGCTGAAGACATAAGAGAATCATCCATAGTTTTTTATAACCACCAATTGAAAATGACTGGGGTAGACATATGTTGCCAAAGAAAACTAATAGCCCACCTCAAGGATCTTTCAGTAACTCTGCTGGCTAAGAGGCAAAGGACTTTGGTATAGTATAAGAAATCAGCTTGAAAAAAATGCAGAGAAGAATCAGATTTAAAGATGACATATATTTTCAGCTTTACTAATAGTCTTGAATCTGATTTATACAAAAAGGTAGTTGCAACTTTCCAGAAAAAATACTCTGAAAGTAAGGTAACTACAGGGAATAGGCATAAATCTTATGGGGAAAAAAAAGTCTTCCCTGTACGTATTTTGCAACACTTAAGGGCTAATGGCTTATCCATAAAGCATGAAAGACTGAACGGGCAGGAGATGCTATTACATTTCCTTACATTACATGCCTTATACATGTCAAGGGAACATTCATTGTTCATTCAACTTATCATAGAGTCACAGAATCACAGAATGGTTCGGGTTGGAAGGGACCTTAAAGATCATCTCATTCAAAACCCCCTGCCACGGGCAGGGACACCTCCCGCTAGACCAGGCTGCTCAAAGCCTCATCGGTCTTGAACATTTCCACGGATGGAGCATCCACAACTTCCCTGGGCAACCTGTTTCAGGGCCTCACCACCCTTACAGTGAAGAATTTCTTCCTGATATTCAATCTAAATCTACCTTCTTTCAGTTTGAAGCCGTTACCCCGTGTCCTTGTGACAGATACAGTACATGCGACTATTTCCTAAGAACAAACAGAAGCAGAGCAGCAAGTGTGTGAACACTGTAAATGTGAGCACTGCATTTACAGACACCCAGGTTTATTTGCTTTGATATGACATTTCTTAGCTTCTTAACTCTTTTTTTTCATCTAGGATTTGCAGAGATTGGTAAAGTCCATTTCCTCATAGAAGACATTTCTTCATTCAAGAAAGCACATGTGTCTAAGACTTTGAGTTGTTCCAACAAACTTGACCCCAAAAAGCCTTGAAATCTTAATCACAAACCTGACAATTACATGTAAAAGTGATGGTGTACCAAAATTACTACATATAAGAGTAATAGCCAAATTTTCTTTCTGCTAATACTACTCTACATCCAAGCTCAGTTCAACCCACTATCTCTGTTTTGGTCAAAATGTCACCAAATGATCACCAAATGATTCAATAGGACTGTTTGCCTGTTGGAGGGTCCACGTTCAGGAATGAATTCACTGAGCACTTTTGCATCTCAAACAGATTTGAGTTTTACCCTTCATGCGAACATCTCTGAGGTTCCCTGCACCCCTAAGTGTCTGAATTCACCATCCCTAGAGGTATTTAAGAAACGTCTAGATGTGGCACTTCAGGGCATGCTCTGAAGGGCAGAGATTGTAGGGTTTTGGGT
>VXBH01008563.1:30868-53730 GCA_013400035.1 Rynchops niger | reverse complement strand
CTAATGCATGTCCTAGGCAAAACAGTGAAGTTACTCTACCAATAAATTCCTATCAATTTAAAACCAAAACAAACCAAACGACTGTTCTGATTAGATTTCACAGTTGACAATGAGCACAACGGCCCTGGGGACAGCCTGACAGACTCTGAAACCACCTTCAAGTTCAGACTGCCAAATTCTTGCAGAAGCAGTTTCAGCTCACCCAGAAGCGGCGGTGCTGCAGCCTGTCTGCTGAACTTCCCATTTTCCTCCAGCCCAGGCCCTACCTGCACATAGATGGCCATGAGCGCAGGCATGTGGTCAGGAGCAATCACCAGCTTTCATTATGTCTAACATCGGCCTTGTGCGTGAAGTGGAGACAAGTCTTACAAGACCAACAGGCAGAATGGTTCTGCCAAAGGAGTAGGAATCAATACAGTTTGTAATACAAGTCTCAAGATGATGTATAACAGGGACGGGATGGTTCAGATAATAAGTCTAAAAAGCACCACACAGTATTGTCCTACATATTGGTAGGAGATTGTTTAGAATCATTGTGAGTAACACTTTTCCATGAAGTCTTATGTGAAACTGTAGTGGAAAGGGCTGCTCTAACTCCTCATAGAGAGTAAGAAAGGAGCTTCAAAGCAGAAATAAAAAATAATCTTGCTTCTGCACAACATTGGTAATGCAGCTGCCAGAATGCACCTAGTTTTGCTGTCTACATTTAAAAGTTTAAATAAACCAAATACTGACAACATTCCCATTAAATGTCACCAAAAGAAACAGGAGCTGGAAAATCCACACTGCCACATCACTGTAAAAATGAAACTTGTTTTACTTTCTAGGTGCAATTTGAGAGTTAATTTGATCAACTGTATACAGGTATTTGTACCTCCAAAAGAGACCATAAGGCAGACAGAGGGCTTTTCAATCTCACAAACAATGACATAACAAGATCCGAAAGTTGGATGCTGACATTAGATAAAAGTTCCTAAAGATACTTACTACATTGGAATAGTTTGAACACACTGCACTGTGCTTTTTAAAATGCAAGTAACTAAGCATTCCCAGGAACATGCTCCCAACAAGACCAACGTAGCCTGTATGCAGGAAGTCACATGAGAAGGAATTCTCAGATAAACCAGCTATAAGGCATCACTGAACCTACATCTCTGCAAGGGCTCTCATGCAGGACTCTTCTGTCCAGGAAACTGCAAACATGGATATGTATGACATAAGACCAGCGTGTTCCCCTTTGCATAGTGACTATGTCTGCAGCTTTCAGATTCCAACACCAGAAATAGCTGACAGCCTGATCTGCTTTTAAGGATCAGTAGGAAAAAGATCCTGGAGCACCTGAGTAAGTAACAGCCATACTCCTGTAAAGTAAACTTCAGCTTATGCTATGACATACAGTCCACAGAAATGCCGATGTTTTACTTGGTGCATATAGTCATTTAATTTGCAGTTTATACATACAGAAGTAGTTACAGCCTTCTAAGGGTACATCTGTCTCCATGTGAATGTTAATAGCATGACTAAAGACCAGGATATAAATATTAACATTTAATTGTTAATCGCTGCCTAGTTCAAATATGCTAAACACTTTAAAGCTAAATGAAAAAGCAAGAAACACATTACTGTCTTGAAGTACACAACATAAAGTACATTACTAATCCACAGTAAACAATGCTGTGTCTAAAATAGTAAAAGCAGCTCCGCTTAACATATTATTACACTCCTCAGTGTAGTTGTATAGACGTTTGAACCCAAGTGCATTATGTGTATGCTTACTCAGGTTAATAAAGGTCTTCTCTTTTAGAAACAAATATTGTTTACTATACACTCTTCCTGGACCAGTGAAATACTACAAACTAGTAGGCTTGGTCAGCTTCTATAGGAGACTGAAATAACAGTTAATAGATGCTATAAGGTCTAAACATTCAGGAAAAACAAGTCATAAGCATAGAATACCAGGTATAGGGAACCCAAATAAGTGTAATTTATTCAATTTCAGAATGCAGTAGTTCCAGTGGTGGCTCAGCTACTGGAATTAATGAGATTTAAAAAAAAAAAAAAAAAAAAGCAAAACCCAACACTTCCTCTTTATTTAAATCAACATGAATTGACTACTGTTAGGAGGGCAGGGACGGAAAGCAAGGAGACGTTTTGTTTGCTTGTATGCAAACAGGACACAGGAATAACCACATTTCTTTTAAAGTTCTGCATCCCTTTGAAAAATAATTGTCCCAAGTGTGCCCCTGCAATTCAGTAAGCTCCTGTGAAATCTTCTCCAGTGCCCACAAGCATATCACACACACAGCTCCGTAGCTGAGCTAACCACATAAGGTTTATTCTCTGCGAACCAAAATTTTCCTTCCTTTTTTTTTCCTTTTTTTTCCCCCCTCCTCCCTCTCCCTAAATATATTTATTTCCCGACAGTAAAAAGACTTCCCTGGAGTCTCTTTCATGCTTTTTCCAGAAAACATGCAGTACTTTGGCTACCTTTTTTAACTACCCAGTATATTTTGACCTTTAGGTAAGCAGCAACTTCAGTAACAACGAAAGTCTTCTAGATTATCACACAGCTTTTTCTTCATTGTTTTTTTAGAAGCAATGCAACTTTTTGGAAGGTTTTAATGGCTTGAGCTTTGACCTACCCTAGCACATAATTAATTAGTGTGTATGCTTTTGTGCATTTTCAGTATCTAAATGAAGTATCTAAATACAGAATCCTTAGACATAGTTTATATGGTGTGATTTGGTTAGGGTTTTTTTTAATTATTATTTGAAATGTTATCATGCTAAGAAATCACTGCTAATTTCATTGTTATTTATTATGAAAGACATCTACTAAAAGAATTTGAACAGGTTTTCATATAAGGCTGACAAACGCCCTCTTTGCTTCCTCCCTCCCCACAAAAAAAAAGACAAAACCAGACCCATTTTAAGCTGTTATTATTTTGTTCTTCATACAGTAGATAAAGCAAGCTCAGGCTTTTCTGGACCATGAGTAACAAGCCCCTGCCACAAGGTCTATTTCCTTCTATTTGCAAAGATTCTGCTTGCATTTGTTACAGGGCCACTCCAGCCCAGTTTCCCCTTAGTGGGAAAAAACCTCATCTGCATGCCCTTAGCCAAATTTCTTGTTGCAGTTCTTCTCCTCTCCCCCTAGGAGGAAACCTTTTACTCAAGGTCACATTCATCTTCCATGAAAAGAAGAAACACAATGACTGACAGAAGCCTGTCTTGGAACACATAATACACCTTCAGAGAACTCCTATTTTTAACAAATGAATTGTTAACACAAAGGTTTCCTTAATTCTTTTAATTCCATCATCTCAGTCAGGCAATGGTGGAAATCAGTTTTCTTGCAATTAAAGGATGGTAGAATTCCCTTCACTCAGCAATTTGCCATGTAATGAAGCCAGCTTGTCTTCCGCTGCACCTTCTCACTTCAGGCTAGCCCTTTCCTTTCCTTACTGACCTGACCAGCCATGCCATTCTCCCTGCAGGCTTTGTGGATTAAATGCTTGTACTTCTCAGTCAAGATGGTTATATCTGTGTACAATTTACAGCTTGAAGGAATTCTCACTGTCCTTCAAAGCACATCTCACCAGCACCAACTTCCCTAAACCACTTTGTCTCCCTCACATTCTTGGATTTCTTCTCTTTCCTCCCACTGTCTCTCAAATCTCCACAAAATATCCATCACAGATCTATTTTACGGATGCTTATCTGTGCATATCAGAAACAGAATCATAGAACGGTTCAGGTTGGAAGGGACCTTAAAGATCATCTAAGCTCCAACCCCCCTGCCATGGGTAGGGACACCTCCCACTAGACCAGGCTGCTCAAAGCCCCATCCAGCCTGGCCTTGAACACTTCCAGGGGTGGGGCATCCACAACTTCTGTGGGCAACCTGTGCCAGTATCTCACCACCCCCACAGTAAAGAATTTCTTCCTAATACCTAATCTAAATCTCCCCTCTTTCAGTTTGAAACCGTTACCCCTTGTCCTATCATTACACTTCCTGAACGTTGCACTGCATTAGGCATATCCTCTAGATTCAGAGCAATGTGATAAATACAGCAAAAACAAATGCCGAGGGCAGCCCTTTTAATGATACTGAATTTTTCCATTGCATAGATTAGTCTTATCCATAGCTGCGAACTACCTGATTTTCTAAACACGGGGACTTTAACTCATAAATACTTCTATCCCCATAGCGATGGGCTTTCTGAACTTGACACTGAATCCTCTGCAGCCTTTACCTCAATGCTGGATTGAAGGGAAATAATTCCACATCCCACTGCTAAATTCCCTGCTCACCAAACTGCATCAGCTTTTCAGATAGGATGCAACAGCTTTATACAATGAGGTTGATTCTTTCCTTGCAGCTCTGTAATAGGCATGAGAGGCACAATACAAAATACTCTGCCCTAGGGTAGCACAGTAATGCTCCTGGCAGCTGAAATAGTCCCTAGAGCTGCACAGAGCCCCTCAAGAGCGTGTCTAAATCATACTTACGCCAACCAAGGCAACCCAGAAACCAGGGGAAACAGAAGATGCGAATTCCTGTGCCTCTGGCCTCTTGTTTGGCTGTACTCATTGCAAAATGCACAGAATCAAGCCCTATAATGTTTGTATTTAGACAAATACAGAAATAAACTGCTATGAAGAAAAACAAATGTATTTTTCTGTTCTTTTGATTACTAAAAGAAAGGACAGAGGAAAAGCTTTCTTTATGGTCTCTACAGAATTTTTGCATTATAATGATTGATGTCTTTCTGCCTGATGATTTTGTGCTTACTTTCACGGCTGAGGATAGACACGAGAATTTAACTCAGCATCTCTGCAGGATAGGAGGGGAGAAGTAGTATGCACAGTATGTTCCAAAGCACAAAAATACAGCTTTACTGCCAGTTGACAGTGATAGGGCACCAGTGGTAATGGTAACAGAGGTGCACAGAGCCATTCTTGTCCTTTGAATCTGGCGCTAACCAATAAGTCTTCCCATTCAGTATCACTTTTGTTTCACCAACAAAGTCAGTTAAGTAGCTACTCGGCGGGGCGGGGGGGGCAGCAACCTCAGAATGAATCAAATTTCAAGGAAGTTAAGGTATAGATTCACTGTTCACTCAGGAGCTTTTAAAAAGCAGATATCTGCTAATTTAATTCAGTATTTTCTGAGATCTATAGAATTTAGAAGTACATAAAACCACTCTAACTTCTTTTCTTGGAAGTAATGAGTGGTATTTCAACCCTATCGTCAACAACCAAAAGCTAGAATTTACTTCCTTTTTGTCTAACCAGTATTAAAAAAAAAAAATATATCAGTTGCAACAATCTAGACCAAATGATATCTCACAGCAGCAGCCAGCTATTGCAACACGGAATTCAGCAGGGCTGTGTAAGCCACTCCAGAAACTGTGATCTTCCATACGCAGCTACCCTGGCCTGAGCCAAAGCTCTGCTGCCACACGAGGCTAGGCATCTGCGCTACTGAGGCTGTCAGCAGAAGAATATGATGTGTAATAGTCACTGCTATGACACGTTCTCAGGTTTGGTTTGCTGACACACTGAAATAATGGCTAGAGAGATCAAAAATATGGAAGGAGGCTTAGGCTGGCATTTTTTCATCTTTAGAAAACTGTATCAAAGCTATCTGCAGTGAAGGACACCTGCCAAGGCAGTACGTAGATATATGTCATAAAGGGAGCAAATACATGTTAGGTAAACAAGTATCTTGGCTTCATTTTAAAAAATAAAAAAATTTAAAGAGGCAACAACCTCCCCCCTAGAAAGAACAATAGAGACAAACCAAAGTTCAGTAACAACAGCCCCAAGACCAAGAAAGCACAGTAAATGCCTCCTGCAATTAGTAACATTTTAATAAAAGTAAAGTAATATTCAGGTGTAGGTCCTTTACTACAAAGGCGTATTTCAGCTAAAAAAATGAACTATAGGTCTTGAATTATCTGAGGCTGTAGGGCACAGTGGTCTATTGGAAGCCCTGCTCAAAAAAGCCGCACATACTTGCTTTGGAAGGCAAGACACCCTAGTAGGCAAAGGCTAAATCTCAGTTCTGTGTTTGTGTGCTGTAAAGCTAAACTCTTATTACTGAATTTCATGCTTAATGCAGGCAACCCAGGAGTTCTGTGGAGAATCTGGATTGATTGCAGTTTGCTATGCATGAGCTGGAGAATGTGGGAGAGCCCTGCTGATAGCGGACTCAAGAGTATTCTCTAAAGTTCGCATTCTCCTACACAGACAGTTGTCCACCTCCTGCAGGAAGCCAAGTGGGGCCAGCCACACTGTCTTACCACCTTTGGATTCTTGTCTGTCTAGAGAAATGTTTGTCTGGTTATTAAGGGGCAATCTTCCAGTTCCAGCTTGATCAGTGCAAAGCGTACCTTTGGCTGCATTCTGGTTAAGTCCAATATGTAAGATATATACATAAATTTCCCTTATTTAAGAGGAGCCTTATCCTAGGATTTATTAGACGAGCTCACTAAAGGAGAACTCCTCTTAAACCAGGAAAAAAAAAAAACACGGGAAGGGCGCAGACAGAAGGGGAAAGAAAACCCAGTAACCTTTGATTGTCATGCCAGCAAATAATGCTGGCCAGCTTTCTACTGTACCTTTCTAAATGCAGTAATACATGCTCACTGATTGACCTTGACACTACATTCATAACTGTTATAATTTTGGCAATTTCCGTCGGTTACTTTGTCTCTTTTATATAAGCAAAGAGATTGTACCAGGATCTCCACAGTAGTGTCTGAGGGAAGTAACAGACAACTTCACTAGCAGCTCTTTTGGGAGGTGAATCTTATTTCTTGCTTTTCAGTACATACTGTTTAGGACTAACTAACAGAGACACATCCTGAAAATAGAGGCCCTAGAAGTATCTGTTTCAAATTATAAGTTTTGCTGCTGATACTGTTATTAGGGAGGAAACACTTCCAGGAGGTTACAGATCCAAACATTACTTGAGTTAGCAAGACAAAGGGAGAACAAGATTATGTGGGGGCTTACAGGAAGTCTATCTACAATGAAGTTTACTTTCCATAGGGAATGCTTGATAAAAATACTACTCAAAAGCTTGCTTCATAAAAACACTACTTTAAACAAGATTAACTCTGTGCAGCAAGATTTTTTAAAGCAACAACTAGCAGTAGGAATGATCTGTGCCAGAGAAGAGCAAGCTTACTCCTGTTGTCTTGAATTTGGGTCTTGCCAAAGGGAAAGTAATGCACATTTTGGGCTTTTGAATAACATGAATCCATTTGTAGATTGGCCTGTTTAATAGCAGATAATTAGAAAATAATTAAGACATGCCCAGAGACATTAAACATTTGCTTTTAAATCAAAATCTCCAATTTAGCAAGTACCATCCTCTTAATTACAGCTTCTCAGTAATCAAATTGATTGTCTAGGGAGTTACCGAATTCACAACTCTGTCCTTCACACCTCTCAGACACCACATATCTTATTATTAATGTCTGTCAGCTAGTGAAGTGTTTTATCTGAATGTGGCATGGAATAAATATTTTGCTGAGGGTTATGCAAGAAAACTGCCAAGTTAGGAGTCAAGTCTCTGCCACTTGAGTCCTGCTTGAGTGAATTAGCTAACAGATCCTCCCATCCATAAGCTTAACAGACAAATGTGTGAAATTCATTGGCATTTACCTAAAAACTCATCTGCTTCTAGCCTTGTGATAGACAGGGGTACATTCATCAAACACTTTTATTTAGCAGATTTTCTCTTTGACAGTTTATTACAACAGCAACGAACATTCACTAGCCAGCACACTGGACACTATAGAGAAAAGCCAAAAGGATTTTCTGATGTACCAGCCCTAAGCAAAACATTATAAGAAGCACTGAAGTATTGATCTAAACCCTGAAGTTACACAATAAGGACCACCTCTTCCAGTTGCACATACAAACAATGCAAAATGGACCTGAAGTGGTTAAAACCACCTGCAACATTTACTGCTTTGTGAAGAAATCTCACCTATCAAACCGAAGCATTATCTCTCCAGTAACTTCCTTTTAACTTCAGGAAAGGGAAGCAAATGAAGCAGTGTAACACTGTTGCTTTCACACTTTGAAGAGAATGCGGCTCCCTTGGGTGTGAATATGTATGGCAACAAAATCAGCTCCTTAACTACCCTACCTGCCTCCTAATTACGTCCCAGTGGATCTCAGAGGCAGCTAAGAATACAATTCAAATAACAATCTTTTTACTTAATATTTCACAGACATTTTTTATCAGATACTGATGTCAGCATGAACGCTCTGTTCAGTTTCTGTGGGAGGTCTTTTTTCTTTTGACATGTATTTAAACACCTATTTTCTATATGAAGTGAATTTTTTTCTCCAAAATCTATACAGCTGTTCCTACTACAGTCTAGTATGACTTACCTACATGGAAGCAAGAAAATGCACTTAGCTGTCTTTAAGTGAATTAATGAAAATGAATTAAGCCTCCATATGGATATTTTTATTCATAATCCAAGTGAGCTTCATTTGATTAACTGTTTCACTCCTTTAAAGCAATCTACATCCAGTTAAGCCCCTTTGATTCTGAATAACTCATCTGCTGAGTTTAGCATAATCCATTTAACCCACTTACATTCAAGTTAATTCTCCTGGAGTGTTCCCATGTAGAAAAATTTTAATAGTCTTAAAATAATGTAATTCAATTGAGTGGTACGCACACACCACTTCATGCATATCATCTACACTTCAGACAAGAAAAGCAAAATTGATGAAACCAAAACTCCTACTAAAAACAATGTCACACCTTTAATCCTTTTCACACTTACCTTTCTCACATTATAAAAGTCTCGATGGGGATTGCTCTTTAGTTCTTTAAATTCTGACATTTCATTTAACATCTCATGTAAACTAAATTTAGATTCTAAAAAGTTAAGCCTCCGATGACAATATGTTTTTCTGTAAAAGCAAAAACAAAAAATTAACTGTAACTTAAAACTATTTGCATTTCAAGTTCAGAAAGAACTTGAGAGTTTTCATAGTAAAGACAAATGTTTGTTTTTTTTTTTTATGAAGACCAAGAAAATTCTATTCTTCTTATCGTACTGGTTAACAAATATATAAGTCAACGTCCGATACGATTTCAGACCAAAGTTATTAGTTAAACCCCAAACAGAACTCTACATAACAATATTATGTCCTTTAAGTTGTCTGAGTATTGTTACCACTGCAGTTCCTTTGGTAATGATGATCAGAGAAAACATAAAACCTATAATAAAATGTGATGTCGATTGCTACTACTCTGAAACCATACCTACAATAGGGCATCTTGTATATATCTATATGTATATATTCTCGTAAATAACAGAAACAAGCAGTAATCCAGATTTACTCACTATGAAAATAATGAATAAAAAAAAACAACCCTGGAGTTTATTTTTTCAATGTGAATATAAGAAGCCAAGGTAATATCCAATATACTTTCCTTTTTTTATGCCTTAAAACCACATATATTGTGTACAAACACTTTATTCCAAAATAATTTCTTATGATCTTTTTAGAAAAATAATGCTTTTTTGTTCCTGCTTGCCTATTTCTCTGTCTTCACTTTCATCTTCTGTTAGGTTTCTCATTCTATTTTTAACCAACACCATGTTGACCATCTGTCAATTCTTATTGAATCTACAATATTTTTGTAGCACTATTAATGTAATAGCCTTCTTTTTTCAGATTTATTGTTGACAATCTCCTTTCAGTGGGACACAAATCCCATTATGGATTTGAAAGTCCAATTCAAACACAGTCTCACTGTATCTGATACTGATCAAGACCTGTTTTTCCCCTGCAAGAAGTCTTTGTTGGGTTATTATTCATGACACTGGAAGACTGAGGAATAGGGGTGAGATTTCACCAGTTTAAGACCAGCAAAGATTAAAGAACAATGGGTTCTTGATCTCCGAGCAGCCCCACGTGTGGTAGACATAAATGACAGGAAAGCACTGACTGCAAACAGGGAAACAATACCGTATGAAGAGCTTATGCAACAGGATTACTGAAAAGACTTTTTCCTTTTGGTTTGTGTGTATTTATCAGGGAGTGTCAATCAGCATGCAAAAGCTTAATCTGAAGAAGTGAAAGCAGCAGATGATTGTTCCTACATTCACAAAAATGCTGAGTGTTCTAACATCCTACCAAGGCTCTTCTTACTTAGGGCTTCCTGATAAACACTGTTACCAAAAGCTGAAAAAGAAAAGGTCTTCAGTATGACTTTCGTTTCAAGTTTTTCCTCCTTGTCCTTTAATCTTCTCCACATCTGCCTTTTGGAATATGGAAAGAGAAACTGCAAAGGCATTTAGCCATTGCATACTGTAAACAAGCATACTCAAGCTAGCTTTGATTTGGAGCAAGAGTGCTGATAATGCTAGTGGAAGCATAGGCTTTTGCTCCTGGAAAAGTGCTTAGGGAATAGGACAGTTCTGGTCAGCCCATCTGCTTTGTCACTATCAATGCACAAGGCAGACAGATTGTGCTGCAGGTGTCAGACACAGACTCAAAGGGGAAAGAATGCGTCAGGTGCAACTAACTTGTCACAATGGAAGTGATGATCTCTCAAAGGTCAAGGGACCAGGAATGCAGTGCTGGCAGGCAGGGCAAATAGTTCAGAAGAACAATCCAGGTTTCTGCTTTGTTCCATCCTAGGTAGAATCTTTTCCTTTTCTAGTGTTGAGGCCATGAGAAACCTTGACATTTCCAGTCCTCAATTGTGAAGTAATCTTAAAAACCGGACGCATATGTTTTTGTTATGCACTAGGCAAGGACATTGCTTTGTCATGAGTGTGTCAGCTACTGTACTAGAGTTGTTGTATTTCTGGGTTTTAGAGATTTCCCAAGAGTTTGACGGTTCTGGGAAATTTCAGACCTAGTTTAATTGTGCATGCATGGATGTTTTGCAGCACATGAGCAGTTAATTGACATCTGGAATAAATCAGGCTGAATATTTATGTTGCTGAGTCGTTCTGTATGCTCTACCTATGCAGGCTTTCTCTTCGTGCAGCAAAAGCAGAACAGACATGAAGGAATTCCAGGCAATTGTTCAAAAACCTCAAATTCAGTATAGGCCAAAACAAAATAAAAAGAGGTGAGGTTCAAGTTGCAGTTCCCATGCCTCAAGAAGTTTGGGTCAGATTTGACTTAAATGGGAACATTTGGCAAATTTCTTGCTTTTCTGTTAACTGCTTCTCATTTTGCCACAGTTGATGCAGAGAAACTAAAGAAATGAAATACAGGCATATGTAGGTTTGGTTGTGTTTTTTTTTTTTCTCTCCTTTTAAGTCTTTTCATGATGCATTAATGCCTGAAAAGGGTGAAACAAAACACTACTGTAGAATGCATACACTGAGGAATTAAATATCACAAAAGTGAGAAGTATTAAACTAAAGGTAACCATCAGCCTAAAGGGGGAGAGAAGAAAGAAAGGGAAACATACGTTGGACCATCTGCAATTAGAGCAAGAACGTGGCTCAGGTCAAGGGTATAGGTCTCCAGGTCAGGATATGGCAGACTCCGAGGCTCATGGAGTTCCATCATTTCTTTGTTATCATAAACAAAGGGAATGCCACCTTTTATCTTGATAACATAATCCAGATTATCTGGTGCATCATCAAGATTGTAAGGATCTTCATTTTCTTCTGGGGGTGAATGGAAATCTGGAAATAAATTTCTATTTAGAAGAAATAACTTACACAAAAGGCAAAATAATTACAAAAAGGACTTTCTGCTTCTATAATGCTTCATTTATAGCAGATCTTAATACTTTCATTAAAATCACATTTACAGTTACTGTAAGAGATCTGTTGTTACAACACAGCTTTATTTTAACATGCTGTAATTGCAGTCGCTCTTTAAGCAAAGTGCCTACCTTAATTCAAATATTATAGAGTTCTCTGAACCAATGTATAAATAGACTTAATACTACTCTTTATTAATGTATGATGGCACAAGTTTCAGAATAAGTTTCCAGCAGTATTTAAATTAGGATGATTGAAAGTACAGTTGAGATTTTTGAACAATAAAACAGTTGTTGACTTCATACCCACCTTCATTATTTTCTTTTCACCTTCTGACTCACCATAGTAATTTTGGAAGTTTGTATTTAAGCACATAGTAATGCAGCTGTTCTCATAGTGAAACATCAGTCAGAAAAGAACAGGCTGTGTTTTACTTCTTTACCCTCTGCCCTTCCCACAATCTAATGAGCTAGACTAGTACATACCTACCAGGACTGTTTCATCTTTCCTTCAACTAGCAGCAAATACACTTCAGCTCATGGTAGAGCAGGTAATAATTTAAGACACAGTGACCACTCACTCTGACCAAGGCAGTGGTTGGTTTGAAGGTTTTTTGGGATTTAGTTAGTTGGTTGGTTTTGTTATTTTGATTGGGTTAGGTTTTTTGTTTGTTTCTGCTTTGTTTGTTTGGTGGGTTTTTTTGTAAATAAAACTCCTTATTTTTATGCTTAATTACTTTTGAATAGGACCAAAAGCACAGAAGCCAGAGATAGTACAACACAACTCTACTTTTCCCCTTGGACTTCCAATCATGACCAAAATTAGAAAGTATCAGAAGCACATTTTTTCTGAGAATCAGGTAAACACACATACTTCTGGGAGATTCAGCTTATGTGAAGACTCAAAAATTGTGAGTGTTCATTGCTTTTTTTACAGTATCTAATGCAACTAGCATAAAATAAGTGTCTCAACTTCATTTATGTCAACTGAAATATATTCTTGGGCCCAGTCTTATCATTGAGATTTCTTCTTTTACCTGTACAGTTAAGCCAAGGCAGAAAAGTAATTAATCAGTCCTTTTATTCACCTAGAGCACCTGAATGTATGTTATAAACTGAATGTATGTTATAATCTCTAAGATTTATAACTATCCAGCTCAAACAGCTGCTAATTAAGACATTGTGTAATGAGATTTTATTTTTTATGTTGTAAGTTTAAAATCATAACTGTAAAAAAGTTATTAACCTAATAACTTGGAAATATCTCCCTGGCAGCTGTTCCAAAATATCTTTCCTGTCTTGAATATTCAGTGCACTGTCTTCTTTATACTCCTTCTGTATAACAAACACTTGAAAACAATTCACCCTCTTTCAACCACTGAGCTAGATGGTAACTGATTTTAAATGTCACTTTGTGGCTAAGAATACATTGGATTGTCCACATGGACACATCTACAGTGGCATATCTGTACAGATCAAAGGTTGCTCCTTACAGGCTAATCCAAAAACTAGCAGTGCAAACAGTTTAGTGCACAAGCAAAGCTTTCAAGACACAGCTTACCTAAGTGACAAGCATCATTTGTGACATACACAGTGGGGAACAGGTTCAGCCTAATAAGCCTCGTTGAGATCAGAGTTTATTAACTCAGGCAGAATGCCCAACAAATATAGCTTCCAGTCTTGACCTGGTAAGTGTACCACGCCTATGAAATTACTGACTAAGGGCTTGCTAACTGGTATGTCTGTATCGTGCTTCAATGTACAATGTAGATGAGCTCATAATCCCTTTTATTTCGGCATGCCAAGATCAGGAGGAATGACTTTTCACTTTAAACCATATCCGTATATCTTTTTCCTGAAGGAACATAAGCGTACTATTTACCATCCCATTTGCTGCCCAAAAAAGAGCATCTAATATGGGGGTTTTTTAAGCTTTTGACAGCTTCAAAGTTGCAGATTAGACACAGCATTTACAATTTCGGTCCATCGGTGATTCTCTACCACTTATTAACAGAATAAGTTACAGAGGCAAAGGCACTCAGAAGAGATCATCAGGAAAACCCAACTTACCTTTACTACAGCAGTGCATGGGTTTAATTCTATATTTTAAAAGGAACAAAAAAGATATTCACCTGGATACACTTCATCTTCCACCTTCCATTTTTCATCTTGCATGCTACACAAATACTGAGATGTTGTTCTTGGGAAGCGATGGTAGGCAAGACGTGAATACTTTTCTCGGATGAGAAGAGCTTTCACCAGACTCTTGGCAGCTTGTTCATAATCATCAACTGTAACCTGAAAGGAAAGTCTGGATAAATACTGACAAAAATAAAGCAGCAATTTTAGCAACAAACGAAATCCACACCGGTAACAAGGAGACTGAATTTCCAGAAATGTAAGTGTAGGTGGCTTGACCATAAGGATATTACCTAAGGTCTCAAGGAGCCAGTCACAGAAGCAGAGTCCAAATACAACGCACAAAACACACACGTGCAAATTTTTTTCTCCTACCATATGTTACCCACTTATTTAATGCTTGATGTTTTTATTTGATTTATTTTTTATGATAAAAAGCATTACACAACCTGACCTTGACTTTAACTGTTTTACTAATCAATGTGTTCACAAAGCAATTTACAGTCTGTTACAGAGAGCCATAATATACTGGCATTTCAAACTTTTTATACATTAACTGCTTGTGGTTTGGGATTCCCCAGATACAGAAAGGGGAAGAAAAAAAAAAAAAAAATGGTTTCTTACCCCCGCACAGTAGTCCCCACTAATTGAAACTCTCTGAAACTCTGGTACATCATATGGCACTTGGACTGGCAGAAAAGCAGTTGGAAGAACTGGTGTTGCGGGAGACAGAACAGGATTGGATGATGGTGCTTTCCATTCCTGAGATGGAATTTGTAATGACAAAGACTGGGATCGAATCATCTTGAAACTTTTCTTCCTACAAATTCATGGTATAAAGCATAAAATAAGCCATGGTATAGAAAACTGATTACAGCAAAGAAATCACTTCCTAAGAAGTTTTTACAAATGAAATCTCTCATACCACAGGAAAAATGTTGGTCACAAAATATTTGTGTTTTTAGCTTTTTTTTTTTCTATTGACATTTCACATCATGTATGCTACACACAACTGCACTTACTCTCCACACAAATACAATATGCCATAATTTATTTACAATCTCTGTAAGATGCCCTAAGGTTTGTTTTATTTCACTTCTTACAAATTCAGTTTCAGCAAGTCACTGTACAGAAGGAAAATGCCATCACAGTGCATACTTTAGCAGGAGTTGATTCTTAGAGACTAGCAGCATCAGAATTCAAGAAGTATCAGCCAGAAACAAGTGAATGTTAACAGAGTAAGCTGTTGTAATTTATCACGCTATTACACACGCTTTCCATTCTTTCCAAAACATGTAGGATTTAAAAACTCATCTAGTTGTCAGACGAAATTTCATATATTGTCATTCAGTTAGATTTGTAAGAAAAAGGATGAGCACATAGTTATTCCTTAGGCAGTGTCTGATGAAGCTTGAGCAAAAGGCTAATGTTGGTTATGAGAGTAATAACATAGCATGCCTTTTCTCAGCAAAACTGTTATAGGTGTGTAACTTAGACAAACCAGCTAAAAAAGAATGCTGTATTTTTCACCGAAGTAATTGTAATACCCTCAAGTGAAGTTCTGCAATATCTCTAAAGATTTAATTAATTTTCCTTACTCAGTTTAAATGTATTTAAATGTATTTTAAATATTCATATAATAAATAAACATAATGTTATAAGCTACCTGTGATATCACTTTCTTTTGCACTGTGGAAATACTCCCTCATTTCATAAACTAGATGCCAAAGTAAACATTAGTAAGAACCACTAGCAAAGAAAAAGGAATACTGGAATACTCTCTGGAAGTTGTGTATTACTTCTGTGTCATTCTGAAGAATAAGAATATGTAGTGCCAGTACAATTAATACCCTATGACCAAATTCCATCCTCTCTTAAGTAGTTGTAGCCACCTTTGAAATCAGTATGAAATTCTTGAAAGGCAGTGTTGGATCAACTGCAACTGAAAACAACAGAAGTTTTACTCATATAACTGTTCTTGAAGTACACTTCAGTCCTGTAGGGCAGGGATGAATACTTGTTCTGTTCCCACATGTAAACAATATACATATAATATCCCACTTCCCACAGTTAAACTTGTGCAAAACTTAAGGTACAGCTTGACAGAATATATTTCTGTAAGACAATTTCCCAAATTAAAAGTGAAACTTCTTAGTTCAGAACGAAAGATATACCAAATAGTTGTTTGAAAACATCTAGTTTTCCCTTCCATGCTTGCTTATGAACATGCCAACTGGGAAACCCACTTGCACAATTAAAACCAAAAGTCTCAGCTTATCAATGCATCATACCTTAATTTAACTAAGTCCACTCTTCTCCCTTCTGTTCCAGAAAACAATGCCAAGCATTGCCCAACTGATTGTCTTCAGCTAACTGGGCACATGTGGTTAACCATCACTTTCAAAAGCTTCCTTGTTGGTCTGCTTTTTGATGAGTCTGTACACATCCAAGTCATTCGGTGTCAGGCTGCTGCTGAGCTCACATAACTCTAGGAAATAGTCTAGCCCGTCCACTGAAGTTAAGACACTAGAATAGGCTAATTATCAGGGTAAGGCTACCTCTCTCACAGAAGAAAATAATAAAGCAAATCAAGTTTGACTTCATTAGATTCATGGGTGACTGATTCGGGGGCGATTTAAAGGTGGACTGTACATTTTCTTTTTTGAAGAAACTCAAAATGTGCACTTTTATGGTTGATGGTAGTTAGATTTTATCTCTGTGAGTTAAAGAAACCTACTAATAACCTCTTTATGCCAATACTACTTTTCACCTTCTCCCTTGATGTTAAATGTCAAGACTTTGCATTCATCTATTTTTACAGAGACTAAAACAAGTAACATACCACTGTCATCTTCACTGTTTTAAAATTTTCCATTTCTCTGAATGAAACTAGAATAAAGGCTGGGAGGGGGGTGGGGTATGTGCAGAGAATAATGATTTTTCTGACTCTTTTTACATTAAAGAGTCTTAGGGTTGTGTTCACTTCCACCCAGATATGCTGTTTGTTAAACTTGCATAAGCAATATCTATGCTATTGCCTCACCAATCCAAGCTCCCTAGGGCCCATCCCCACACCTTCTGCACAGCAAGGAAGGACATCACACAGGTGCCCTTGGTACCTGCTCTTGACATTTCTGCTGAAGTAATAAAAGGCAGAATGTTACTTGTCAGATATTTCAATATTAACTCAAACTCATTTAAAAGGCTATTTTCCACTAAGAAAGCAACTACTGAACAAACCTTTTAGCTGTTTCCAAAGACTGTTGTTCTGCCAGCTCCTTCTGCAATTCCCTTTCCTTGGCCTCTTTCTGCCCAATAGGGCAGTCTTCGGGCACAGTGAATAGTGACAAGGCATCTTTGCTGTCTTCTTCTCGGAGAACTTTAGCAAATACCTTCTCAGCTAGAAGTCGCACATGCTCATCAACCTCAGATATGTTCAGCTTTGGAAACTGTCTGGGCATCTCGGCTAATAAGGAAAACAGTTGAAAAAGTTGTAAATACAGGAAGAATAAAGATACCAAAGAGAATAAGATAATAAAGAGACAAGAAAAGAATACGATAATAAAGAGACTGGGTTTTTTTTTTCATGGTATGGCTATCAAAATTAAGAGCTTAGAGCACAAGCAGAATAACATAGAACAGCTACACAGAATTTAAACTAGTATGCAGTACACAAGAACCACAGGCACGCACTGAGCATCTTTACTTATGGAGCCATGCCAATTTGTGAATTGGGAACTCCTTGGTATAGTCATGAAAATCCTAAAATATGTATGTAGTCATTTGCCAGTAGATTCCACTTAATCACATAACCAGACAGACTATTATTTGCGATACAATGTAGCTGTATGTACTTGCCCTGAACTTAGAAATCACATTCACTCAGTTGCTTGCTTTCTTCCCTGCTCAGTGACTTTAAACCAAGTTAGAAAAGACAGTTGCTCATTTCTACTTCACCCCATCCTGTCCACAAATAAGAAAGTCATGGAGCTGCTGTGAAGTAAAATGGTTGCTCAACAGGAGCAAGTATGGTGTAGTTCACTCAATGGCTTCCCCTGCCGCAATTTGTTTTCAGTAGTTCATATCCTGCTTTTGTACATGGAAAGGAGACAGGATATGGACTTTAATTTCTACTTGGCATTTAAATAATATTTTTCTAAAAATTTTGTTTTATATTTTTATTTAAGTAGCCTTTCATCACTAAATAGTTCCATTTTGTTATAGCAGCACTACTGAAAGTACCATCTTTAGTGTTTCTTCTATAGCTTCATGGCTTTANTAGTGTTTCTTCTATAGCTTCATGGCTTTATTTATATTTCATTCTCATGCAATCCAAAGTGTGACATATCTAGTAGCATTCTGGAGGAGAAAAAAAAATACAGTCCTTGTAAGCTGCTGACCAGCATTATTTATTATGTACTATAAAGCTTTTTGAATGCCTTCAGTATGATGGAGTTTGTAACAAATAAGATTAAATTCTTATTGCATAAGTTAAAAATAGCAATGAACATGTCACAACAAGTGCTGCCAGAATAAGAAGTCTGGGTCCAAAACTGGCATTTCAGAATCCTTTTTGGTTACAATAATGCAAACGTATTTTATAAGATAGCATTCATTTAAATCATGATGTATGCTGAAAGTCAGCATGGAACATGGCAGTTTTTAATCACTCCAAGCATAAATTATCAGGGCCACCATCACAGTATTTCTGTAGGCATGCTGCAAGTTTCACGTGTTGATATGTGATCCTTTTTGATATGTGATCCTGTTGTTTTCAGCCTAAAAGATTCTAATTAATGTCCACCTGTTTTCGCAGTTGCTTTGAGAACATTTTTGCTTTTATTCTAAAAGCAAATATAGTATGGAAAGGTGACAAGAGATACATTGGACCGTAACTTGGCAATTTAGTGGTCATCTGCATTATTTTATAATGAATTCACAGCCCAGGGGAAAAACATCACTGATTTTAAAGACCTGTGCATCTGACTCTATGCAGTTTTTCTGTCTGGAGAGTATTTGTTTTGGGATTAGTATTAAGTCTTCATAAAAATAAAGTATAACTACATAAGAAATATAAAAATACATACACATGTAGCTGAATGATTCAATGACAATGCACTATGATGTCTTAGAAGCATCCAAACTTAGATTCGGTTTCTCAATTTCAAACCTCAGTGAAGTCATGGGAGTCTCTCCGCTGACCCCAATGAATACAGCTGTCAGCAACAGTAACTGCCATACATACAGTTGCCAGCAACAAGGCCTTTTGGACCACTTCAGCCAGGCAACAGCAGTCTTTATAGTTACTCGACTATAATAAGAGTGCTAGCTACAATAGTAAAATGTGGAATAATAATGTTTCTTCTGCTGCTAAATCAGCAATTAAAATATTCTCAGTACTAGCTGACTAGGACAGGAAAAAATCAATTGGTTGTATGTTTATCATTGGCTGAGGATTTTACTAGTATAAATGAACTTATTCTGAGAGAATTGTGATCAGAAACAGAAACGCAGTAGGAAATACATAACAAAACATACTGTACTTTAAATCATTACAATAAGATAGTGAAGAGTCAGAATGTATAGATACAACTACGATCCCCTACTGAGACCAAAGATTTTTTTTCTTTCTTACAGAACCTGATCTCATGTTCCCCACTCAAGCAAATAAGAGACTAAGGCACAAAAGTCCCCGAAAGGTAGGTTCACCCACATCACTGCTAGCTTATGTCACTGAAATTAATTTAATAAACCTAAAATAGTTATGAGGCATTTCATGCAATACTCATGCAAGCTGTGCCATGCTGAACTCAAAGGGGGATGAAGATCTTGTATTCAGCATCCTTCTATAGAAGTGCTGTCCATTACCCAAGGTAAGCAACTGGGAGAGTGACAACTACACTTCTTACTGGGATATAGAGGGGGTATGAATGCAGCACCCAGCAAATGCCCTTTTCATAAAAATCTCTCTCACACACAGAAAGGCTGCTTTGGTTGCTGTGTAGCTCTGCACCTTTGTGGAAGACAAGAAAGCTATTTCTCTTACAACATGCTGCATAAAGAATGATGGAATGATTATTTAAAAAGCAATTATCGATCAGGGATTCAATGGGCTTGAATATATAATGAGCACACGCCATGAAAACAACAGCCGCCTCCAAACCCCCGCGGCCGGTGCCTGGCAGCACGGGGAGCCGCATCCCGTCGCCGGGCGCAGGTGGGGCAGGGCCGGGCGCGGGGCCCGGCCGGCGGCCGCCCCCGCCGCAGGAGCCCCGGACGCAGCCGCTCAGGGCCCGTCCCCGCCGGGGCGGCGGCCAAGGTCACCACCACCACCCCGGGCCATCCCGGCACGGCGCTGCCTCCTGCCTCGGGACTTACCTAGCGCCCCAGGGAAANTGCTTGCTTTCTTCCCTGCTCAGTGACTTTAAACCAAGTTAGAAAAGACAGTTGCTCATTTCTACTTCACCCCATCCTGTCCACAAATAAGAAAGTCATGGAGCTGCTGTGAAGTAAAATGGTTGCTCAACAGGAGCAAGTATGGTGTAGTTCACTCAATGGCTTCCCCTGCCGCCATTTGTTTTCAGTAGTTCATATCCTGCTTTTGTACATGGAAAGGAGACAGGATATGGACTTTAATTTCTACTTGGCATTTAAATAATATTTTTCTAAAAATTTTGTTTTATATTTTTATTTAAGTAGCCTTTCATCACTAAATAGTTCCATTTTGTTATAGCAGCACTACTGAAAATACCATCTTTAGTGTTTCTTCTATAGCTTCATGGCTTTATTTATATTTCATTCTCATGCAATCCAAAGTGTGACATATCTAGTAGCATTCTGGAGGAGAAAAAAAAATACAGTCCTTGTAAGCTGCTGACCAGCATTATTTATTATGTACTATAAAGCTTTTTGAATGCCTTCAGTATGATGGAGTTTGTAACAAATAAGATTAAATTCTTATTGCATAAGTTAAAAATAGCAATGAACATGTCACAACAAGTGCTGCCAGAATAAGAAGTCTGGGTCCAAAACTGGCATTTCAGAATCCTTTTTGGTTACAATAATGCAAACGTATTTTATAAGATAGCATTCATTTAAATCATGATGTATGCTGAAAGTCAGCATGGAACATGGCAGTTTTTAATCACTCCAAGCATAAATTATCAGGGCCACCATCACAGTATTTCTGTAGGCATGCTGCAAGTTTCACGTGTTGATATGTGATCCTTTTTGATATGTGATCCTGTTGTTTTCAGCCTAAAAGATTCTAATTAATGTCCACCTGTTTTCGCAGTTGCTTTGAGAACATTTTTGCTTTTATTCTAAAAGCAAATATAGTATGGAAAGGTGACAAGAGATACATTGGACCGTAACTTGGCAATTTAGTGGTCATCTGCATTATTTTATAATGAATTCACAGCCCAGGGGAAAAACATCACTGATTTTAAAGACCTGTGCATCTGACTCTATGCAGTTTTTCTGTCTGGAGAGTATTTGTTTTGGGATTAGTATTAAGTCTTCATAAAAATAAAGTATAACTACATAAGAAATATAAAAATACATACACATGTAGCTGAATGATTCAATGACAATGCACTATGATGTCTTAGAAGCATCCAAACTTAGATTCGGTTTCTCAATTTCAAACCTCAGTGAAGTCATGGGAGTCTCTCCGCTGACCCCAATGAATACAGCTGTCAGCAACAGTAACTGCCATACATACAGTTGCCAGCAACAAGGCCTTTTGGACCACTTCAGCCAGGCAACAGCAGTCTTTATAGTTACTCGACTATAATAAGAGTGCTAGCTACAATAGTAAAATGTGGAATAATAATGTTTCTTCTGCTGCTAAATCAGCAATTAAAATATTCTCAGTACTAGCTGACTAGGACAGGAAAAAATCAATTGGTTGTATGTTTATCATTGGCTGAGGATTTTACTAGTATAAATGAACTTATTCTGAGAGAATTGTGATCAGAAACAGAAACGCAGTAGGAAATACATAACAAAACATACTGTACTTTAAATCATTACAATAAGATAGTGAAGAGTCAGAATGTATAGATACAACTACGATCCCCTACTGAGACCAAAGATTTTTTTTCTTTCTTACAGAACCTGATCTCATGTTCCCCACTCAAGCAAATAAGAGACTAAGGCACAAAAGTCCCTGAAAGGTAGGTTCACCCACATCACTGCTAGCTTATGTCACTGAAATTAATTTAATAAACCTAAAATAGTTATGAGGCATTTCATGCAATACTCATGCAAGCTGTGCCATGCTGAACTCAAAGGGGGATGAAGATCTTGTATTCAGCATCCTTCTATAGAAGTGCTGTCCATTACCCAAGGTAAGCAACTGGGAGAGTGACAACTACACTTCTTACTGGGATATAGAGGGGGTATGAATGCAGCACCCAGCAAATGCCCTTTTCATAAAAATCTCTCTCACACACAGAAAGGCTGCTTTGGTTGCTGTGTAGCTCTGCACCTTTGTGGAAGACAAGAAAGCTATTTCTCTTACAACATGCTGCATAAAGAATGATGGAATGATTATTTAAAAAGCAATTATCGATCAGGGATTCAATGGGCTTGAATATATAATGAGCACACGCCATGAAAACAACAGCCGCCTCCAAACCCCCGCGGCCGGTGCCTGGCAGCACGGGGAGCCGCATCCCGTCGCCGGGCGCAGGTGGGGCAGGGCCGGGCGCGGGGCCCGGCCGGCGGCCGCCCCCGCCGCAGGAGCCCCGGACGCAGCCGCTCAGGGCCCGTCCCCGNATGCTAGGGCAGGGCCGGGCCCCGCCACCGGCGCTCCCGCCGGCTGGAAAGACTCTGTCAGAATCCGCCTGCGGAGGAGGAGGAAGCGGCAGCAGAGGGAGGGAGGAGCTGCTCCCACCAGATGCCGCCGCTCCCCTCTGCCGCATTCTCCCACCGACCGGCCGCC
>VXBH01008563.1:102-30844 GCA_013400035.1 Rynchops niger | reverse complement strand
GCCGCGCCGCCCCTTCCCCGGCCCTTTATGGCCGCCGCGGCCCCCGGGTGGAGGAGCCAGCTCGCCGCGCCCCCGGCCCCACTGGGGCGGCCAGCCGCCTCCCGGGCGGCAGCATCGCGGCCCGGGGCGGCTCTGCAGCAGGTGGGGCCGGGCAGCAGGCGGAAGGAGGGCACTGAGACCGGGGGGTTGTGCGAAGGTACGGGCTAACAGCCTCCTGCCGGGCGAAGCACCAGCTGTGAGGGGTAGCCCCCACCAGACCCTCACCCCGCTGCACCCGGAGGGTGGGGGATGCCCCGCCTCACGCCGCTCCGCCCAGCCCTTGCGCGGGGGGCGAGGGCGCGGGGGGGGCCGTTAACGGTCGCCCTGAGGGGGCGGGGCGGGGCAAGGTGGGGCGCGCGCCCCGACTGTACCTCTCTGAGGAGACTCGCGGTGGTGGCGCTTGTTGCTCCCGGAAGGAGGCAACCGTTCCGGGCGCTGCACCTGCGGGACCGCGGTCTCGGTGGGAGCCGGAGGATCTGAGTCGGACCCTTCCGAGGCTTCAAGACAGAAGTCGCGCTGTCACATGTCTTCTCGTCGGCGTGGGAGGGAGCTACCCCGGGGCGCGCCGCCCCGGCTCGGCTCGACTCGGCTCGGCCCGGCCCGGCCCGGCCCCGACCCACCTCAGTCCGCCTGAGCTCGCCTCAGCGACTGCCGCCTTCGCAAGCGCTTATTTCAAAACTCCTCCTCAGAAAGGGCGTTAGTGTAGAAAACTTTGGTTCGAGACTAGAACGTCCTGAGGCTGGTACAGAGATGACACCCGATAAGTAAGTTTGCTGACGGTGTATCCCTGTCAGAAGTGTTTTCAGCAATGTCCGTCCTTCAGTATAGCGACACTGTTCAGGTGCTTTTATATATTAAAACAAACAAACAAACAAATTAAAATAAACTTACCGGGTAAAGAGCCCAAGACAAATAACTGAAGGTCAAAACAAGCATGACTCAGCAGGAATGAGGATCTTAATATGTAAAATAATTTAACCTTATTTTGAGAGATATCAGGCCCTGAAGCTGAAAGGTCTAGGGACCTAAAGATCCTAAGGTTTATGGTAAGTTTGGGCTGCAGTACTTGGAGTCCAATCTGGAGACATTTAAATATAAAACTATCTTTTCAGTGCAGGGAAGTACTGGGAATGTAGCAACTGAAGAACAAGGCCCTTTGTGTAAAAAGACAAGCAGGGTAAAGGTAGATGAGTGGAACATGTGAAGGATCAGGTAGTTCTGCGGCAAGTGTGCTGTCCCCCTTATGCCCTCCCAGCTTGGTAAACAAAGAAATGCTCCATTCATAAATCTCAGTGGTTTTTGGCTTTAGAAATTCCTTTACTTCACACAGATAGTGAAGAAGTGGATGTGAAAAGAAAGTAGGTGACCATACAAAGTTTGAGTCCCAAAGAAGAGTTGCAAAAGTTTGTGAAGTCTGAGTTACAAAGGTGGCCAGATATTTTGACTCTTACACTAGTATCAACACAATCACCCTCATGTGCTCATAAAAAAGCTAAGAATTATGGCTGCAGATGTTGTATGAGACATGTACCAATCCAAAGCGTTTGAAAATGGGTCAGCCATCCAAAATAATTTTTAAAAGTATTTTAAAATAATAATAATACTAAAAAAAATAGACAATGTTTCCTAGCCTGGAAAAAAAGGCTTATGCTGTGTGTGCATGTTTCTCCCACAGTAACTCTGAATGTCTTCATCAGCTGCTGCCAGGCTACACCCAGACAAGCCATCTGCCACCCAGGAAACTACATACTGTAAGTGTCTGTAAGTCTGACTCACGGTTGCCCTACCCACATGATATATGAGTAAAGGACACCTGTTGCTGCTGGCCATTCAGTACACCCATTGATTGCTGATCTGTTAGTCCTGCTTCCTTTCTCCTGTTCCCCAAGTCCTTCTCCCAACCACCTGCCCGAACTTGCCCAAATTTGCCTGCTTCCCATCACGGAGTTTGCCTGGCAGTTTGGGCTCCTTAGTGTCCCTCTAATCATAACTGTACCCTGTCTGCTGGACTCAGGTATCACATGGCTTCTTGGATTCTTCTTCTCAGCTTGGCAAATGGTTCTTGACTTAATTGATTTAATCTCTCTTCTAACCATGGAATGCAAAGGCCTGGAAGAGTTCCCTCTTGTGCTATTGCTGGATTTCTACCAACCACCAACCACCAAAAATAACGGTATCAAAGATAACTGAGTTTCTACAGTTTTATTTCATAGAAACAGGCAACTCTGCATCCCCCAAATGAAGAAAACATTGCATGTGAGTTCACATTTTATGAAGGCCAGAGAATTCACACAGAAGGGAGACCTTAAAAATGCCTTAACAAAGAAAAAGCTTCTCTAAGCAAGTACAAATCCATAAGGACATAGGACACTTGTTCTAGGTGACCATGACTATTTAAATGAGCTTTCCTTTGGTAACAAGTTGGAAACCTTTAAAGGCAAACTGAGATCATAACTTAGTAAATGCATCTATAGTAATTGGAGCATTAAGAAAATACCATTGCAAGATCTGTAATAAAGTCAGGATGGATTGTAAGAATAGTGTAATGGTAATAAATTAACAAGAAAATACTTCAGGTCCTCTCACATTTTGCAGAAGCAATTACTATGATCAGTTATTTTACAAAATGTGTTCAGAATATTCACTTGACTAGTGCGTCCATTTTCATGTCCTGTCTCTGCTCTCATAATGAACAATTCACATATATCTGTGGGAAATGGAAGTAACAGTAAGCTGACAACAATGAAATAGCATATTTTCAAAAGTAGGTGTTGCTGTACACTTTCATTAGCACCTGCAAAACTTAAAGCATTAAACTTTGCATATAGACTTGGAACACGCCAGTGATGTCAGTCAACACCTTGTTGAACACTTGCCATCTGTACCATGAAGAAGTCTTTCTGCCTGGTCAGTTTGTGGGTAGATTATACTTTTATACACTGTATTGAAAGTAGTGCAAGTGTCTCCAGCGTGATTTTAAGTGTTTTGATTCCTGTTATAAAATATCAGTACTTTCTGAAGCCATCTAGGTTTACTTCTTTTGTGTAGCATGCAGTAGATCTCTCAGGTAAATTTTTGCACTATGTAAAAATGTATTTATTTTTTTCTTTTAATCTTATTATACAAGAAAAAGTTATCCTTTATCACCTTCCTTTTACTACAAAGTTACAAACGATTATGTTTCTTTATATTATTTTTTAAATACTGTATTTCTATTATGCGTTCATCTCACTTTAAGCCTTACTTTAGAAATTATTCTTTTGGTGGCAGTAGTAAATTCATGATTATTCCAGTGTACACGGTATTTGGATTGCTCTTTTGTGGTCAGTCTATTTTAACAAAAGGAAATGCAGTAGAAGTTTTGAAGATTTTCTTGCATGTCAACATCTACTGAGGTATAGAGTAAAATAAAGAAAACCCTAAATATACATCTGTATTATGAATATTTATTTTTAGGAACAGACAAATCTTGTCTGAGAAATGATTAAAGCTGGAATGCATATTCATCAAAATTAGGCAATGGTCTCATTCTCACTTGACTTTGTTTCAGTTGTTATAAATCTACTGCTTTCATTTGAACAGTGTCTTAAAAGCTAATGGACTTCATTTTTTAAAATAGATTCATATTGCTGACTCTGATATTCATAACAAAACAACTAATGGATCAAATGAAATATTTCAATCTATAACATACCCTTTAGAGGCATCTGAGCAATATTAGAGCTAGTACTTGCTTTTCTGATCTTTAATCAGTTCAGTTAATGATATGCTTGGCACACATGCATTTACTTACTGAAGAGTAACTGATATGCCAACGTCAAAAAAACACGGTTAAATAAAATAATCTCCAAAAGCTGGAGGGGAGGTTTGTACCAAATGTGAAACATAATTGAGTCACATTATCAAATACTCTTTACTAGAAAGGAAGAATGATTCAACTTTTTAAACAAAATGGTAGATGAATATTGTAATCATTCAAAAAGGGAGGAAATTATTCCACTGAGTGATTGAAATGATACAAAGCAAATCATATCTGTCTGTTTTATAAAATCAGCAAATCAAAAAGCATCATCTTTCTTACCCACTGCTTTTCAAAAAGCTTGTAGAAATTTATCAGTTATATGAGTCCTGTATTTGAATTAGACTCAGTTAAAGAACTCTTGATACAGATGATAGGGTCTTTCTCACTATTGAGTTAAACTAGAATTTGTAAATCTAAAATTTTGGTTCCTACTATAAATATACGTAGCAAATTTTCTGTGTTTTGGAAACTGCTCAAGGCCATTCCAGAAAGTATGTGAGAGGGGCAACAGGGAGGAGAAACTTTGATTAGGCCAATTTTTTAAAAACTCCACCTTGGGTAGTTGTGGGTGTTTGGAATATATACATACACAATGATGCATATATAAAGTGAAAAAAATTTCAAAATTACTTGCACTGACATTAGAACTGATAGTAGGTTTGGGGTCTTGTTTCTTGGTTTGTTTGGGTTTTTTTCAGTCAAATAATATTCTCCTTTCTGAAAGGATGTCTGCGAATATAATTGTCCTGTAGTACATTATAAAATAAAATAAATATAGTGTGCAAATACAAATCTGACTGTTGAAAAACTGAAATGGAAGTGTGAAATACAGAAATTACAAAAGGATGTGACTGTTCAGTCACTGCTTTAAAAATAACCTAGGAAAGTATCAGCACTGTCCTAATAATCTGAGTCTGAAATAACAGAAGTTTTCCATGAGTTTATAAATGGAATATACTGTAATACTTTGTTGCACAAGAAGGGTTTACAAGCAAGATGGGATGCTTTGTTGTGTTTGGAATTGTAAGCTGTCATTCAGATATTTGGAAAGCTTTCTTTCCAGCCAGTTGGCAAATTCTTTGCTGGCATCCAGTAACTGCCTTGCTTTGGTCACAACAGCCATGTAAAAATGCTAGTTTAAACCCAGTTTATCTCAAACATACTTAGCTTGGACTTTGCAAGTATTTATATTTGATGGGAGACTGCCTTCCTCTGACATTATACAAAAATTATCTGAAATTCTGGAACTGTTCTAAGAAAGAGAGATCTGTCTGTGTTAGACAAACCTGTATATGGAGCTAAAAGACCTTTAATCTGATTTATAAAAAGGAGAATTTTCTGAAAGTTACATTTCACATCTGCTATGTGATATGCAGATGAAATGCATTTTAACCACCACTCTTATGTACAGTGCTGTTTTACTCAGCTTTGTTTTAAGAGGAATTTTATTCACTCACAATGCACACAAAATAAAATATTCAGCAAGCAACAGTGTAATAAATTAGACACTGCTAGTGCATGATAAATAATGAAACAGTGTAACTACAGCTCACAAAGGGGAACTCTGCGGTGTATTTGGGAAACCCCTGAAGTAAAGAATATTCTGAATTATTTGATTTCTGCAAAAAACGGTACTAGAATCTAAACTGTGTTTTTTAAATTGGCTTACATATTATGTTTGCAGTGGAAATGCAAATAGTTCCATTAAGTGATATTCAGTTCTGTATTTGTACTACTTTTAGATGACCATTACGGTTTTCATGATGATCTGTGACAAGCGTTTGCATCTGGGTTGTTTGGCTCTCAAGTCAGAAATTTCTTTCACAAATAACAGATATCTGTGTGATGCAGGTCGAGCACATAATTGTGCCCAGAAACTGGGAAATGCAAGATATGGTTTAGACGTAACCTTACAAAAAGGTTAGATAGCTTTAAATAAACTCAGGGGTAGGTGTTGCTACTGCAGTCTTCCCTGTCCCCAGAACATCCCCCATCTTCTCTTTGTTTTACAAGTGTATTTTCCAAGTCCTGGCTTTTACAAGTGTGAGCAAACCTCCAAAGCCAGGAATTCACTTCTACATGGGGATTCCTACTGGCCATTTACAGCCCAAATAAACCTTCTAATATTGCTTGTGTAGTGCTAAGTAGGCATAGTTGGCAAGAAAGCCAACACACGACATTCTTACTTTCATGTAGGAACTTAAACTTTCACCTGGGGGGGGGGGATGGGAATTGCTTTATTATTTTCATCCAACCTGTCTGAGTAAATACTGCTACAGCCAGGCCTATGCTTATATGCAAAGTGACTTAGAAAGCCCGTCTTCTTTCTTTGAATCTTCATGGTTCAAAAGGACCTTTAAGATCATCGAGTCCAACCAAACAACCTACAATCTCTGCCACTGGAGCATGCCCTGAAGTGCCACATCTAGACCTTTCTTAAACACCTCTAGGGATGGTGACTCAACCACCTCCCTGGGCAGGCTGTTCCACTGCCTGACCACTCTTTCAGGAAAGTAATTCCTGAAAGAATTAGTAATTCCTCCTAAACCTCCCCTGCTGCAGCTTCAGACCATTTCCTCTGGTCCTGTCATTTTTTACTTGGGAGAAGAGGCCAACACCCACCTCTCTCCAACCTCCTTTCAGGGAGTTGTAGAGGGCAATGAGGTCTCCCCTCAGCCTCCTCTTNCCCCAAGCCTGTAGCGTTGCTTGGGGTTGTTGTGACCGAAATGCAGGACCCGGCACTTGGCCTTATTAAACCTCATACAGTTGGCCTTGGCCCATCGATCCAGCCTGTCCAGGTCCCTCTGTAGAGCCTTCCTACCCTCAAGCAGATCAACCCTCCCACCTAGTTTGGTGTCATCTGCAAACTTACTGAGGGTGCACTCCATCCCCTCATCCAGATCATCGATGACGATATTAAACAAAACCGGCCCCAAAACTGAGCCCTGAGGGACACCACTGGTGACCGGCCGCCAAGAGGGTTTCACCCCATTAATCACAACTCTCTGGGCACGGCCATCCAGCCAGTTTTTAACCCAGCGAAGAGTACACTTTATGCCATGATTCGCCAGCTTCTCCAGGAGAATGCTGTGGGGGACGGTGTCAAAGGCCTTACCAAAGTTCAGACAGACAACGTCCACAGCCTTCCCCACATCCAGAAGGCAGGTCACATGGTCATAGAAAGAGATCCATGAAGTTCATCTAAAATATTAGGTATGGGAATCTACAGCTTTTTAAATTTTCCGTCATTTTTTCAAACCCTCTAGGCAGTGGGAAAATAACATATTTCATTGTTTGTAACCGCGGTTCGCCGGAGGGCACCGCCAGCTCGCCGCTGTCACACACCGGCACGTGCCCTGCGCGCCGCTCCGCTACCGGCCGGGCGGGCCTGAGCCGAGCTCTGCCGCACCACTGGCGGCGCGGCGGCAGCTCGCCGCTCTCCCTGCCGCCTCTGGCCGCGCCGGCCTTATGTCAACAGACGTGACGCAAGGAACGCAGATTTCACCTTACATAACCGTTTGTTCCTATCAGAGACTTTTTTATTTGTGCCATTATTGCGTATGAATTAAAAGGAGGGAAAAGCAGTGTTTGCGTTATTAGAGATACAGCTGTCTCTGGTTCCAGAGTGACTTCAATGGCCTGTTTGCTGCTGTGGTACTTTTCACTCAGGCAATTTTGTGAAACTCCCATCTCTTCCTTAACCTGGAGGAAATTCCCTTCTGTTCAAAAAACCAGCACACATACCTTAGTCATATTTGTGCACTTTTCTGACAGTCTGAGAAAGGTTTTACTGGTTCATAGTTACTGCAAAGAGTGAACTTAATCCAATACGGACAAAGGGAAATAAAGTTCTGTTTATCTCAAGCCTTATGTTTCAGCTGCTGCTGCAATCAGAGGACCTTATTCCAATGTTTGTGTGCAAAGATAGATTTCCAAGTCACTTAGTGCCATAAGGCCTAGACAAAAGAGCTCTGTGTTCAGTACACTCTCTAGCAGATACTAGAAGAGACCACAGAGATGGTGGGGCCTGTTTTTGTTCCCTTGTCCTCTCGTGTATAAGCAAAGCATCTTCAGGTGGTGTACACTTGGGATACTTTCAAGGAGTGGTAGATGCTCTCAGGGCTTCTATGCTTGATGCCTCGCTCAATTCCCTCTGTCCTAATTTTTGATCCTGCAACTCTTAACATACCTTTCCCTTTTGATTTAGTGCCCCTGATNTAACTTGAAGGATTGGTGTACAGGGGTGCTCTGCTTAGGGTTTTGCTCTGCTTCTCTGCTTACACATTTTTTACCGTACACCTTCATACCCCATTCCTTTTTCATTTGTTGCTAATGCCCAGCCAGCCCTATAAGAAAAATCCAGTATGACCAGAAACATTGGTAGATAGATGTTGTCAAAGACAGAGCAATCATTTTCCTGTTGTGCCTCACCTGCTGCATTGCATCATAATCTTTATGAACTGAGGGTGGAATCTGGACTATCCTAACTGATTGTCATCAGTCAGTGAATGTCTTCCAAGAATGAGTCCAGTTCCATTTTTAACCATGTCTATTTTGGTGTCCGCAACACCCTATGGTAGTGAGCTTGTTCTACAGCTTCATTGTGCACTGCAAGCCAGGGGGATGTGAGCCAGCTTTGGTCCAAAAATTGTATGACCAGATATAGCACAGCTCTTTGAGCTCTTAGCTTTTGTTGGTTAAGACTACAGCCAGCGTAAGCTCACATCTGCTCCCAGTATACTGCAAAGACATCCTCTAACTGATGCTTAGACAGGTCATAGCAATGCACTATTAAGCCAAAGGAATGTGCCATAGATTACCACACTCAGGCATATTGTACTACCATGGAAAGACAAAGGACCTCTGGGGAGGGTCTCTGTACGTAATAAACTCTTGGCTAGAACATGCAGCCCAAAAGAAGTATTCTCTACAGGGAGTAGCGCAAATGTGGACAAATCTCTTTGAGACTGAGGTAGCCAATAGTGACTGGAGGAGGTGAAAGAAAGTATTAAAAGAAAGCTGATCCGCTAGATTAGTCAGCTGTTTGAATGGCTCATACCTGTCATCTCTGTACAGTCCAGCGGGCATAAGCAGAGAGTAAGGGAATAGCGAATCTTCTCAGATCTAGGCAAAAGTGGGGGGAAAAAAGAGCTATTAAACTCATTGGCTGGCTTCCCTAATAATTACTTTCTGAATTTTGACATCCTTTTGTATACAAAACAGAAATATCAGAGGAATTTAGAACATAAATTAGTAGATAATAAAAAAGAGACCATCACATTGATATTTCTTCAACTTTGCTTTTTTTCAATTTGATTTAGTCTTTCTTCAAAGCTCAGATTGTGTTGTTATTTCATATAAATTAAATATAAATTTTAAACTGTTATATATATGCTACCCCAAAATAATGGGTAAGGGTAAATTTGCTGTATGCAAACATTCATTTATTAATCTGGTACTGAAACTGGATGTTTGATAAAAGAGCAAGAGTAAACTTCACATACATTCTGTCTCTTTGCTTTTCCAGATATGCTTTAACAGTTTGTGATGTACTGAATTTGTTCATACAAAAAATAGCTGTTGATGATTCCCAAAATACCCTGCAAGGGCTACTCCAGTGATGAATTCTACAGTGACGAATACTCCATTGATGAATTCAACAGGGAAGAACAAAAATTTTTAAAGGCATAACTATTACATCCCAGTTCAGGGTGATAGTTGCAAGGTTGCTGAGAAAAAAATGCATCCATTTCTTTTCTGACATGAGGAAGTATGCTACTTGTGGCTAAAGACTAGAGGAGAAAGAATTGCATATCTGCAACACCTCTGAAAGACATATAAAATGTTTTCACAGTCACAAATGAAATTAGTCATTAATTTTGATGATTGATAATGTGGAATCATTTTTCCCCCAAATTAAGGCTGATTTGGGTCCCTTGTTCTGAAAAGAAGCTATCTGACTAGTGGTCAGCCTGGACAGCTCTGGGATGATCACTTTGGAAGAATGGAATCCAAGGATAATCCCTCAGGACAATTTTTCAGCATTTTGCAGCGTTGTGGGAAGGAAGGGGTGCTTAAATGGTTTAGGGATCCATAGCTGCCTTAGCACTGTCTTGAGTTACTTGTAACCAGCTCAAGACAAAAAGGATAGAGTTTTTCTTTTGCCAATAGGACATAAACAGGTGCAAAGTGGTTCAAGAATTGGAAGAGCATATCAACAGCTTAAAACCACATTTGCCAACTTTCTTCATGCATGGAGCCAAAATCCATAGCCTTCATTTTCCCCTCCTTAGTCACCACACAGGCATCCCGTGGGCACAATTAACTGTGAAAATACAGTAAAACACAGGGGAGAAACTGAAAACCAGTGCCTTTTTGTCCTTTGAGCTGGCTGTCAGTTCCAAGTTGGTCAAAGGCTGAAGACAAATTACTTATTTATTTTTATATATACAATATCTATGTTTCCTGGTGATCATTCACAATAGAGGCTCTTCCAGAAAAAGTTACATAGTCCATAATGACTGTCAATGGAGCACTGTCTGAATCATAACTACTTTTCAAAACTGATGCAGATTTGGGAAATGCTGTACTTAAAAAAGCCAACAGAGCCACCTAGTGTTTAAATTAAAAATGTACAGTTTTGTGTGTTTTGGATCTCCGTAGAATCATAGAATTGCTGAGGTTGGAAGGGACCTTTAAGATCATCAAGTCCAACCATTAACCTACCCTGACAAAAGCCACTTCTAAACCATGGCCCTAAGTACCCCATCTACCCTTTTTTTAAACACCTCCAGGGATGGTGAATCCACCACCTCCCTGGGCAGCCTATTCCAATGGTTAATAACCCTTTCAGTGAAAAAATGTTTCCTAATATCCAATCTAAGCCTCCCCTGACATAACTTAAACACATTTCCTCTCGTCCTATCACCTGTCACCAAGGAGACGGGGTCAGCCCCCATCTCTCTACAACCTCCTTTCAGGTAGTTGTAGAGGGTGATAAGGTCTCCCCTCAGCCTCCTCTTCTCCAGGCTGAACAACCCCAGCTCCCTCAGTCATTCCTCATAAGGTTTGTCCTCCAGACCCCTCACCAGCTTTGTAGCCCTCCTCTGGACACGCTCCAACACCTCAGTGTCCTTCTTGTAGTGAGGGGCCCAAAACTGAACGCAGTACTCGAGGTGGGGCCTCACCAGTGCCGAGTACAGGGGGAGCAAGATCTAGGTGCTATCTCAATGGTCAAGAAAGGGTAAACAGCTCATAGTCTTTCCTATTAAAACCTGACAGTTCTTGTTTCTTACAAACTGTACAGTTATTGGTGCTAGAATTAACAGTGTTAAAATTGTACGTGGAGATTTGTATTACTTCATCAAGACACCCAAGACTAGTCAAAAAGTTTTCTCTGATACTTAGCCTCAGCCACTTTGATATTAACATTTTTAGTTATACATTTTCATTTCATCTTGACCTTTAAACTCTTCAAATACCTGTGTTCCTTTGTTGTCTGCTGCTTCAGGGGTGTATACTTCATCAGTTCTTTTCTGTAGTGTGGCCTTCCTTCTGTGAACTTTCTTTTTGACAGTCTGGCATATCAAACTCAATGCAGTGCTCTGGATTTGTTCAGAAAGCTGGGAAAAGGCCACATTGCAGGTTTCTTACTTTTTTCCTCAAAGTGCTGCAACAAGCTTCAGTGGCTGTTACCTCCCTTCCTGGTAATCAGCATGCATGCATGCATGCACACAACAGACACGTACACAATTCACACTGATTTTTTACTCATCATTTGTCATGGTGAGATCAGATATAATTGCTCAACATTTGTCATCCACAGTGATTTCCCTTATTACATATTCACATTTTCATTTTCTGCCTCTATAGATAACTTCTAGAGAAAAAAAACCATGGTTTTTATAGTTATTGTCTAAATAATTGGGCTGGCTTTGTTCTTATAATGTAACGTAAGAAGGTGAGTGCAGATCAACTAATGACTGCTGAACAAACAGGCAAAACAAAATTTTGCTGCCCTATACAGAAAAAAACTGTGGTCAAAGCAGAGGTGGGACCATAACTGAGACAACCTAACAGCTTCTGCTGCCATGGGAGACATAGGACAGAGGACAAAAGAGGTCATACCAGGAAGAGCCACTGATATTTCTGAGACAAACCACCTTTTCCCAGGTCCATGTCAGAAATCATTGTCCCATAATCATTGTCCTTCTTTTTTTTCTTCTTTTTCTCTGTCCAGGTCTAGTCTAATAGTATGCTTTTCTTAGGCAGCATGCACTGATTCATTTAAATCCTAATGTTCATTGCTAAATCTAGCATATGTGTAATTCAAAGGTAGAACATGCTTCAGGCACGGGAATTTATCTGACCTAACTTTTGATGTTTGAAAGATAGTTGTCAAAATCTAAGCCAGTGTTCTAAGATTCTTTACAGTCCACACTGCCAAAAAAATCTTCTCTTTTGATTTCCATATAGGTGCCTAAGAATGCTGGTGTCAAACATTCTCAAGAGTTGAATTCCACAGGGCCAACAGTAACTACTAAAAATCAGTTGCTTACCAGGAATCTCAAAGTGAGACAGAATTATATTAGTTATTTTGGAAGCTACTTCTGGATGGCCATCTTAGACAGAAGGGACTATGTAATAAGAATGCTGTCCTTTAAAGGAATCACTTAACAGCTGTTCTCCTTTTTGTAGTTGCCCAGTGCAATTTTCTTGTAATTGCTCAAGAAAGGGAGTGAGTCTTGTGCTTTATAAACCTATTTTGCTTATTATTGGTGGGTTTTCTGCCGACTATATATTTAAAGATTTTTAAAATAGTTAGGGTTCCTTCAGTGATAATATTGCCAAAAGTCAAAATTAAGGTTCTGAAAATATCACTATGCATTACTGCTGTATTCTGTTTACTGAATCCCTTCAAAGGGACTATCATATTACCACTATGACCTCAAAAAAAATGTTAGTCTTGTTTAATCATTAGAACAAAGAGCTGGAGGCCAGAAAGATCATAATACAACAATTAGGGACAGAGAAGAGCCAACAATGTGGTTCATAGAAAACAGGGACAAGAAAAGACCTATCTGAGTCTGTGGAGTGTTTCCATTTTCCCCAGCTGATGTACTGGACAAACCCATGATATATCCAGTTTCTCCAGAATTTAAGTTTACATTACAGTAGATCATGTGCCAAGCTGTCCTGTTTACAAAAGCTTTTGTCTACACAAGGAAGTTGACTGATACAGCTCTCATGGCATAAGCTATTTCTTAGCTATTCGGAAAGCTGCAACTAGTTATTTAAGAGCAACTATTGTGGAATAGCTTATACTACAGTGGTTACACCCATCACTTTCCCTGGAGAGAAAAAAATCCATTACAATATTCTAAACATGAACTCATTGTAAACTTTTGCAGCATTTTCTTCAGGACTCTACAAACAGGCAACTTGAAATAATATTCTGAATGGCATTGGTTGTCTTTGAACAGTTAACTTTAAATTTAATGGCATGACTTGGAATGCTTAGCAAAACTTTTTGATTAGAGGCATGAGAAGAAAGAGCAGTTATTACAGGGAGGAAATCTCCAAGCAGAATGGAAGAAAAAAACAAAAAACAGAAAAGGGGTCTGAAGGGGAATTAATAGCAGCAAAAGGAAAACTGTAAAGAAGAAAATCAAAGTGCAGAAATAACAGTGAAGGTCAAGGTGGGAATGTTTCCTCAACTAAGAAACAACTATGGTGGTAAGCCTGAGTTACCTAGCACAGTACAAAAGGATAGTTTATCCCCTTGATCTTAATGCCAGTACCCCACTGATATCAGTGTGCATCTTGCTGTAGATAAGTGTGCATCATATAGTCCTAAATTTAGACAAGCAGTCATTAAACATGGAATTTGGCCTTCTCTGCAGAATGACTTCGCACCTCCCTCACGTAGGTCACAAAGACAAGACAATATTTTCTCCATTGCATGCCCATGTTTGTTCTGCCAGCCTTTTCATTACTTGCTTCATTTAGTCACAATATGTCAAAGCCCAACTCTGTTGACCTTTCAGTCCAACTGTCATTTTAAAGAAGTGTTTCTTCTATCTGTTTTGAACAGTACAAAGCAACTTGCTGTTTGTTTCCCTCCCTGTAGCAGACACTTCTGTCTTTCTAGCAGACTTAAATACTGTGATAGATTGAAGGAATTCTATGTTGTTTCCACACTTGTGGCACAAGCTGTCGAACAGGTGAAATGGCAAGGACCTGTTCTGTGCAGCAAGAGCCAATAAGGACAGAATAGGGAAGCAGAGCCACCTCTATCAGACCTGCCCTGAGATACTAACTGAGAAGGTGTGCCCCTGGTCTGTCAGCTTCCCACACAATTCATGGATGGGTTTTGCACATCCTTGCAAGATCAGGAGCTGAAGTGATTTTACAGAAGTTTTGCTTCTTTTATTTTAATAATTCAGGAGCTGGAAAAATTCACCTTGATCAAAAAATATAATTAATCATAATTGTAATAATTGAGGGAATGTTATCTATGTAATGGAAACTTTTGCCTGTTTTTTAATGTTTAGGTGTGTTTTTAATACCTGTGTATGAATGCTAAAAAAGCCTTTCTATCTGAGATTAGAAATAAAAGGGAGTCCTTTGTTTTAAATCTTGTAGTTTCACCAAACAGTTAGTCAAGAAGGTTAGATGAACCTTTTATTCCAAATGTTTCTGTAGGGGAATGAAACTTCAACAAAGAAACCCAAAGAAGCCAGGTGCTATAAATGGGTATATGAAGTGGAAAGGACTCAAGCACGTAAAAGTACTAGAAAACAGTACCCTGGGAGAGGAGGTAGAGAAATTGGGAGCAAGGTTAAACCTGGGATTTGAGTTGCATGTTGCAGGAACCCCTTGTTGCTAGCCAAGCTAGGAGCATAGGGAGGAATTCATTGCAATGTTGAACCCTATAACCTGGCCCAAAGGGACCAGGGGTGGAGATTGCAATGGATATACCTTTAAATTGTTGTAACTCATGATTTGAGTTGCATGTTATAGGAGTTGCTGTAGCAGGAACTACCTGAACCAATGGAGAACAAGCCTTACAAGATGCAGTACAAGTGCAGCAGGGACCCGACTTGATCTGGCTTTGGTGCCCAATAACAGCTGATCCACAACTGAACAAAGGGATATTCCATGCCATATGTCATCATACAAATTCAAATGAGAAGTCAGGGGTGCTTTTTAACAGTGTGTATGATTAATCTGTGTTGGGGAAGTTGTTGATTTTCTAGCTCTTGATGTTCTCACTTCAAAGCAGTGTACTTTTATGGAAGCAATTCTTCACTTGAAAAGAGTTGTGGATCTCAGTACCACAATAAACGGGTAAAACGTAATGGCCTTGACAAACAGGAGTCAAACTAAGAGATCCATTCATTCATCCTGGCCTTAAATTCTCTGAACCTGTGAAATTTCTTAGACAGCTTTGACTTCCTCATCCTAGATTTCATATGGCTTCTTTCTGCCTTCAGTTCAATGATTTAAATTCATGCCTGAAGGCCAGAGGTGCTTTTTTTGTTGTTGTTTAAACACTAACTTGAGGCTGAAAACATTTCTGTTTGTCCAAATCTGGAAAAATGCAGAATGATTATATTACCAAAGGGAGAGAGAAAAAAAAAGAAGAAGGAATACTGTGTACCCAACAAAACAGAGGCAAGAATGCAGGAATGTAAATGTGTTACAGGCTGTTATTAGGATTTTGATTGCAAAAATAAAACTTAGAAAAGAATGAGTAGTTGAAAAGGCATAATATGATCCAATTTATTTAGACTAGAAATTGCCTTCCCTAGATTGCTAAGGTGACAGGAAAAAATTATGAAAGGAAGGTAATCATATTTGTTTTAAGTCTGGCAGTTTCCACTGAAATGCCTGTCTCTCTATAATAGTTTTTTTGAAGAAAGTGCCTTGGGGAATTACTAGAAAAATGAGCTTTATTAAGTGTTCATGGCCATCTGAACTACCCACCCATCCACTATAAATATGTTCTGGCAAAACAAGTGTTTGCGTTGCCATGGCCTTTCCTATGATGTTATTTTCTTAAGCAAAAGCATTTTTCTAGCTGAGATCTTAACAAGGACACAGGCAGGGCGCCATAATTCAGTCCTTGAAGAGAAAAATAATGATTTGGAGGGATTGGCGAAGGGAAGAGATGGTGTCAGAGGGGGTAGAACAGAGGACTGACTTAGCTATCGAGTGGCTCTTTTGCCCAACAGAAGCAGTGATCCCTTCCACTAATCACTCCAGTTCTGTAGGAGAGTAGTGCAGCCTCCACCAGCCCTGCAGAAATGCTGATAGGCCCAGTGCTAAGATTCTCCTGTAGCATCCTCAGCATGGGGAAAATCTCTCTTAAAAATAGCAGCTCAATTGCTATTTGCTGAGCAAATCACATGCCTCAGACATAGACTTCCTCAAATCAGGTCATAGGGCTCCGTGCTGTGCAGGGACTCTACACAAAAATGCATCCCCAAGGTCTATGTGGATCCATGTGATATATCTGCAAGATATGAACTGTTCTATATACTGCATTTGGGTTTTTTCCTTCTTTTGCCCTGCAAAATCACTTAGGGAAGGTCCTGCTTAAGGGTTTCACATTGGTTTCTATCCTCCAGTGAATACTTCTGCAAGTGAAAATGGTTGTGAATTTTACATTGTTTACTGATTTATCCTCTGGCCTTAGATTAATATCAAAGTGTCTTGTTATAAAAACTAGTGAGCTGGTCACAGAAGCATTGTACTGCATTATGATATAGTTAGCATACATCACAGCAACTAAAGCAAAACTAACAGGTGTTTACATAAGTGCATAAGAACAAGGCAGGTATTGAGTCACCCTTTCTCTGCATTCCAGTAATCATCCGTTTATGAGGTAGAGGTCATTTCTGAATCCTGCTTTCCTACCACCCAGGGTCCTCAAATTCCTTTCTAAAGGAATAAAAGGCAAAAAAAAAACCAACAAAAAAAAAAAAACCAAAACAAAACAAAAAAAAAAACCAGCAGGACCAAAGTCTGGGGCTTAGTTCTCACAGGGTTTCAATCAGATTTGGGCATTTTCTTTCCTTCAGCTTCTGTGAAACAACCCTTCTTTCTCAAACTGCTTTCGCACCCATGTAGCTCTGTGAATCACAGCACAACACTGATCTCAGCAAAGTAAAGGGAATGAGATCCACTAATGCTAAATGGAGGTCCAAATCCAGTTAAGTATCTATTTGTAGGAGAGAAAGCATTGCAAAAAATCAAGTAATGAAAAATAAAATAGAATAGGCCTCTTGGGTCATCTTTTCCTGACAAAATTATTTTTCTTCAATGCAAACCACATCATGAAGATGGTGAGCAGTAGCCCTTCTGTTTGAAGCAATGCAGTCCACATCTCATCAATACCTGAACGCAACACCATTTTAGCAAACACATCAATTACAGAACTATGGTAAAACAAACAAAGCAACATGGAACATTTTATTTACCTTTAAATAAAATTAATTAGCTGGAAAACTGAGAGCAAATAGCATTTGATAGAAATAACAGAATATTCTAGGACTTTACTCCAAAAAATGTGTAATGTGTTCTCCTAACTGCTGAGACCCATTCAGTCGTATGCTGCTGCACTGCGATTACTTTTAGAAATCCCAGGAACGGAGCTCTACTCAGTCCTGTAAGAAACAGTTCCTCAGCCTACCACCTCATGATAAGTTCTTCCTACTCAACTCAACATTTACCTACCATCTCGTTGATCTTGTTGAAGTATCTTCGATAGCTCTTGCTTGTTATCTTCCATATTCATACCCATTGGAAAAAATCACAAGATACCTAATTTGAAACTAAAAATCCGCAGAAGGGAGAACTTGAACTAAGTCCAGCTTGCTTCATGCAACTAATTCCAATGAAATTAAAAGGCTATTTAGGGGAGGGAAGAAAACTTAAACCATTATGTAACAGCAGTCACATCTTTGATTTTGTTTTAATGTGACCTTTTGGAAATTAGATTAGAAAGAGATTTCCAAATTAAAATTGAATCAATTAAGTCTCTTGCTCTTGCAATTCAGGAGGGTTATATCTGATGCATGAGGCAATACTGGAACTGCATATTGTCGGTTGTATCTGACTTTTTCCTAAGTGGATTTAGTTGCCACAGCGTGATGTAGGGAGTTTGCAAGGTCCATTCAGCACGAAAAGGATTGACCTGGATAATGATTCTGGAGCAGAGGGAAAGGGAACCAGCTGCAGAGGGTGACAAGGCTGCCAGGAGAGCAGCAAGAATTACTCGGAACATAACATCACTTAGAAGGAGGCATTTCTAAGTTGATGCTGACAGGAATTCAGAGATGTGGGGGAACTAAAAGAGCTCTAGAGGCTGGAGAAAGGACTATAAATTGAGTTACTCATGCTTATCTACTGTCACAAACCGTGGCAGTAATTTATAGGTGTACCTCAGTTGTCAGAATTCCCACATGTTTCTTGTAAAAACTCTTGAGAGATGGCCTGTTTGTATGCATTCCCTCTTTTGGAGTTTACAGTCCCGAGGGCAGAAAGTGCTTAATGGAGGTAGAGTTCTCTACTTCAGCTACAGATGGGTGTATTGGTGAGTCCTGCTTCTGGTTTTATGTTTGAAAGGATCAGTCTTCAATTTGAGACTGCTGAAGGCATGGATATGCATTTAATTCAGCCATTCCTACTATTGGAGCCATAAGCCTCATGGCTGGGTTGGGCCAGACCATGTGGAAAGGCATTGAGAATGGCCAAAGTCACTTTTATTGTCCCTGTCTGCAAATGTGACTAAGCCTCCTTTGAATGTGATCATGGAAGATTAATTCCCATGACTTCAACATCTGAACAGAAAAAAATTAAGATACATTTATATGTGATGGGAAAATTAAGCTAAATTAACCTCATTAGTAATGAAAGCTTATAAAATAGTCTGCCTTCAACAAAATGCTGAAGAATACAATGTAATTACAATTTAGTTCTAAGTATGTACTTTTTTATTATGAAAATTAATAGTACATTTCATTAATAGGGTATGACATTTTACTGAAGAAATAAAGATGAATTCCTGAACATTAGAGGTAAGTTTTGTGATTCCTATGATAAAATATTTTTAGCTGTCTGATATATGAAGGCATCTAGAAATTTCTTTCATTAAATACTTTAAAATTATTCTTACATAACTTGCGGTGAGCTTACTGGGCTTTTATTAAGTTGGAATGTTAATTAAACACACATATTGCCCAATCTTAAAACAAATAGAAATCACCAGGTATTCTATAACTTTGCAGTATGTTATGTACTTCCCAATATGCACGTGGGATCAATCACATCCCCAGTTCTGTTCATAATTCCAAATAAACTGTGTGATTCTAAATTTTGATTAAAGAGAGATCCAGAACCTCATTTATTATGTAAATGAACAGTAAGATAACTCTTCTGTTTAGGACTTGAGGATGGGCAGTGAGGGATGTGGGTTCTAATCCCCACCTTGCCTTATTAATCACTCAAAAGCTGTTAAGAACCAACCATTTCTTTGATGTCTTGATGGTTTGTCTGTCAATTAATTAGCTGTCCTTTAAGGTCTACTATCATGGCCCTATATGGAGATGTAAGTCAGCGTAAAGTGTCCCCTTTATTTCTCTGTTGAGCTTAATCCTACAGGTAAGAGAGGTAAAGCAGGCCCTGCAGAACTGCCAAGGAGGCTTTGGTTCCCTGTATTCCATCATTTGCTAAGATCATTGCACTAAAGAGACTTCAGTTTCATCTGATGCAAGACTACAGCAGTTTTCTTAGTTTGAGGACCCAGAAAACTCCATGCTACTACTTTGTTCAGGGCAGATTACAAAGTGATGGTCCAGTCCTAATTGTGGGGCTTTTTCTCCTTTAAATAAACTAAGGCTTAACAAAATCTGAAAACTATATTTAGTCTAATTATAAACCTTAGTTATAGATAACCTTTAGGTTATGTGGTTAAAATGTTGCGAAGATCCTTTATAAAAAGCTTAAAACAGTTTTGACCTAGTTTGTGTTTATATTCAAATACTGATATAAGCTGAATTGCAATAGTCCAGTTGTATATTTCTTATGTTTTAGATAAGAATGATCTGGTAATGTATTTCACTTTGAATTCACAATTGAATAGCATAAGTTCAACATTTATCCACTGCTTTTTAAATGCCAATGTATGTTGTAAATAGTCTAAGAATGACTGCCACTGTTGGTCTATCACAGAGAGGTATTATTCATATCCCAGGTCTTTGGAGGAATTAGGTCCTCTGTTGAGATTCATAAACAATATGCTGTTAATTTCTTGTATAGAAATGAAGACAGCTGGTAACACCCAAAAGTGACACAATGGGATTCAGCACAGTGGGACTCAGCTTGGAAGTGAAGGCCTTTCCAGGGCCCATGACTTGCTTCTTCCAAAGATTGTCCCCTCTTCTGCAGGGACAGTTGAACTGCATGCAAAAATCCTTGCAAATCACCACATTCTATAACATAAGTAGAATCAGTCCTGATTTTATAGTGGAACACTTTAGAAATGGCTGGATGAATTAATCCATTTCCCTGTTGTGGAAAGTAAAGAACAATCATAAAGATAGGCAGCTGAAGGCCACCATCTGCTCGTTAAATTTGCCCATGTTTGTGAGTCAACACCATCGCATATTAGAGGGGCCAAATAGCAAACTTTAAAGGAAAATACTAACATTTATCATGGCAACAGGCAATCATTCATCTGCAGCAAATCAATATAGGTAACGAAATGTTTGGTTACATATTGAATATTGCCTCCAAAATTCTAAAGGGCCAGAAAACTGGCAAACCTATCTGTATTGAATCTGGCTAATTTTCCCCATCGCAGACCTCATAGTGCTGTGCTTTGTATTGGTAGCTGGAAAAGTGTTGATAACACACCAGTGTTTTGGCTACTCCTGAGCAGTGCTCCCACAGCACCAAGGCTGTCTTTCCAACATCCCCCTTCACCGCCAATGGTGGGCAAGTTCTTGGGAGGGGAGATAGCCAGAACAGCAGACCCAAACCTACCAAAGGGAAATTCCATAGCATATGACATCTGCTTGGGAATAAAAGCTAAGAGAAAGGAGGAGGAGAAGGGGGCATTCATTAGCATGACATTTGTCTTTCAGAGCAACCACAATGCATACTGAAGTGCTACTTCCCAGGAAATGGCTGGACATCACCTGCTGATGGGAAGTAGAAAATAAATCTTTTGGTTTTCCTTTGCTTCCACACGTGGCCTTTCCTTTTGCTTTATTAAACTGCCTTTATCTTGACCCACAAGTTCTTTTCCATCTTATTTTCTCCCTCCCTGTCCTGCTGAGTGGAGTGATAGGGTGCCTTGGACAGCACCTGGCGGCCAGCCAAGGTCAACCCACCACGCTATTGGACAGATGTTATGGAAGTGCTGTGATGGACTTCATTTAAGCTTGATGCATTTTTATTCCTGTAAAGATCATGATATGGCCAAGAAATGGAAGTGTATTCTTGTCCAAACTCTGTGTTTGTCCTCTGTGTCTAAAGGACAATTGCCAAACTATTCAGTTGTTGGTCAGAAGTTGGAAGTGCTACCAGAATATGCTCTCCTAATACTTACGAATTATATGATTTCAAGTATCACATTGCCAGCTTTTGAAATAGTGCTAAGGTATCTAAATGACTAGTATGATCCAGAAATTAACTACACTGTGAATCAATCGGTTACTGTGAAGGAGATCAACTACCTTAGAACACTGTGGTTCCTCGTTGATGTTACTCAGAATGTATTTGTGGCAAGTGATCTCTGATTTCAAACTCTTAGGAAAACTTTGAGGATGTGGATCACAGATCTCCAGCGCAGTGGCGCATAGTCATCTGCAGTGATAATGAGTTTGGGATGAAATCTTGGCTCCAGTGAGGTCAATGAAAGTTTGCAATTGCTGCTTAATAATAGGACCATAGAGCTGAATGAGGGGGGTGGTTATTTGGGTTTTTTTAGTTAATTCTGTCTAAACCAAATTAGCCATCAAGGTGCTACCAGTTCTGGGAAACAATGAAATCTCTTGTTCTGCTCTCTGGGATTTCCTGTTATTGCATGAATGAAAAACAAAGAAAACGGGCTCTGTATCTTGGAACCTTCAGAAAGGGAACTGAGGCCAGTGAGAGTGTCTGTTCTTTTCAGGAGATTTTGGTGTGGTTATGAGTCTTGGAGCTTCGTTTGAGTTCACATACTATCTAAGAGACAGCAACTACAAAATTAAGCCACTTGAGGTCATGCCAGTGTTGCTAGGCACTAGGTAGCCACAGTTCTTGGTGCTGAGCCATTGTGCAGAACCTGCCTTGGGAGATATCCCAAGGATACCCACTGAGTGTGAAAGGAGCACTCAGCCAAGAAAAGCAGAAAAAAGTGTTCTTCTGAAGTGGGGGAAGGGATGCTGTTTGTTTTCTGGTTTTAATCTGTAGAAGTCCAAGAAAGGGAACCAAAAAATTAAAGAGTGGGAGGACTGAACTGGAGGGGACTAAAAGTATCTTTTTACGTTAAGAATGGCCAGAGCAGACCACTGTTTAAACCTTGGAACTCCATTATTCTTGGTCCAGCTGGCAGTCTGTTAGAAGAGTCCTCCTGACTATCCAGACAAGTTTGGAGAAATGCAGGTTTTCCCATTTCCACTCTTGCAAGAGTAACTATTTCCTTGCCAGAAGCACTGACTAGGGGAAAGCTACATATCTGCAACTAGAGTAAGGACAGAGAGAGCTGGGTTGCTGCTTCAGGAGCCCAGGGTGACTTCTAGTCCACAGCTAAGAAGAGTCTGTCAATGTTGGCATTGAAGACTGCTAACTGACTGCATTGTGTCTGTGTTCACAAAGATTCCCTCAAAGTACCATATTAATCAAAGCCTCTGCTGTAACATACAAGTTAGATTTCCAAAGGTTAACTGCTCTCTGCCAGAAGAAATTGGTTTCTGTCTCATCATTTCCTGCAGAGCTTTCAGCAGGACATAAGCAAGTCACCAGAGCCTCAGGAAGAGGGTGGTTTGTCTTGCCTGGCAGCCCCTGAAAACCCACGTACTCCCTGATGCTTTTTGCCTAACTGCTTGAAAACATGTCACTGAAAGGTGCTTGCAGGCAATAGGCATTTCTCTTTACTGCTTGAGTAAAAATGTCCATCCTGGCAAAATCCTGTGAGACAAAAACTGCAATGCTGCCTGAAGTAACGAGTATCAGCCATGGGCTTTTTCCAGTGGCTAGTGGCAAGGGAAACAGAGGTTACAGCTCTCAAGGTGAAGTGAAGGCTTTGCCTCTTCCCTGCCATAGCTGATCAAGGCTAAAGTGTGCCTTGATATTGCAGTGAGACCAGGAAGTCCTTCTCTCTATAATCTGTATTCTTTCCTAGTATATTTTTCTTATACTAGTGCCTTCTAATAACCAAAAAAGACAGGCAAGATATCCCTCAAATGGCACATGAAGAACAAAAGAGAAACATGGGGGCAGGAAAAGGCACTTTTCTGGGGAAAAACTGAAGATTGTGGGAGATATACTGAGCTCGATTTTGTTAATTCTGTTTAATTCAGCAAGGTAAACCATAGCCTATAACTTTTAAAAATAATATTGTTGTAATATATAGCAGTCTTTATGAACTGTTATTTCTCTCTTACCACTTTGCCTTTCAAGACATTTTGAATTTTAAAGTCTTCTGTACAAGCGAGGGCATATCTGCATGCACCACCTAACCTCTTTAACCACGTATATATACCTATTTTTTTTAATAATTGTATATAGAGGGAAAATAAACAAAACAATAGAAACAGATAGTCCTGGAACCTTAACACAGTATTTTTGGTTTCCTTGAAAATCATTTGCAGATTTGTTGAAGAAAAACATGAGTTCACAAAGACTACAGATTCCTACAAGAGGTAATAGGAAAAAGATTCTAACTTGATGCATTTCCCATTTTCTTAAATTTCCAACCAGCTTTTTCCAAAGCTAAACACTAACACCTAAACACTGGCATACACATGCAGATTTCATTTAGGGTTTTCAAAGGTCAGTTCTGAGCAACGATGTGCTTTGGAATCCATTTAGGAGCACAGATGCTGTTCTTAGATGGTAAACGAATGAAGATAGACATTTATGTCTCTAGCTGAACATTCCACAAACTTATAGAGAAGTCCACACCTAAATAAGTTTAATATTAAGTATGGGGATCTTCTGGGATTCTATACATTTTATAATTTCTCAGATAAAGTTAGTTTATTTTTGTTATTAATAAAAGTTATCTTTAACCACATATGTCATCTCCTAACTACTTCTTCGATCTTCTGGATTAGGCACTGTTATATGTAGTGTATGCTATTATTTGCATTTATTTTTCTGGACAACTTTTATTGCACAAGAAACCTGTATTGCTGTTCTGTAGAAGTCTATACAACACACTGTGTTCCCCTACAGACTAATGAATTCCTGGGTCTCTCCCCTGAGACACCACACGTTGTCTAATCTGTGTTATGTCTGGCCTGTCTCATTCTCCTTGCGTATCTGCTACTGGTGTCCACTCTTCAGGTCTCTGACCCCTCCAAGCTCTTTTTGTTTTGGAGTCTCCATGTTCTCATTTAGAGACTGAACCCTGGATGGTTTTAATCCAGATAGTCCCAGGTGCCCAACCACACCTCAGCTGTCAGCACAGTCATAAGCAACCATGCTGCATGGCAACATAGTGGAGTGGGCATGAACCACATAAAACTGCTTGGCTCAGGGACCAGTGATTGCTCCTTGGAGGAGATGACATAATCCATGAAGGTGTAGCCTCTTGGCTCCCAAATTCCCCAGAGTATCCTCATTTCCTTCTCTTGCCTTAATGTGATTAGTGGTAACTATTTCCTTGCCCAGTGAGTCCTGCTACTTCACAAAATGCATGTCAGGTACACAGTAGTACAGGAAAACAAACCGAATCGTCATCAAACCCAGGAAGAGTAAGGATTTGCTAAAAGGGGCAACTTAACAAGTCAGGGAGAGAGCTGTCCCCACAAGCTCACAGACTGTGCCATCATACAGGCTCAGCTTTCTAATTCTGTAATTACTTAAATATCTAGTCAAGTGCAGCTGTATCGCAGACTAATATTCACATTTCTAGGTTATCTTTGTAGCCACATTCTTCATAGGTGGCAGTGAGGCAAGAAAGTAATTGTAATTTGGCATTTGGAAAGTTGTCATACACTTTTATGTCATCTTCCCTTTTTAGCTACATGCTGTTTCAAAAATCTTCCATGTTAGACATGGATGAAAATAACTTAGGGATTGGAGGAGCTTTTCAGACAGGAATCAACAGAAACAAAAATCCTACTCTATGTCAGCACAGTACAAGCAAGTACAATTTAAATATTCCACACATTTTCACAATGGTTTGAGTTGGAGGAAATCTGAACTGAACACAGACCATAATCTTCCTAATGACATTGTAAATTTGTTGAGCACGTTGGCAGTTAGCCAGTTGTCTGACAATATTACAGGAAAGGGGTTAGGTCAGAATGACCTAGACATGTGCAGGAAAACCATTACCTTCTCAAGGCATTCTGCTTGGGATAATAATTTTGAAACCAACGACAAGGAATGGATTGTGTGATAGCAGTGAATTTAGGAAAGAACACCTGGGCTAACGGGCACTACAAATGTGCAGAAGTGTTGATACTTCCCTCATTGCTGCTACAGAGAAAGAGCCCCAAAAGGCTGAATGCTGTTTTAAGTGGAAAAGCTTGACAGCGTGTGTCTGGGACCATAGTTGCCTTCTGGCTCAGCATAACACCATCAGGCAGTACCACCTCAGGGAACCAATGTGGGCTTTTGGGCTCAGTGGGAAATGCTGTGGTTCCAAAGTGCAGTATCACTTTCAGAATGGGAAAGAGCAGCTGTGAGGGATATAACTGAGCACAGTTACTACCAGACTGTGCTGAACAGAACAGAAGGCTCTAAGGCTATGCCGTGGCCTGAAAACTGCAGTTTGATACAGTTCCATACCAGCTATTTAGGGGACAAAAGCACTCTGATCAGCTTTCTCCCAAGTAACAGGCGATAGGACAAGAGGAAATGGCCTCAAGTTGCACCAGGGGAGGTTTAGACTGGATATTAGGAGAAATTTTTACACTGAAAGGGTTATTAAGCATTGGAACAGGCTGCCCAGGGAAGTGGTTGAGTCACCATCCCTGGAGGCTTTTGAGAGACGGGTAGACATAGTGCTTAGAGATATAGTTTAGTGATGGTTTTTGTCAGAGTTAGGTTGAGGGTTGGACTAGATGATCTGAAAGGTCCCTTCCAACCTAGGCAATTCTATGATTCTGTGATTTACTTTTCTCTCTCATGTCTGTGACACTGTTTGAGAAAAATCCCGAGAAATCCAGAACAAAATACTGAATGTGTCATGGTAAGAAAAAATATTTTTCTCCTCTTGAGTCCAAGGCTGTAAGCTAAATCATGATGTTTGCTTTCCTTTGCCATCCACTTCTAACACATAAACAAAGCAACCACTCTTCTGTTGCAATGTGTCTGAGGTAGCTGTAATCACCATGCTGACTGACAGTAATTGGTATTTGCTTTGGTCAGCTTTACAGTCATGATAATTAAAACTGATCTTCCTACTCACATATTGAAAGAAACACGGTATCTGGAGGCAAGATCATGTTGTCAAGCATCCGGGGAAACTTTAATAAAACCTCAGGCACCAATGTCTGCCTCCCTCAGAGCTGGCAACAGCAGCCTCCGTGCTCCAAAAGAACACTTTATTATATTCTCTAGGCTCTTGTCCTCTCAATATGCATCAACAATTCTGCTAGTAGGACAAAGAAAGATTATTATGCTAGGTAGCAAACTGGTACATATTTTCAATTGAGCATTTGTGCAGTAGCCAAAGATATTTATTATTTTTTCTGAAGTTTCCTTTCTCCAGAACTTCACTGGAGCACTTTCTTGAACATGCATAACATCCCCAGAGACCTGTAGAATGGGGAATAGAGAATACTGAAACAGGAGGAAGAATTTGGGAATACAGCGTGCAATTCCTCAGGTGTGGGCTTTAGTGAGGACACTGGAATAAGTACAGAATGTCTAATAAACTCTTTAATTATGGCATGGTTTAATGTTGTCTTAAAGTACTTCCAGCAGCCTGTTGCCACCCATTTTAAGTTGGTTCATTATGGAATCAGCAGAAAGTGCTCACCCTTCTGAAGCATTAGCACGCTGCCTGCTGTGCTGGTTCAGCTGGGTGTTGTCCATTCAGTCACTCACTAGCTACTGACATTTGATAAGATGAGACTGGAGTCAGAGGTTTCAGAACAATAGAAAGTCTTTGTCTTGTAACTTCTGTCTGCTCAACAAAAACCTCTGCAAAGACTTCAAGGTGATTTGAAATCTAGAAAAATAGTTTTCAGAGGATGCCTTGCAGTTTCATAAGACAATACATGTTTTCACTTAGAAAAACTTGAAATAGGTGCCAGGAAAACTAAAATAAAGAACTTCAAAATCAGATTAAACAGATATCAGTGAATTTTCCAGGACTTTTCCATCCTTCTTTTTGTAACTTGTTAATACCAATGCTTCTGTGAGAAGAGGGTCGGTACGAAAAAGAAAGTTATAGTGTTTGTGTCTTGTTCGGCTTTAATTAATGCTATGTTATTTCACCAGTGGTTTCCACTGATAAAACTAAAGATGTACTTGCTTCAACATACTCCTCAAGATGTTGCCAAACTCACATTAAGTCTGTATAAAGACTTCATAACTGAAGATATATATGCATCAATTTATGTTTGTTATAATTTGACAGCATTGTCACAAAATGCTTTTTAGTGCCACTATTGCCTGTTTTAATTATTTTAATTTTTGTTATTCTGGCAAACATGGAACTTGTCAGAAAATATTCAGGTTCTCATGTAAATGAGAACAACAAAATTTGTACATTCCAAATGACTACAAGAACTATGATATGTCTTGATTAACCCAGATTTACCAGCATGAATGTTAGCTTTTTCATTGTTCTGTAATATAGGACCATACAAAGAAAATATACTTATTATGCTGGTGTAAAACATTTTGACAGTTTGGTAGACATTACGTTCCTACTTTCTTTTCTGTCATGTATGGCGTTGCTGTCTTCCATACCATTTAGTAGTTGCATAATTGTTCCCTTTCAAGCATACAAACAATGAGGTCAACTTGAGTCATTTAAAATAACTAGAGCAAATACCACATATGAAACCATTTAAGATAAAAAGTCATGTGATCACATATACTACCTCTCGCCTGGATTTTCTGGATCATACTAGGAGTGTGTTAGAATACACAAAAGCAACAGAGCTTACCAGCTGACTGTTTTGCCTATGATAAGCAACTGATGAGCAGTTTATTGCAAAGTATTTTAACACAGACAAGCTAGAGTTGAAAGTTACCTTCCTCTAAATCATTATGTTTCTTCTTTAAACTGACCTTTTCAAGGGAAAATCTGTGTTTTTCTGCAGAAAAAATACGACAGGGATGAAGGTTTAATTTTATTTTTGTGGTTTTAATAACATTCAGCTATGTTACATTTTAAAGCTGCCTAATTATCAGATGTAACATCTGGGATACAGTATCTATTAGACTCTGTTTTATCCAAACTGGGCACAGACACAAGAAAATGTTATTTGTATTTATTAAGCGGAACATACAGAGAAAGGTCAACACCTCCCCTATTCATCCTTCATCAATAGAGAGGCTGGTGGGAAAGCAGGGTAAAAGTAAAATTCCTTAATCAACAAAAACTTGTGTCTTCAAAAATATGCAAGACACATGAAAGCAAAGACTCAGCTTCTTGCCCATGCATTTTTTTTCTTTTATTGAATATCATTCAGTTCAGTTATACTCATAGAGCACATCGCAGACCTCTGCTGTTCTTAACTGAAGTCAAAATTCTCTTGCTACAGTGGTTGACAAGAAGAAAAGTATTAAGCCACTATTACCAAACAAGCAGCAATTGAGAGAAAGCAGAACATGGTTACAGTAGTTCTCATTAATATGTTTTATTTCTCTCTGCAGCACCCTTGAAGTAGTTAAACTGGTTAGTTGCTTCTATAACCCTCCCAACTACTTGTGATAGTAGTTACAATTACTGGCCCTTCAGTGCAAATTTTTCTGCCTCATGTCCAGAGATTCTGTGTGTCTTTCTCTTTTGTTATCTACACAGCAAGGCCTCACAGAGTTAACTCTCTTCTAACCTTATGGTCCTAGAGAGTTTCAAGCTGCTGCTGTAGGGTGTGTGTACACATAGGTTGAACAGTCCTGTTGGTACCTCTTACTGTGTGGATGAGTGTTTCTATACCTGTATGCTCTCATTAGCCAGTTTTCCAGTCATCTGCTACAGCACTGGCACCACTCAGATTCCCAATATAGCACAATAGAGTGGCTTTTCTCGCATGGAGGGGATTCTTAACACAGAAACTTTATTCATAATAACATAAAATATGTCTGACTGGGTAAAGCAGTAGTCTGTCTAGGCCAATGTGCTGCCCCCACTGTCTCCTGCAGTGAAAGGTCATGCTGTTTAAGACATCATGTGAACCCGGCCACTTCCTGTGGTCTATTCTCCTCATACTCTCCCTGTATCATTGGATTAAGGATTTTAAAGAGCGTACTTCTGTGTATTCTCTATAGTATCCATTTTGATACTGTTAGGAGATACCTTTTTTTTTTTTTTTGGACTTGTTGATGCTGTCTGCCACCACAGCCTCTCAGGACAAGAAATTCCAGGAATTCATTAACTGCTCTGTAAAAAAAAGGATTTTTTAAATCAATTTTAAACCAATTTCCTGCTAGTGAGTACCCCCCATTGTAATATTGCAGGCTTTGATGAATAACACTTCTGTGTTCACCTTATCTACCACCTTAATGATTTTGTAAACGTAAACCACCCCTTAGCCTTCACCTCTCCAAATGGAAGAGTTACAGCCTTTTTAGTTTCTCCTCAAATAGAGGCTCTCCTCAGCCACCTCATCCCCTTGACCCTTTTCATTGTTCTTCTCTCTGCCCTCTGTAGATCCACTGTCCTTCTTGGGATGTAGAGATTGGATCTGTGTGCTGAACTCAAGGTGGAGGTACACCAAGGTTTTATACAGTTCCAGACTGACCCCTCTGTCACATTCTCAGTAACCTTTCTGATGATGCCCAACATATTAAGCCAACATAGGGCTTTAAATTAGATTTGAAGGGGAAAGGGGTCAATAATTTCATGCTTGCCTGTGAAAAACAGTGGGGCAGCACATCAGGGGCAGAGGGACAGAGTCCTAGTAAGGGCTCTCAACTTGTTGCCCTAAGGCAAGCTGGGGACAATGCACTGGGACACCCCAAGGGAATCAAGGGGGATTCACGCAAGAGGGTGACACAGCCAGCCCAGCTGAAGTGCCTCTACGTGAATGCACACAGCTTGGGCAATAAACAGGATGAATTAAGGGCCACTATGCTGCTGGAAAGCCATGACATAGTGGCCATTACTGAAACTTGGTGGGATGATTCCCATGACTGGAATGTAGGGATGGACGGATACAAGCTCTTTAGGAAGGACAGGCAGGGTAGGAAGGGAGGAGATGTTTCCCTCTACATCAGTGACCAGCTAGAATCAATGGAGCTCCACATGGGGAAGGACGAGGAGTTTATTGAGAGTGTATGGGTTAAGATTAAAGGGAAGACAGGGGAAGGTGATGTTACCATAGGGATCTGCTACAGGCCACCTGACCAGCAGAGCCAAGCAGATGAGGCCCTCCATAGGCAGATAGAAGTGGCTTCGCGTTCACAGGCCATGGTCCTCTTGGGGGATTTCAACCACCCTGACATCTGCTGGAGGGACAACACAGCAAGGCACCAGCAATCCAGGATGTTCCTGGAATG
>VXBH01008557.1:124686-135733 GCA_013400035.1 Rynchops niger | reverse complement strand
AGAAGAATTTATTGAATAACTTTTCCTGGGAAAAAACCCAAAACAATTAAATATCCTGAAGTAACTTTTATTCAGATTCCCCAGTTCTCCTGCTTAACTTTTCGTGAGACTCTCTAATTAAGCAAAATCTCCTAGGTTCCAAGGGCATCTACGAATGCTTATTTTATATCAGAAGATCTTAGCAATCCTGTCAAAATATTCCAGGCCAGAAAGTTAATTATCTAAATTACAACTTTCTTGATGCTTTATAAGATTTTTCTTAAATATCTTTTTTCTTTTTTTTTGGGGGGGAGGGTGGGGAGGAGTAGTACTCTTTCTGCTGTGAAGCAAGGGAAAAAGGGAGACAGAGAAAAGACGGAGGGCAGAAGGAAATAAGGAAACTTTTGGTAAAATTATCAGATAAATCTTTATGAGTTACCAAAGCCTGCTTGCTTTAACAAAAAAAAAAAAAAAAACAAAAAAACCCAAACTTGAAACATCCAAATGGGTTGTAAAATATTGGGATTGGGGTTATCTGTAGTAAAAAGAAATAACAGTTTCTTGGAACAAGTCACTGCAAGTAGGAAGATATTACATATAAAGAAACCAACCAACATGAAATTTAAGTTTTTAAAAATGACTTCTTTATTTGTGTCCTGCAGCAGGACTTGTTAGTTTACCAGGTCTCCAGGTCACACCATTTACATTATTTGATAACTGAATATATCTCTTTCTGGCTAGAAAAATATGGTTTGCTGAAGGCACTTTTAATCCTAAGGAGTAGGGGAGTGGGCAGATAGTTAATGTTTCAGATTCACATCCTGATTAAGTGTTTCTACATGCCCAGATGTTTACACCAGTATGATTCCACAAACTCCAGTGCAAGGAATAGAAAGAACTTGTGCACTTCATCAGAGTTCCACTCAAATTAACACTACAGTTAGTAATTTTCTTTCCATGAGGTACACCAAACTTCCCTGTGTAGAGAAAACGAGAGGTAGCAGCTGGCAGGCTAATGGCAACTAAAGTAGCCTGAAAAACTGACTGTGTGATATAGCAACATAGTATTCTCCTTAGATTTAGAATAAATCTTGCAAAGGTAAGGCTGAAATAAAACACTAACTAAGACTACTAAAATTATTTAATTTATACATTTATTACCTTTTCTTATAGAAGTAGTCAGGACATGCACATTGAAAAATATCTGAGAACAAGTGTAATATTAGCACTTATTCTGATGAATAATTTTCTTGAATCAATAGTCATCTATTTGGTGTCTGGGGTTATGGTTTGGAATACAGAAACTCTGGATTCAAGACCGTGCTCTCCCTAATCATACTGAGTTATTTTGGAAGAGTTTGTGAGAGTGCCTTAAATGTAAAAATCATTACAAGGAAATAGAATAGACTCTTCTAGAGTAGACAGTTGCTTCTACATCTCAGAAGCATGATCAACCTGCATGGAACAGGAAAGTAGGAAGATTATTGGACTATCATATTTCCGTATTTCCCAAGGTGGTGGAAAATATTAGATAGGTCTCCTTTCTCGTGGTCACCCTGTATATGACAGCAGGACTTCCAGCTTTTCTCACTATTTTCCAAGGTGTAATCTCCTATTTCAATAAAGTATTTCTACATGTTATGGAGTGAGCAACTGAATTTTGCTCAGAATTCTGTTGGGGTTTTTTTTGGTTTTTTTTTTTTTATATTTTCTTCAATTAGTCTCAAAGTCAATTATTAGAGTTTACATAGTGTTGAGCCTCCTTGGCTTCTTTGACTCTAAATGTAGGACTGTGAGTCACAATACCTCTGTTTATCGTTTGTGCCCCAGAGGGATTTAAGTTAGCTCTGAAAGTTCAGCTGATTATCTGTGATCATTACTAAGAACTATTTTTCTTTCTCTTAAATCAAGCAATCATTAATCATTATTTGGATTACAGAATGAAAGTTCTCAGAGCCAAAATCAACTCAATCGGGTTTTAAAATTCATGGACGTTTTGGAAGCCGTCATTATTTCCAGTGTCTGTCCCCCCTTTCCCCTGTTTTTCTTCTTAAGCACAGTCTACATGCTTCTTTTGAAGCTCACTCCAGGGAAGTTCAATGTTAAAAGTTAATGACCATTGGCTGAGGCTCCCCACTGTCTCAGCAAAGACAGGTCTCTAAAATGCATTGCCTATTCAATTCTAAAGTTTCTGGTAAGACAGCTAGGCTCCATTTTCCTTTCCTTTTGCCCAAAGCAAGACTTCAATCCATTCTTTCCTCACTATATGTCATTCATAAATCTCAGGAAAAAAAACCAATCATAGCAGTAAATACAGAAATATTTTTAATATTTTCCTATTTTCTACATTTACTTTCGGTATTCACAAGATATAAACAAATAATATGTGCATGTATATGGAAATATCTTCCATGCTGCTTTTTTTCTTTGACTTTTTGATGCTTAAGCATAAAAGTATATATTCAAAAGGAAAAAGAAAATGTTTAATTAGAATACAACATGAGTCTCATACAAACACACAAATACTTCATACTGGCTTCCATGCAAGTTGGAAAACAAGAGAAGACCTTTATTAAAATAGAGCAGATACACAGCTCCCTTCTGCATGGTCCCTATGGCCACACCTGTGCTGCTAAATGAAGTATGAAGAGACATACTCCCTGACACAAAGGCCAACAGCCCAGTGCAGTGGGCATATATGTTTATAAACTCTCTTAGCCTCCAAAGACAGCCCAGTTCTTGGGGTGTCCTAACTTCTAAAGCTGTGTCTGAGAAACATTTGGGGGAGTACTAGTTTACACAGTCCCAAAGTCCTTAATGACAAGGGCTATTCTCATCACTCCTTAGTACAGAAAAATGAATAGCAATGCCCAGGAATTAAACATGGTTCTGTTTAATTCATTAATCCAAACATAGCTCAGGGACATAGCAGTGCCACTTCGGTTACCCAAAAAGGTGCAACAAGTCAAGTTATGACCGAGTAGCTGAATCCAGCATAGGCATCGTGTACTAAGGTAAGAACACGTTAGTAATGTTGAAGCCTGGATCAGCAACCTTGGCAACACACAGCTCCATGAATTCATCATATAGGCTGTCTTGAGACTATTTTACAAAGGAAAGCCTCAGCAGGGATACTGGTACTTGGCACTAGATAAAACAGTGTAAAGGTACGACCCCCTAAAGCAAAACTTCAGCGACTGAAACTACCTATTCCTAGCCACTTTTCTCTTTGTACCGGTAAATCATTTCATACAGTTCATTAACCAATGTTGGGCTTTACCTGAGCTCTCAATGAGGCCAAATGATTCCATAAATCAGGAAAATGGCAGTGTTTTTTTCTCCTATTTAATTTCTTATTTTTTGCACTGCTATAACATGAGCTTTCCAAAGACAAGACAGTACCATGTGTCCAGATTTACACAAAGTATTTAGAAGCGAAGTTGCATAGGGATAATATATATACACACATATACACATATAAGAAATTTTATTGTTGAAATTATCTCTCTGTATTAAAAAATATTAAAATATTAAATTTTATTGAAAGGGAGTCTCCATATTGATACAGAGAAGAACTCTGATACAGTAGAAGCATGGAAAGCATGGAAGAAATTTTTTTTTTTCCAGTGTTCCTCATTTCAAATATAAAGAATAGAGCTGGAATCAGCAGTAGCTCTAGAACCCTGGTGACCTCCATGTCAGGGCCCAAAGGGCACCAATGGGCCTGTCTGTCCCTGCCCCATGGGGTCTCCTCCCATCCTGCTGACAGCCCAGGACCCCATTTCAGTCCCACCTGATGCTCTCAACCCCCTGCCCCAGCGACTTCACAGCAGGACTGGTCTCCAGCTCCCCACAATCCTGCCCTGCCCTGCCCTGCCCAGCCATGGGCCGTGATGAGCCAGGCCCACCTGCAGGCCGATGTCCCAGCGTGATGTCAGCATGTCCCTTTCCCCAGCGACATGCTCAATGTCTGGGACTGGAACTGCCCCAGTGCACCCCAGCTACCTGCTCTGGGGTGGTGGGACGGTCCCTGGCTGTCAGGCCCTATCCTGCCATCAAAGGAGAGCCCCCACAGCTCCTGGTGCCTGGTCCCCAGTGAGCCACCAGCCCACCTGGCACCCTGACACGTAACTATTTTGTATGTATATCCCTTGAATAAAGCAGCCAGATGTTATTAGTCAGCCAAGAGGGTGATTATTGCTATATAAGGAACAAAACCAAACATGTGTACTGCATGATTCTTAAGGATATGCTGGCATTAGTAATTACATTTATTCAGGAATGTCCCCAGGCACTGAGACTGACTCTCTCCAAATGGACTGAATTTATGTTTACAGAGCATGGACTCTACCAGAGGCTGGCTGCATGCAGCCTGCCTAATAAGTATGGTCCTTTGAATGGTCTAACTCTGAGCTGCTCGTGGGAACTTACTCTCACAAATGTACAGCAGCTGAATATTCCTCATGCTACAACACAAAGGAAGGAAGAGAATGAGGTGTATATATATATCACTGTAAATCTCTACCTTTCTCATTACACACGAAGAACTATAACTAGGAATAATTTAAAAAATAGGTCTGTCTTCCATCCCAACACAAGCATATGGAGTATATACTTCAGAACTGGATTAATGAGTGAGTGACCTACTTGAGCCTTGTAGATTATGCTATGATGAACATTCACATTTATATGCAAAGTAAGAAATGAAAAACTTCCTACAGAAGTGAAAAGGTGCATGAATTTCTTCATGTATTGTTAAATAGAACAGTGTTGAAAGAAGATACCCATAACTTGCTGGACAAGAAAAAAATGAAATGATTTCTAAAACTATCTGATGATAGTATTGTTTATTGCATAGTAACAGCACCTAAAACCTAGGTGATGTTATCAGTCAATCTAAAACCACCTCTTATTTCTGCAAGAATGTGTACATGATTCACAATAGCATTATGGTTAAACTCTTTCATTAACTGAACTATTAACTTCATGCATGTATTACAGTACATTTTCATATCTGTAAGCTGATACAGGAATCTCCACTTTGTGAATTTACTCTTCAGTGCAAAATTATTAACTAATAGAATTGTTTATTGATAAATTAATAGCATTGGAGGCATAGTCTTTTGCATCTCCATGAGCTAACAAGCAAAAAAAAAAAAAAAAAAAAAATCCAGAAGGAAACAAATTTAAGAAAGGCTTAAACCAATGCATTTACTGCAAACATTTAATTGACATCAACGTATATCCACTTATTAACAGATTTCTACACAAAAATGTTAGCTCTGTCAAATTGAACTTAAAGATCCTACAATATATTTAAAAACATATCATTTGGTTATTCTGAAAATGCAAAGAACAAAACATAAAATGCTAAATAGTCCAGGTTCAACATCTCACTCAGTTTTAAACCACAAATATTACATTTATGTAGATCTTCAAAAAGAAAATCTGATTCTTCCTACTGAGCTGATATGCTCAGTTAAACTTCTTATGTTAATGGACTCATCTTCATAGCTGATACAAAGAAATGAGCTTTTTCTAGAAGTCAGTGTAGATTCCTACCTCTTCCAATGTGCAGAACAGCAATTTGCAAATAGTGAGGTCAACTTACTGCTTAGATCCAAACTTCAAGAGGAACACTGTAAAGGTCTGATATTTTTTTGTTTTGTCAGAATAAACCTTCTTTTGGGAAAAGACAACAGCATCACCAAAAGAGACCATCTCCTCACCTGCTGTCTATAGTGTTGTCTTCTCCAGTGTGACTCAGTGGCAGTTTATTCTTCCTTTATTCCCACCTCTCGTGCTTCTCACAGCTCAGCCCTGGTAAACAATGTAAACAACTCTGTTCTTTTACGTGTAATTGTTACTGAGAAGTAGACAGACTAACAGCAGCAGATGCAGTTCTCAGGAACACCATAACTTGCCCATCTGCCCAGATACCAGTTTTGGGCCAGTTATGCTTTCCCTGAAGAGTACAAGTTTAGCCTGTGAGTTTTATCCAGCTCTGTATCTCATTCTGCTCACTTCCCATGGACCCCCAAGTTTTTCTTACATGTAGCATTTCCAAAATCCTGCACCAGTGAAATAAACAGTGGATATACTGATCTGCCTTGTCTTTAGCATTGGGAAAGACTACTAGTTGCACTGTAAATAACTCTGGTTATGCATAAATCCCATTTGTCTTTCCAAAGATTTTGTGTTACCTAAGAACTTAGAAATTTCCAGAAGATACTATTCCTTGGAACCTTGCCAAATCTCAAGTTTGGACCCTAAATTTTGAGTTATGTTTTTAAGCTAATGATTTTGTAAGTGTGCAGGATATTGCATCTAAAATAATAAGGAAAAGTTACCAGATCTTCTTATAAAATTAATTTTATATATATATATATTAATATTTTATCCAGGAACATATGATAGAAAAAAGAAATAGATTGAGGATGATAAAATGTAAAAGAAAGTATGTTTACAAAAGTTGAGGGTTGAGGGGATGAGTGGTGAAAAAGGAACCCCCACTTCTTCTGCTTTACCAGTAGCAGGTCTCTCAAGCCAAATAACACAACAGAGTAAACGGAATGATGTAACCCTTTCACATTCAATAACAAACATGGGACTCATACAGTTTAATGTTTTTGCAAATCCCCTGAAATCTGTAGTGTTATTTCCAGTATAGAAGCAATAGAAGACCTTACTATTCATAATCATTCTCCTTACCTTCATAATGGTGAAAAATAACTGTTGTGATATTTAACATCTCCTCTATCAGCTGAAAATTTCTTGAGAAACAAGCACTTAATTTGAAAACCAGAGCAGACAATAAGTCAGACTTTTACTGTACATCTTGGTGGAGAGCTGGGGCACTGAACAAACACAGAAAATGCATCACCATAGTAATCCCACAAGGTCAAAGTTGAAGCACATTTGGAATATTTACAGAAAATGCATCTGAGCACACATTTCCAAAATTAAATATTATAAAAAGCATTGTTCTCCAGGCCAACAGGTTTCCCAACAAAATTTGAGTCTTATAACCCAAGGTAAGTTATTCTGACCTTTTACAGAGACCTTCTATGCTCATAGTCCTTTTTTCAAGTCAGGAAGTACGCCTGAAGAAATTACACCAAAGAAACGAGTTGCATACAAATTCTTTAGGTAAAATTACAAATTACACTGTTAAGTCTCATAATTATTGCAGATAACCAACAATTTTCTGAACTGTTTTCCTTAATAAGTATGAAGTTCATTGAGAGTCAAAACAATTTCATACTTATGGTAATAAATGATTTTTCAAAATCACTGGTGACAGAATACTAAAAATTGTAATATATAATGCACAATAAACCAGAAGGCAAATAGTATGGAAACAGATAAAAGAGGCAAACAGACAGCAGCCTACTTGTTAACTAAAGCTATCTATTTACTTTTACTCTTGGGCATTTGTATGATAATCAGTGCTACATTATATAATACTACAGTTAGATTATATTGATTAGGAAATAGGTCTTTCATGTATTTCCAGTATCCTTAGAAATTTCCCTCTGAGACGGAAGCTTCTGGCCTGTGATTTCAATTTAAAAGTCATATTTCTGAGTTCTGAAAAGCTAAACTGTAAAGGTTGTTTCACAAAAAATGAAAACAAATTGATATATTTTTATATGTATTTTTATAACTCTAGGCATTCCCAGAAACTAGTAGGATTTTTAATAAGTTGTTTTACTTTACCTATTTTGTTACCTTCACCAACAATCTATATTATTGAAAAAAATATGAGCAAAATATACAGCAATAATATGGAGCATGGCAGTAAAACTACAGAAATGTTCTAGATTGTCCTGAACCAAGACCCTGAGAAATATTGCGATTCTCATAAAATAAAGGTAAAGGTAGATTTAGATAATGTCAGATTTAGAATGCAAAATTCAGTCCTTCTCACCTTGTCCCAAAGCAGATAGAATAGAAGTGGAAATGCTTTACATCCAATGAGTCTGATCAGCGTTTAATTCTGTCATGTTTTACCTAAATAGGAATGAAATGGAAAATGAGAGCTCCTAATTTCTCTTTCATAAAACAAGAAGTGGATGCACAGAATGAACAGAAAAAGGATACATGTTTTAACTTCTGAGAATAGAATCATAGGATGCCACAATAAGTAACAGTATTTATTGCAACAGAATACTAATGATGTCAAGAGATTAACCAAATACTTTATGATCATGTAGGACACTAACTTCCTAGGATTAGGAAAAAAAAACAAATAAAGAAATGAAAGTTCCTGTAGTCAGGCCTTTCAGTGTGCCTTTGGAAACCTCATCTATCTCTAAACATTTAATAGTAGCAACCATCATGGGACTGGACCGGTCTGAAAAAGTATGGCAACTTTACTAGTCTTAGGCCAGAAAACATTTTTTTCAATATGTGACAATTCCTGCAATACTCATATATATATTTCTCCAGATACGTTTCTCCAATATTTTTACCTAAGTAGGAAAATGAATGTTAACTGTCTTGTATTTAGATGACTGAGAACTTTTTTTCTTTAAAAGTATTGCTATTTAAAAACAGCAATAAAAAACAGCAGAAACATGCCTTAAAATACAGAGCTCAAGGATGTAGTTTCCTTAGCAACAAAAATTCTGAGATATTTTCCAAATTCCAATACCTCACGAATACTAGAAAAAATGTCTACTGTGCTCACATTTCCCCCTCTTGTATTCTGAAGACTTGCTTTGTAATTATGTGTATTCATACAGAAAAGTGAAATACTCTGAAATGAAGGATATCAGACCCTAGCAATTTTCCTTACTTGTCATTTGGAGGTGGCTTATGAAAGCATGCAGATTCACCATTTTTCACAAAGGCTTGGAAAAAGGTGAGGACGAAACTAGAGAAGAGGTTGTTACCCAAAAGAAAAAGAAGTAAAAAAAAAAAGTAAGACTGGTTATCAGAAGAGGACACAGATAGTAGATGACAGAAAGGGCTCTTTGATGGCAAATTTTGTTGGAACGGACAGAATTAAGAACAGACAAAATCAGGAAATAACAACACTGAATAATTAGCAGGGAAAGTAGGATTTTGGAAAGATAAAATGTAAAGGTATTGAATATAAAGGTTTAGAAGGAAATTCAAGGAAATAGATGACTATAATATATCTCTTATGATATTAATTTTCTAGTTTGGTTTCCTACATGTCAGTTTATGTAATCTGACAGATTTCTGTCTTCTGTACTTGGAACAGCCAAAATGTTTCAGATTATTTAAATTCAGTTATATGCTGAAGTAAGTCACAGAATGGCAAAATATGTGATTTCATAACCTGACATTTTGTTGAGTATTGTTATTAAAAAAAAAAAGAAAAAAAAAAAAGGAAGAGGAAAGAGAACAATCAGAAAAAATGGGTTACAAGTCAGGAAGAATTCTCCTCATCCATGCTCATCTGTGACCTATTCCACATACATTTTAAAGTCACTTCCCAACTTTTGCTCCGAAAAGATGAACCTTACATTTTGATATATGTGTTCATACTGGCAGATCTTTTCCCACTAGACTTTTATATCTAACTTTAGACTCTAGACTATATCTAGAGTTTATATTTGTCCTCAGAACTTCACTTTTTCTTGGTAAGTGAAATATTGTCTTTCCTTGTAGTGGCATGCACTTTTTAACCCAGTGCAGTGAAGTTGTGAATTGCAGTCAAGTAAACTGAAGTTTAGGAAGAGCTAAATCAGTGTATTGAAGTCTTCATCAAAGACCAAGAAGCACAGTGCTGTAGCCAACTGAACACTTTATATTTTTTAGGATTTTCCTTGCTCTTGATGTTGGTAATTAACAGCAGGAAGGAATCTAGAAAATGCTCTAGGTTATGGACAAACAAACCCCAAGCCAATGCAGTCTGTGTTCCCCACACCAATAAAGGGGAAGTTTCCCACAAACAGAATCACTGCAGAGTTACAAGTGCTAGTGGTGGAAGTCCAGAGCTCACACTAAATAATGAAGTAGCAGAATAAGAGCAGTTGGGGCCACTTGTGATACATATATACTGCATCTTCACTGATCAGACACAGCCTCAGGTCCAAACTCACAGGACATCCACAGTTTAGACACAAAACCATGCCGAACTACAGGCATCATATGAGCTTGAGGAAGACAAAGATGAACCAATACAAGTTTTCTTTCAGTAACGCCCAGCTCCATCTTTACCTACACTGCAGTGGACAGAAGATATGATGTGAAATCAGGCTTCTTCCAGAAGGAAGCCCAGTGCTCCCTGACATAAAGGCAAAGGAGTTTTGTAAGCAGCTGACTGTGTATAACTGGCACCACAAGCATCCCCTAGGTTGACATAATGAGTCAGGGATGAGGTCACTGAGCACTATTAGTTGGCTGTGGAACACAAATTCTTCTTCTCAGATTAGGCATCAAAGTAACTTTTTTGTTAGTCCCTAGTTTAGTGTTGGATGATTCAATTTCAAAATACATTGTATATTTATGTATATAACTGAGTCATGTTAAGTTATCAGACAAAAATTCTCTGATCAGTTTGAGCTAGAAAATTCCTACTAATATCAAGAGATATGGCTGACAAAGTAGTGGAGTGGTCTTGCTTTTAAATCATAGAATGCCTAATGTTTTTCTGTTGTAGTCAAAAAGTTAATTGGGAATATTGAAACAGTTGACTACTATGTGAGATTTATTCCCTTTCTGTTTTATTGTTTATCTAAATCTGTCCCCTTCAGGCAGACAGCTGGATGTTTCTTTCTTTTTCTCTTTTTTTTTTCCCCTCTGAATTGTTCTTTGAAATACTATTAATATTCATCAAAATCTTTAATTAGGGACAATTTGTTTTTCCATATGCGTATTTATCAGTTCAGCAATTATTAAGCTTGTGTGACTCTTACACTTTACTCACTGCGTGGGATCAAATTTGTGACAATGATCACCCTGAGGAATGCAAAATGATTCTAATTCTGCCTCTTCACCAGACAATCCTCCTTCTATTTCCAGGCTGACTTTTCAGTCTGTGTACAAGGTGTAGATTTTTGTTTTGAAACATAATTTCTGGTCAGGAAAAAAA
>VXBH01008557.1:105623-122433 GCA_013400035.1 Rynchops niger | reverse complement strand
TAGATGATCTTTAAGGTCCCTTCCAGCCCGAACCACTCTGTGATTCTGTGACTCTCTCCAGTTTGTCCACATCTCTCTTATACTGATGAGCCATTACAGACAGTGATATTTCTTTATTGAAGTGTGTGAAGGGAAGTTGTAAGGCTGATTATTTTTCCCAAAACCCCAATGACATCGATTCTACATGCTGATATGAGGTATATTTTTTTTAAGTGGCATTGTTAGAATATTCATAAACCCAAAAAATATATTCTATTGCTTTTATTGAAAGTACATAGAAAGTTTATCAGTTGTGCAAAAAAAATTTAATATTTTTTTTTAAATTGTGTAAAATTGATATCAGAGGTTGGTGTATATTTTTTTTTTCCCTGATATCATCATTAACAGATGGGAAACAGAAAGAATGTGTGAGTGAATAAGTGACGTAAGTGTTTGTAAAAAAAAAATCAATGTTCTCTATTCTACTCTCTTCTGTCTTTTATTACCAATTATATTGTACGAAACACAGAAGAATAAGAGAAATTTATAAGTCTTTAAAGGAATATCAAGTATTATCACCACCAGATTTGTCCAGAGTGAATGCCCTTGTTAATATATCAAATACTTCTTGAGTGACAGATTTCATGATTTTGAAGGATTTATTATTGTGTACTTCTGCTTGAATTTGAAAATTCTGAATTGCTATCAGAATTCCCATGTAAAAGAATCACTACTGTAATTAGGAAATACAGAAATGTAAGAAAACATAAAAATAAAATCAAATATGGAACAAGAAGAAGGTAACAAATATGATGATAATGAACAAATTGTGGTAGAATATGGAAATTTAGATCACAGCATCAATGATTATGACATTACAAGGGGCTTGCATATTGACAGACTATTATACATGAAGAATTCTAGGGTACCCTTTTTATTGTTAATCAACATACCTTTTTAGTCACAAACTCTCAAGCATGACTTAAAAGCTGCAATGTCAAAATATAAACCTTCTTCTCAGATGTCTTTCAAAATTAAATGCAATACTCGGTACTCTCAGTAAACGCATCTGAAATTTTTCAAGACATGCTTGTTCTTTTATATTCTCATTAAACACTGTCTTTACTTAACAAATGGATAAGTAAAAGGGAGGTAACTGCAGCTATTGGATTTTCCCCTTAAATTGAAAAAAAAAAAAAAGGAAATAAAAGCTGACAGAATTATAAAGAAATACCAATTTACAAAAATAAAATTTCTTTGAATGTCTTAAAATGTCTTTGAACTCAAGCTTCTGAATTTTCAGAGAACTCCCCAATTCTCTATATTGTTCCTTGTTTATTTCACTTTCTCTTTGAAGAAGGTAAGGAGAAAGGTAAATCTATAAGTAAAAAAAAGGAAAGATAAACTTCAAAAGGTTTCCACCTCACAACATCTGAGAAAAGAAAAACATAAAGAAGAATCTCAAGGGGGTTTTGTGGTGGTTTTTGGGTTGTTTTTTTTTTTTTTTTTTCAGATCATAAAAGACATAGTTTTGTGTTCAAAATATGAACATGCATAAAGTAAGAAAAAAAAAAAAGAAAGAAGACAGATATTAAGGTAGAGACACAACTATCTAAAGTAGAGACAATACATAACCCCAATTAATTTATCTACACACATGAAAATATGTGAAAGAAAGCTTCATTTATGACATTCGGAAAGGTTTAATTAGAAGCAATGATTACATTATTTTGCCTTTCTCTGTAGAATATGTAGTATTTCTGTTTAGGAATTCTGTTTATGAAAGTACAACACCTGTGAAACTTTACTTACAATGTCTAATTTTTTACATTATTGTGAAAAGATCACGCACTTTATTCAAAACATCTTCTGATTGGTTTTATAGTTTGAAAAATTAACAACAAAGATTCTTCCATAGGCTTGTCTCTTCCATAGTGCACTAAGCAGTGATCAACAAATCTAAATCTCTCCATTAATGTCAAAAACATTTTGTTCCAAAAATAATAACAAGTATTAATCATCTACTATGCCCCTGAGAAATTTCTGACACTCAAATAGGTTAGGTCAACATATGCATCCAGCTACACTAAGTAAACATTTAATGATTATTCTAGAGTAAATACTGGGGGGGGAAGGAGGGAAGGCAAGGGTGGAATGGAGGTGGCAGGTGGGGTGGTTGTGGGATTTGTTTAAACCCCAGCACTTGTAAACAACAAATGAAAACACTTTTCACTTCTAAGTAGGAGGTGAGGTACTATCTTTTCAGAGTTCCACTGTAAAACACACTCTTGCTAACAGCAATATTTTATATAAAAAGATTTATGAAATATATTTTTGTGAACTTCTGAAGTATTACAAACCTTCAAATAAACCTTGGCAATGGACAGACACACTTTTGAACTATATAGTGCAGGAAATGGGGGATAGGCTTGTGATACAAGAATACATACTGGTGCTAAAGAGAAAAAGGTCAAGTCGTTCTAAAGCCCTCTGTGATCTTCCCCTCAAAAATGCAAACTAAATGGAGATTCATACTTCTTAACTTTTCTTCCCTTAACATTTCCCTGCTGTTTCAGTGATGTTCAATGTATTTCCTCACAGTGTAACTGGAAAAACAGGTAGCTCTACGCAAGAGGAAAACATCCATACATCATCAAATTTTTTAAGCAAAAATCTCATAGCCTGGGAGAGTAAGGAGCAAAAACAATTTATTTTAAAGGTATCAGGTTAATCTGCTCAGGATATTGTAATTTAACTGACATACCTAAATTTCTCACATATTTTGTAAAGAAAAAATAAAATATGAGTTCTAAAGCATTCACTATTTGTAAAAACTTTGTTAAGAAGCAAACCAAAACAAAGAGCACTTCCATACTATCCTTCTGCTCTGCTTTTTTAGAGAATCCATTAGGACAGAACCATTGTCACTTTCTGCTTAAAAAAAAAAGACATTTATTTTCCACTGACCCCCACATTTGGCAGAACAAAGTGAGAAACAGGCTCACTTAATTTCTAAGAAGGAGATGGAGAAAATAAGACCAAGAGGAACAGTCAAGAATTCTCCTAGTTATCTCTTCAGAGAATCCAGGACCTCAAAATATACTTGCCAAGCTCTGAGCAGACAGACCCCAGTAGTTGGTTTAATTATAATTATCAATGAACTTATTTCCTTCAAATCAAGACAGGTAATAATTTTTGAACCATTATATTTGTATATAAGGGAACAATGACAAACAGTTGGCCTTTCACCCTTTATTCATACTTCTGATAGAAATCCATTCCTTTCAACCTGTGGAAAGCTGGAGGAGGTAATTAATTTTACAACCAAAGACAGTCCTGCCAACTCTTATGTGATTAGTTACATTAATTATTTAAAGCTAATATGAAGACTAAGAACGGAAAAAAAAAAAAAAAAAAAGCATAAGTCCAATCTTTCCTTAGACAACAAAGAAAAAGAAAGATGCTCCAAGCCACTGTAAGCTTATTAATTTCCTAAGAGAAAAGAGGGAAAAGAATTGTAGCTATGTTACCTTGAAACATAACACAGTGTAATTTATTTGTGTGTCTTCATCTTCTGGTGTGTGTTTGCTTGTTTATCTGGAAATTAAGAATAACTAAGGTATGCATATAATACTGTATTCTATACCATGAAAATGCCAAGTGCAACATAAGCACAGCTTTTAATAAATAATTGAACAGAGAAATGTGAAGGACTGTATTTAAGCCATCCTACTGTGGCTAAACTACAAGTACCATGTGAGAAGTTAGATAAGATATCTCTTATCTATGAAGCACCATACAGTTACAGATAAGAGATAAATGCACCAAACCCAAGAATTTTTCATCAATACATTAGGATAAAATTATGCAAGACTATTTTGCACAACATCAAACTATTCATTATTTTGCTTTTTCTTAATGTATTGAAGAATGTCTCCACAAACCAATGATGAGCTCATATTATGTGAGGTCAGGAAGAACTACTGATTGGCCTGATAGAGATCAGTGGACATTGTCTACCTGGACTTCAGGAAAAGCTGTTGACGTATGGACTGGATGAGCAGACAGTGAGGTGGATTGAAGACTGGCTGAATGGTTGGTCCCAGAGACTGCTGATCAGTTTCATGAAGTCTAGCTGGAGGCCAATAATTAGCAGTGTACCCTAGGGGTTGTTATTGGGTTCAGTCCTGTTAACATTTCCATTAATGATCTGGATGATGAGGTAGTGTTTACCCTGAGCAAATTTGTGGATGACTCAAAACGGGGAAGAGTGACTGATAATGCCAGAGGGTCACAGAATCATTGAACAGTTTGGGTTGGAAGGGATCTTTACAGGTTATCTAGTCCAACCACCCTGCAATGAGCAGGGGCATCTTCAACTAGATCAAGTTGCTCAGATCTCCATCCAACACCACCTTTAATGTCCCAGGGACGGGGCATCTACCACCACTCTCGGCAACCTGGTCCAGTGTTTCATTCATTGTAAAAAATGTCTTCCTCCTATCTAGTCTGAGTCTACCCTCTTTTAGTTTAAAACTACTATGTCTTGTCCTATCGCAACAGGCCCTACTAAAAAGTCTGTCCCCATCATTCTTACAAGCCCCCTTTAAGTACTGAAAAGCCACAATAAGCTTTCCAGAGCCTCCTCTTCTCCAGGTTGAACAACCCCAACTCTCAGCCTTTCTTCATAGGAGAGGTGTTCCATCCCTCTTATCACCCTTTCCTGTGAATGGAAAGGTATTTAAACATATATTCCTTCATAACAATTATTGGAGTTTCACAATATACAAAATGTTATTGCCTTTCTAAAAATATTTTAAATGGAGTGTTGTCAGATCAGGTCTCACCAAGGAATGAAACCATGGTGAGCTGAATTTGCTATTAGCTTAAATTTTTATATGAGAGCCTTATTATTAGGATTGTGAAATACTGAAAAGCGTTGATCAATCCAAATATGGACCATATACCTCTGATGATGTCCATCTAGAAATAGTTATGCTCTGAGTTTAACCAAATGAACTGCGGTGTTTTGTCTCCAGGAACCTTTTTGAGATTCTATGATTCTCCATTTTTTTCATCATACTTTTTCTTTCAATGTAAATGTCTAAATTTAAAATAAAGGATATCCTGGCTCGGGTGAAAAAAACGTGTAAGTGTGAAATAAGCACATTTAAGAAAAAAAAATTATCCTGTTACTCTGAAGAAAAATTCTCCACCATAAGCTGGTGGGAAGAGATGGGATGCAACATGAAGATTAGTACCAAATGATTTTATCTGAACATCACCAAAACAAATTAATTAATTAATTTCATTTGATTCATGATCTGCAACCCACAAATTCAGATGCTTACTTGCCTGTGTGTGCTCCAAACATCCTTCCAGACAACAGCACTCTCCTCCATGTAGTAAAATTGTCATTGATAGAACTCCAGAATCTTCAGAATTAGAGATTCTGAACATCATTATAAACGGTACGCTGTTTACATTAAACTTGACCATTCCCACTATTTAATTTACTTTGGGTTTGTTGCTACCAGTGATTTCCTTGTCATTTATTGTGCAGTACCCCTATTTAGGATGCACTTTGAGACAGATGATTTATTTTTTTATTGAATTTCTGAAGTTAATTGCCCATTTTTTCTAATGTAATCTCAGTACTCTTGAAAATAAGTTTTCACCTAATTACATAGCATCTTCATATTGGCATATACCAAAAATCCCACAAAACAACCAAAACCCCTTGGATCTACCACATAATAAAATCATAAAATTACTATGACAATTTTTCTGCCTTCTTTCTGATTTTTTTCAGAAATAAAAAATGTCAGGTCTTTTCAACAGGTCCTCTTTCACACCAGTGTCTACCTTTTAAATTTACAGATATGCCCTTTCATGTTCAGACTTGATCCAAAGTGCATCCAAATCTCCTGAAAGTTTTCCCGTTTTCATTTTTTTGCTACAGCAGCATGGATCATAAGTCATTCCAGCAGTGCCAAGACAAGACACCCACTGAACAGTGCTTAAGTTGTATAATGCTTACCTTTTCTAAATTCAACAGGATGTTGCCTTCAACAGTGATCTGTCATTGAAAAAGTGTTCTTTACTGTGGAAAAGATCTCTATGAACACAAAAGTCCTGAAAATTACTCCATAAACTTTGTTAATTACAATCATAAAAATCAAAGGTCCATTTGAGAAAACAAAATTACTCTAAGAAAAAAAAGGCTGGAATAGGGAGATCACAATACAGAAGGTTATTCTTAACTCTTAATTTCAACTCTAATCTCTTGAGTAAAATATTTGTATGTTTATACACATTATGCAAGAAGTGTCACCTTTCCTGGGCTAATTTTATATTTCTACACTATTGCGTCTGTGCAGCCCAAAGGGAATATAGCTCATCTGGAGTATTAAAACTCACAGATATATGCTCAGAAATCTCTCTGATAAAATTGCAGGACATCAGGGAATGCACACAACAGGAGACAGCTATCTAGCCAAGAAATTTACAACATTTAAAATATAACATCAACAAAATTTAATTTAACGACCTCTTGAGGATTTGCTTGTTTTAACAGTTGATTGAAATTCTATCCTCTACTGACCAGTGTGAAAAATAATGATCCCAGTTACAACCTGCTTTGAGCAAGTGCACTGAAGTATTTTCTGTTGCTGCACAACTTTTTGTACGGTAACAAAGTAATACCATGACCTGTCCATGGCTCTCAGAAGCTACAATCAGTCCATAAAGTGTTCTCCGATCAGCCATTTATTACTTTATCATAGCTTTTCCCCCAAAAAGTGTTTCTTCTTGAAATTTAACAGTTCTAGTTGACTTAGTCTCTCACTTCCTGGAAGCCGTTTCACCTTTCTCACCATCTTTATAGCCATTAACTCTTATTGAAACACTGTCATCACAATAGCTTAAGTATTTAAAATGTTTTGTGTCAGATTTGATTCAAGCTTTAGGAAAGATGAAGCCCTTGGTAAATACATTATGTCAGGTGCCAAGAGGTTTACACTGGTTTACACAGTTCAGTGGTGAATAGAAGAGAAAGTAGCTGGGACAAGGTAAAAGCTCATGTCTAGGGACAAATTTCAGAAACGATGTATGAGGAAACCCAGGACAATCAGAGAGCAACAATAGGACAAAGAGACAACAAGAAAAGCATCAAGGGAAGAAGCAGAGACAGAATACAGATATTCAGTAGCAGGTCTAGACCTGGACACACTTTCAGTAAAAGGACTACGAAGCTGACACTACAATAGGTGAAAAAGAGTGTTGCGCAGCAACACCTAGAATTAGACCCGGAGTTTAAAGGCCATCAGGTGCCCTGACTCCTTTAAAGAATCCAATAGCTTCTCCTCTGTGGAAATCAGCTGTGTGTGATAATATCATCAGTGGCTATATTGCTGCGGACATAGCTAAAGTTTGTATACATGACAACAATAATAACTGTGATTGCATGTGGAAGAAAAAAGGCTCCCAGATCCTTCTTCTGATAACAGTGAAGAAAGATACATTTTGCAAGTCAAAATGTGGTGTTTCCAATACTGAGTAAGCCTGTGAATGGAGGCAATTTCTATTGCATTACTTTCCTAAGCATACAATATCCAAGCAAAAATGAGTTTTGTTTTCAATTGTTGTACTTGTGTCTAAAGAATTCTGTCACAATATTTAGGCCAACTGTTGACTAAATACACAATACTAAATATCTATTTATAAACCATAATAGATGCTAGAAACTGTTACAGAAACTTAAAAAGTACAGCAATTCTTACAACAGATGGATAGCTGTGTGAAAAAAAATATATATAATGCTGATTCTGAGTGAGAAATACAGTATTACATCAATAAAAATTAATTCCTGGCAGAAAGATGACTGAGAAAAGAGCCCTAGAGGTGTGAGAGTGTCCAAATAATTCTGACTGAGCTCACATCAAACGGATTTTTTATTTAAAAACTGCACAAAAGAAATAACTTCTTTTATTATTATTCTTTCATTTAATCTAGAGGAACTTTTTTATGTGCTGCATATTTCTATTTCCTGGCAAGTTCTCTATGTCTACTCTTCAGTGGTCTACTGATGAGTAACTTGCCAGTATCCTGTACCACTGAAGAGAGCAAAACTGTATGCTGATCTCGTGTCATTCAAGTAAATTCTTAGACCTAAGTCTCAAAAAATACCAATTAATAGTGACATGGCTGCTAGAATAATATCATATAATTTTTATGGTGAAGATCTGACCTCTGCTGTGGAACTACTCAGCATAGAATTCACCCACATAATGGTTTACTACCTTCCCAAAGTGTTTTGAATGGAGGTCCAATGTGCAATTAGAGGGACAGCCTCATAGTATATGTATAGAAGGAGTAAGGAGAGGAAACCTTTGGAAGGTTGATCAGATCATGAGCTTAAACAAAGTGATCTGGATTCATTACTGCAGGTGCATTTCTTCCCCAAAAGCAGTTGAACTCTGGGTAGGTGCATTTCAGTGCATTCAAGGGCTCAGGTCCCCCAAGTTTCCAGATCCAACGATTGAACACAGTATGTTGTTCCTCTCTAGTCTGCACAGATGTATTTCTTTTCAGCGTGCAAAAGATTGGTGTAAATATAGACCTGGGAGACAGGTAGGAAGTGCTCCTGTCTCCTTTGGTTTCCACCCAAAAATAGTGTAACTTGTTACCCAGCTTGGATTCTGAACTCAGAAGGCTAAAGTTAGATAGTGGGAGTGCTTCCCTCTCCCTGAATTTCCCAGTGTTGCTCTATACATAAGAATCTACTTTACAAAACCACTATTTTTCCTCTTCAAATTCAAAATACGGATTTGAGAGTTTTTTTAAGATGCCTTATATGTCATACCAGCTACCTTGTCATTTTTGAATCACTCACTGTGTTCTAGGCCTAATTCAACTTCCATTGAAGATGCTGAGATGAGTTATTTATTTGTGTTGCAATACGAGTATTATTATGAGTATTCATATTAAAATAACTTACAGCAACATTTATTCTTTGTACTGAAATATTATAGGATCATGGAATTGTTTAGGTTGGAAAAGACCCTTACAATCATCAAGTCCAACCATTAACCCGGCATTTCCAAGTCTACCACTAAACCACGTCCCTAAGCACCACATTTACATGTCTTTTAAATACCTCCAGAGATGGTGACTCAACCACTTCCCTGGACAGCCTGTTCCAATACTTGACAACCCCTCCAGTGAAGAATTTTTTTCCTACTATCCAATCTAAACCTCCCCTGACACAACCTGAGGCCATTCCCTCTCATCCTATCGCTTGTTACTTGGGACCAACACCCACAACCAAACATCCATTCTGCACCAGCATTCTGATAGACTGTTCATGAATAAAGTGATGAACAAAGAAAACACACTTTTATGGATAAAGATTATCTAAATAATCTAAATTTATCAGAGGAATGGAAAATACACAGATTTTTTTACAATGGATTTTCTTGACACTATTTTTCTATTATTAAAGAAATTAAAAAGAGAAATCAGCAGAAAAGTATCTGCTAAAAAAATTAAATACAAAGGGAGAAGTTACAATAAAACTAGTTATTATATCAGCATTATCCATTGTTCATGTACTTTTTCTCTAATTCTGATAAATTCACGTTAGACACTTGTTTTCAACTTCTTTCAGAACCTGCAAAGTGTCGAGAACCATCAAATCTTAATGACTATAAGCCTTATATCAGAGATCTGACTTCCATAAAAAGATGAAAGTGATTTACTCAGCAAGGTGCATCCCCCATGACAACTCTGTATTCTTACAAGATGCCGCTCTGATTAGATCTTCGGCTTTGTTCCACTTTTGTGGAGACTGTGTTAGATCTTAATTGTTTAACAAATAGAAGAAACTTCTTAGGCCATATATGTGAATAACAGACTACATAAATATGAATGAAAGATTTTTAATATCTCTAATGAAAATTTAGACTTAGTTAAATAATTTTGTATCCACTGATAAGCAGATTTCTATTAGTAAAACAAAGATAAAAACAAATTTTACAGGACACAACAGAAGTAAAATAGCTACTACTTTAAAGGGCTTTATGGCACCTGTTTCTCTTCAGCAATGGACACCCGCTCTCAATAAAAGTCTAAATGAAGTCAAATCTCAAACAAATTTCCTCCAGAATTCTCTCTTTGAGGAGTATCCTTGAGTAGAAAGCACAGTTTGCAGAGCAGCTGACAAAGTTTAGTCTTTATCTGCAGCTGTCCTTCTCTGCCACACTAGTTCTTGGATCCAGAAGCAACATAACACTGACCTATAAACCTAGAATGAGTAGAATGACTAATGGCTTATGAAATAAATACTGTAAATCTTTATTAACTAATGGCTTGTGAAATAAGTATTGCAATTGCCTATTTCGTTCATTTTTTGTTAGTCTCATCACAAGTCAGGAAAGGTTAATACATAAATTAATACTTTGTCAGAGAAAGCTTTTTTACTTTAGTATTCATTTAACTTTGCTCAGATTTTATTTATTTTAGGCTTTATTTAAAAAGGAAGTAAATTTTGAAGCTACATCTTAGTTATCACTGAAAAGTATCTTAACATACTGCTTGAGTGCTGGCTGTTTGGAAATATAGTGTCAATGCATGGAATGTGCTCAATGTGAAATAAGAATTATTATTTGGATACTAAAAAGCACAGCTAAAAGCCTGTATGGCATAATTTATAAATATCGTGACAAACTCTACCTATGTAAGTTTTTGATAGGAACATCTGTTTTTCTGTCTTGGACTGTGATATCACCATGAATGGTTTCACAGAGTAAGACAACATCAAAGAAGGGATTGTTCCTTTGTACTTGGCACTATTGAAACTGCACCTTAAGTACTGTGTTCAGTTTTGGGCCCCCCACTACAAGAAAGACATTAAGGTGCTAGAGTGTGTCCAAAGAAGGGCAACAAAGCTAGTGAAGGGTCTAGAGCACAACTCCTATGAGAAGACGCTGACGGAACCAGAGTTGTTTATTCTGGAGAAAAGGTGGCTCAGGGGAGACTTTATTGCTCTCTACAACTACCTGAAAGGAGACTATAGTGAGGAGGGTGGCTACTTGCTCCCAAGTAACAAGTGATAGGACAAGAAATGGCCTCAAGTTGTGTCAGGGGAGGTTTAGATTGGATAGTAGGAAAAAAATTCTTCACTGGAAGGGTTGTCAAGTATTGGAACAGGCTGTCCAGGGAAGTGGTTGAGTCAACAACCCTGGAGGTATTTTAAAAATGTGTTGATGTGCTTAAGGACATGGTTTAGTGGTGGATTCAGTGATCGTAAAGGCCTTTTGCAACCTAAATTATTCTGTGATCATTTATAGAATTAATATGTGATAAGACATATCAATATTTCTTATCAGAAGGCCTTACAAAGTGGAAGGTCAGAAGATGAAAGCATCTGAAACACTTGACAGGTGATGAGGAAACTGTCAGAGGAGAGTGAGTTGGTTAAGTGCAACTGCCCTAATCCCTCCAATTGGAAAAGCGTCCTATGATCTTCGGAAATGGCTAAAAGGAGCCATTGATCTCATAGTCAACACATGGGAACAGAGGAGGGACTGAATGCATGGTAGAAAAGGTTATCAAAGTTGGCACTCGTGTATATAGCCTAAATGATTGACATAAGGAAAGAAATTATTTTCATTACATGAAATGGAGGAAATTCCATTTCCTAGGGTTTATGTGAGGGTTTGTAGGCAAACCCTCACATAAATGTCTGGCTGCCAGTGCTCAAGGCTAGCCCAGGGCAGCAGAGGGCACTTCGCTCAGGGAACAGCTCCCGAGAAGGGCTGTGGGGAGGTCACGGCCAGGGCCCACCCCAGCCCAAAGGAGCTGCTTTCCAGCTGAGGCTCTCAAGCTTGAGTTACAGCCCCCACTGCACCATAGCCCTGCCAGGTCCTACTCATGGGCCCCACTACCAGCCACGAACAGGCTGGTGTCCTGTCCTAGCTTTGGCCTACCCCCAAGGAGATGCCTGATGCCCAAGGTTGGGTCATCTCCCTGCTGCCCTGCTCCTGCCAGGGGCATTGGAACAGTCCCTGGCCACAAAATACTTGAGGCTCTCAATGCTTTCGAGGGGCCCTGACAGTGCCTGGCTCCCAGGAACCACCAGCTTCCATAGCGCCCTGGCTATATTTTTCCTGTTTTGGATGTGTCAGCAGGGTCCTGCAGTTGGACATCCAGCTCCCCCATTCATGAAGACAGGCCCAGTTCCCTCAGGCTGCACAACCCCTTCTAGGTCTACGTGAAGTTTACTACGGTACTGTGGTTTGGGCTAGGTTGGCCAATGACAGGATGACAGATGGTCTCCCCCACCTCTCACTCCAAAGACAAGAAGAGAGATTAAGAGATTTAGAAGTTTAGAAAAACCTAAACTGCTTTAATCAAATAATAATAATAAAATTAAAAAAAAAAGAAATAATGAAATAGATACACGGTATATAAATATATACAAAATTGGACCAAGTTCCTAGGAAGATGCTACTGGCAGGCACCGGGAAAGTTCCAGACCAGACTCAGTGACAAATGGGAATTGGAACACACTGACCAGGATCAAAAGACAGATGAGCTGATCGGGTCCTCCTCAGATGCCAGTCATTGAAGAATGAGAGCCACTGAACAACCAACCCATTGCAGAAGAGCCAACAAACAAAAGCCAACCTTTGCTCCCTTAGCTTTTATACTGAGCTGGGCAGATAGAATGGAAGGCCCTATTGGTCAGTTTGGGTCACCTGACCTGTCCTCTTCTCTCCACAGGTGCAACCCCTCCACAGGGTAAACAACTGAGTCAGCTGACCCTGGTTGCCACAGCAACAAGTGTGAGCAAGAGCCTCTCTCAGGAGACAGAAAGTTGGCTCTGCTCCACCCCAAACCAGGACAGGTGGTTTTCTTAAGTGCTGTTTCAAACTGGGGAAAAATTCATGAGTATCATGGCCAAGGAACAAAACAAATACTGTTTAATTTTCTTTTATTTTTATCTGTTACTTTGACCATTAGTTTCAAATCTCTGACATATAATTTCTACAATATATTAAAGGCAATAAGATAATTTGTAACTGCCATCTGAATTCTTGCGGGACTTCACATAGCAATATGATAGACCTAGAGCGTTTAAGAAATTTGCAGGAAAGTTTGGCTTTGGACTTGTCACAGCAAATCCTATTGTGTTTTAATGTTTTGTACAAAATCGTTTACAGAAGAAAAGGGGGGAAAAGAAAGAATGAAAAATAAAAGAACTGTTGCTTTTAAGAGTAATTGCAGAAACACAAGGACCTCTCACTTGTATTTTCTTCAAAGAGGAAGACTAGAAATCTAATGATAGAAACTAAGGTCAGAGAAAAACCAAACCATAAGGAGACAGGTAAAATTAAAAAAAAAAAAAAAAAAAATAATAAAAATCAATTTCTTTTAGAGTTCTGATATCTGCCATCAAGTCTTAAATATAAAAAATGCACAATGATGAGGGAAATCAGTCAGCATAAACGGAAATATAAATGGTGATGCACGAGGTTGCTCTGTATTCATAACCTGTCAGCATAGGTCAACCAATACTAAAAGGAAATGAGAAGTAAGTAACACCTTGATCCTACTTTTGAAGGAGAAAGTCTAGAAGCCCATAAAACTGCATGAGAAGACATCTATTATATTAAAACAAGCCAAACTAACATGTCCTAGGATATAAATACTGCTAGATGAAATGGTTTTCTTGTTTCGTGAATAAAACAGAACTGATATTACAAGTGACAAAAATTTACTTATTAAATTTATTTAGAAGGTACTTGTAGTAACAAGATTCATTTGTGAGAACACAGATTGTAGTTTCCTGCCTAATTAATTATTACTAGCTCATCTTTATTCAGAATTTCATGCTAATATTACAAACTAAGAATTCAATAATTAGGCAGGAGCTAGTACCAGGTAAACCCCTTTTTTTTTTTTTTTTTTTTTTTTTTTTTTTTTTTTTTTTAATAAAAATTTTTGAGTCTGGTTTCTCTTAGAGATAGAGACTATTTTAATTTTGGGGAGTATTTCTATAGCAGACAGTTGTTTTCTCCCTATAGTTTCTTTAATGTGAAAGAGGAGTGCCTTGAAAAAGTCATCCCTAGCAACACAGTTCCTTTCATAAATTCTAACAGACATAAAGCAACTGGTTCTCCCCATCACCACCAAAAACAATCCCCAAACAAATTAGCTTTGAAAAGGCTCTTTATTTCCCATACCAAATGATTTTGCTCATCAGTGCATTTCTATTTTTCATGGAATTAGAATTTTGAGATTTTGAAACACGTTAAACATTTTACAAGACCTATNTTTTTTTTTTTTTTGCCTTTGTTATAAAAGCTGCATTTTGATAGCTTAATGTAAGAACTTAATTCAAGGAATATAAATATTTATTTGGACAGTTTCTCAATTTCTACCCAGTGTGCACTGCAAATGAATAATGCTTTGAACTACTGCTTTTAACAGATAGGGTTATTTAATTTTGCTAAAAATGAATTAGAATCATAGAATCATTTAGGTTAGAAAAGACCCTTGGGATCATTGAGTCCAACCATCAACCACANGCAATTTCTAATACAAGGCAGGGTGCCATTGGCTTTCTTGTCCACCTGGGCACACTGCTGGCTCACGTTCAGCCGCTTGTCAATTAGAACCCCCAGGTCCTTTTCTGCCAGACAGCTCTCCAGCCACATTTCCCCAAGCCTGTAGTGATGCATGGGGTTGTTGTGGCCCAAGCACAGGACGCGACATTTGGCCTTGTTGAAGCACATTCCATTAGCATTGTCCCATCGGTCCAATCTATCCAAGTCTCTCTGTAGAGCTTCCCTATCCTCATGCACATCAACACTCCCGCTTAGCTTCATGTCATCTGCAAACTTACTGATGATACACTCTATGTCCTTATCAAGGTCATCAATAAAGATGTTAAACAGAAATGGTCCCAGCACTGAGCCCTGAGGAACACCACTTGTGACCAGCCGCCAGCTGGATTTAACTCCATTGACTACCACTCTTTGGGACCATCCAGCCAGCCAGTGCTTAATCCAGCGGATTGTTTGCTCATCCAGGCCATGAGCAGCCAGTTTTTCCATGAGAATTCTGTGAATTCTATTCAAATATTGTCATATTTGAAACTATCCTAAATAGTAAGAGACATGAAGATATGCCACATTGGACAGTCTATTTCCTTCCTGTTCTCACCTTGTTCCTGTGATGCAGCAATCTGCTGATGCACATGACTAATATACAATTGTTACAAACATTACACCATATATCTAATAATCTTCTGATTATCTCTTTCAAAAGCATAAGGCCCTGAGTTGTCAAAAGAGAGGTGGGGAAATTGCACACGTGTACATAGGTAATTGAATCTATGCAATGATGGAAAACAAAAAGTTAAGGGCACAACACATGAAGTGTATTATATCATTAAAGGTTGGGGTTTTTTTTTGGAAGAAATACATTTATGAAAACTGTTCTGTTGTCATTCCATTATAAGTATTCATGGTATCTATTACTTGCATATTTTAGGCTATAGCATTGATGAGCAGTTCCTTTTTCATGTGGAGTTGACATGAATGACCTGGGAAGCTGCTTTATTTCACAAACTGTTTTTCTCTACTTTTCTGGAAGAAAGGCTTTGGTAATGTCAAAGACATGTTAAGATTAGGAATGCAAATATTTCTGTCTATGAGGCAGAGGAAAATTATTTCTATATAATAACTACTACACAGTTGGAACACTTCAAATTCAATTATTCTTTCATGTTTTGTTTTGTTTGTTTGATTGTTTTTAAATCAAAGCAAAACTACAGTTGTATTTATTCTGTATGATTTAAATTATGTCTCTAGAGTACTGTGTATCCAGTTTGATTCAGTCATTGGCATATACATTTCCTCATTTTCTGTGGGAAAAATAGCAGAAAACAAAGATTATTGTTTTATTGATTCTTTATACTCTCTCCTCATGATTATTGACCCTAGCTAGCAGCTAAGTACCCACACAGACACTTGCTCACTCCCCCACAGTGGGACAGGGGAGAGAATAATAAGAGCAAAAGCAAGAAAACTTGTAAACTGAGATAAAAGTTTAATAAATGAAAGGAAAAAAAATTATTTAAAGAGTGATGTTAAATCAATCACTCAGCATGTCCCACAAGTAAACTGATGCCCATATAGTCTCTGGGCAACAACTACCTTGGAAAACACCTATTTTTGTTTTTTATTGTGACATTACATGGTATGGAGTATTCCTTCAGCCAGTTCAGATCACCTGTCCTGGCTGTGTCTTTTTGCACTGTAATTACACAGCAACTACCACTGTAGGGTCTGTCACCTCAAAAACTGAAGTTTATATAGATCAAAGGAATGCAACTAAAACAAAGAACAATAATCACTGGGTTGGTTTGTTTGGATTTTTTTAATTATTACAGCAAGACAGTCATCCAGTAATATTATGAAGTAAGTCTGATTTCAGAAGTATTATGTACACATAAGATTTTAGTTTTGTTTGTCAAATCACTACATATAATTAAAATGGGGGAAACCCCAGATATAGGTACAATAAAAAGGTGGGAATTTAGAAACTGTAGAACTTAAAGCAGTAGAGGATTTATAAAGAGAAAGAAAATAAACAAACAAGCAAACAAACAATCAAAAAAAAGTTTAAGTTAGGATAAGTCTGGGGGAGTCGTGAGCAGCCTGGATTTTGAAAATGAAAATGTTTCTTGTAGAAGGGTGTAAATCCTCAAAATGCAGCAAACATTGTCTTCAAAAGCTAAAGATATTCCTTAGTCTTTTTTTTT
>VXBH01008557.1:84159-100119 GCA_013400035.1 Rynchops niger | reverse complement strand
GTCCAGAGGAGAGCTACCAGGCTGGTGAGGGGTCTGGAGACGAGGTCATATGAGGAGAGTCTGAGGGAGCTGGGCATGTTTAGCTTGAAGAAGAGGAGGCTGAGGGGAGACCCCATCGCTCTCTACAACTACCTGAAAGGAGGTTGTAGAGAGGTGGGTGTCAGCCTCTTCTCCCAAGTGAATAATGACAGGACCAGAGGAAATGGTCTGAAGTTGCAACAGGGGAGGTTTAGGTTAGATATTAGGAGGAATTAGTTTACTGAAAGAGTGGTCAGGCCCTGGCACAGCGTGCCCAGGGAGGTGGTTGAGTCACCATCCCTAGAGGTATTTAAGAAACGTCTAGATGTGGCACTTCGGGGCATGCTCCAGTGGCAGAGCTTGTAGGTTGTTTGGTTGGACTCGATGATCTTAAAGGTCCTTTCCAACCATGAAGATTCTGTGATTCTGTGATTCTATGTAAACGAACTGAAGATACACAAGTCCGTGATACCTGCTGGGATGCACCTACAAGTGCTGAGTGAGCTGGCTGATGTCATTGTGAGGCCATTCTCAATTATTCTTTAAAGGTTATGCAGATTATGAGAGGTTCCAAAGGGCCGAAAGCACATCACTCCTACCTTCAAGAAGGACAAGAAGAAAGACCCAGGGAACTGCAATCTGGTCAGTCTCACCTCAATCCCTGGGAATATAACACAGCAAATAACCCTGGAAATAATTTCCCAGCATATCAAAGACAAGAAGTTGACTGGGAGTATTCAGCATGGATTTATAAAGGCGAAATCGTGCCTCACCAAGCCCACAGCCTTCTACAAGACAAATGGATCAGTGAATGAGGGAAGTGGGGGATGTTGCTTGTTTTGAATTTATCAAGGCTTTTGACATTTTCTCACCCCTTGACTCTCCCAGCATCCTCCCAAATAAAATTACGATCTAATAAATAAATATATAATAAAAGGTCTGTGGACATAGATTAAAAACTGTCTGAAATTTCATGCTCACAGGCATGTAACTAGCAGAATGAAGCCAAGCTGGAGACAAGTGACTACTGGTGTATCCTAGGGATTTATTCTTAAGCCAAGACTATTTGATTTCTTCATTAATGGCCCTGAACAAATTTGTGGATGATAAAAACCTGGGAGGATTTTGATAGTTGATACACCAGACAGTTGTCCTCCCAGTCAGAGGTACTTCAAATGGGTGGAGAAATGAACTAACTGGGACCTCGTGAAGTTCAACAAAGGAAATTAACACTCCTGTACCTGCATAGTACTAGGGGTCAACAAACTGGAAAGCAGCTTGTCAGTAAAAGGTCTGAACATGAACCAAGCCAGCAATGTGCCTTTGACACAAAGATGGTCAGCAGCCTCCTGGGCTGCAGTAGAAGTGTTACCAGCCGGTCAAGGGAGGTGATCTTTCCCCTCTACTCAGCACCGGTGAGACATATCTGGAGTGCTGTGTCCAGTGCTGGGCTCCCCAGTACAAACAAAATATGGACACGCTCAAGCAAGTCCAGCAAAGGGACACAACGATGATAAAGGGGCAGGAGCACCTTTCATGCAGGGAGAAGCTGAGTAAGCTGGGACTGCTTCGCATGAAGAAGAAAAAACTCAGGGTGATTTTATCAGTGTGGATAAACAGCTGGTGGGACGGAATGAAGAAGAGGGAACCAGCCTCTTCTTAGTAGTGTCCAGTGACAGGAGAGGACAAGAGGGAATTGAAACAGAAGAAATTCCACTTAGACATAATGACCAATTTTGTACTGTGTGGATGGTGAAGTCTTGGAACAGGTTGCCCAGAAAGGTTGTCGAGTCCCCATCTGTGGAGATATTCAAAACCTGACTGGACAAAGACCTGAATAGCCTACTCTAGTTTATCCTGCTTTGAGCAAGGAAGTTCAATTAGACAATTTCCAGAGGTGCCTCCCAACCTCAAAGATTCTGTGATTCTGTAAAAATTTCTATGAAAGATTCTAAATCACTGTCTGTTTGTATTTTATGCAATTCTGTTGCTTCTTGTGAAATTAAGTTTGTCCCAAGTAGGCCCACAGTGGCAATTCATTTAACCTACCAAGCAAGTGTGTTCCAAATTCAGGAACATTAAAACTACACTGCAAAGTAATAAGGGCTCATTCTACCTGACCTCCCTCAAGAACTCTAACATAAAACTAGATCATAAATATGCACAACATGGCAGATGTCAAGCCTTATGAATACATATAAATATTCATCAACTTATGGGATTCTTAGCTACCCACTGAGAGTGTTTACATTTGAACAAGAAAATCAAAGCATTCTGCCCACATGCTTAAAGCATAATTTGTAATTTGAAAAGTAATTATCACATAAGAAAAGCTTTATGGCTATTAAAATATTAATCCCCGTGGGACAATTCAATCTTTTCATAGTAATGAAACATTCATTGAAATAAAACTAGAAAAGATGTTGAAAATAAATATGCCTAAACTTTGAAAGTAGTTTCCAGGTAATTTTAAGTATTCTTAATTTTTTCCTGGTATTTCAGTGTTTTTTTTAAAACAGATGTTTAAAACTTTTTAAGAAGTTAGGCTAAGCCAAGGGTCTGCATCGCTAAAATCTGTTCCCGTATCAATTGCAATACTGAATACAATATTGAATACGAACAAAACAGAGTCATAGTCCATATCTACAAAGTAGATAGCTTTTTGACTGCTTTAAAGTCTGAGATGTACCCAACTATTGTAGATCAAGTCTAAGCCAATTTCTGTTCGGAATTTAAAGCTATTTGGTGACTCAAATTCTTAAGGCCACTTCGCTCCAGAGAGCCCCCTCATGGTTTTTGTTTGTTTGTTTGTTTTAGGTTGTCCCTTGGATTACATCTAATATGTTTTAATAGGTTTTATGTATTTGCAAATTAAAACCAAGTTTTCAGGCACTGGAATTTAATAATCTCTTTCCTGGATCAGTCCTTTGCACAATTTTGGCTCAAGTCACCTAAGACTCTCCGGAATTATACCTAAACACAGCACAGGTTAAAAAATACCCCCAATAGAAAGTTTTCATGTGACCATTTTATTTCAAAGGTTAGGAGAATTTAAAAATAGGTGAGCAAACAATGTTTGGTCTCAGTTTCAAAGAACAGTCCTGTTTAATTAATTAATATAGATGACCTACCACTAAAAGAAGCAACCTTCCAACTTCCATCTGAGAGTTCTGGTGCTTTCTCTTGTACTAGTAGTGGTGCTTGCCTAACATCATGGTAAGATAGTTTAGGGAGCTAAAATATTAGAAGATTGTATACATTTCTTTGTTTGGGGTTTTCTTCCATCTGTATTTCTTCTTGGGTCAGCTAATCTCATGGCCACCCAAAAAATAATGGCGAAAAAACAGAGAAAGTGAGGGAGTATTTGAGGGGAACTTCAGATTGGGAAATTGCAAAATTTTAACAGCAACTACTTAGTAGACTGGATTAATTGCCATGTCAAAAAGCACTCTCAGCTTCTATTTTTGTGTCTTTCATACCTAAAATGAAGTGAAACCGCATCTGTGTGCTTGGCAGCCATGATGCACCTTCCACAACTACCCCTTTCTTCAGGTTTTAGGTTATACATAGAAAATGCTCTAATTGGTCTGTCTGGAGTCTCATGCCTTGGGCACTTAAAAGTTAATTCTTGTCTTGCCTATTCAGGCAGCTGCCTGACTGTGTTTTGTGCCTTTGTGCACATCAATAAATTCACATTAAACATTGCATGAGACATTAGTTAACCCTAATATATTTCATAGTCTCTGGTGTGTACAAGCCTTCTGCAGAAAACAACAGGAAACATGGATTACTCATTCATTAGTAACAAACTGTCTTCCCCAGACCACTGTAAATTTTAGGGCATTTTCCATCACAGCAGTTTAATTTAATCTGGCTAGTGCTATCTATAAATGCTCAAACCGTCAAAGGACTGGCCCATGAGCCAATGTGTACATTGATAACTATAGATTCATAGTCTAACCCTGTCCAGACTTCATAGTGAGTCTCTTGACACTCAGACAGGTATCTTCAGTACTGCACCGATATTAATAAATGTATCTCTCAACAGATTTACTTACATTTCTCCAAATTATTTTAGATTTTTTTTTTACAGTTCTGAGCACAATGTAATCAATAACTTTATGAGAAATATACCAAAGAAATAGAAGGGATAGTGATGTGTGTAGTACTGAAAAATGTCTTCCAAATATAGACAAAAGCCAATAGATGGGGCTCCATAGGAAAGTATTTTTACTTAAACTTAGCCTACAACATAAAGCAATCCTCCAGTAACAAACTTAGTGTTTTTCAGAATGAGAAGACCTACTAGATCACATTTTCTTTAGGAGATGTCCACCCCTATTTAATCTCTTGTTCTTCCAAAGGGTTTGGAAATATGCCTATTCTTCAGAAGGCAGATATTCTCAGAGAGACAATCAGTTTATCTATCCATCCTGCAGCAATGAAATCTCTGAGCACAAAGGAATGTATCATTGCTGCTGTATGACTGGCATGTTAAAAGGATTTTGGAGGGGAATATGCCAGAGCACATCATACTTTTAAGTGATATATGTCAGCTGCAGAATGTATTTAAGGGTTCAGTGGCACGAACAGAACCAAATCTAATGCTGCAGGACAGAGAAAGGACACAGATTTTTACCTGTAGGCAACATTATGTAGGAAACAATTTTAGATTAGATTTAGAAAATGACCCATTTAGCAGAAGCCTTTTACATAAGGAAGTGCTTGGAGTGCTTAAACCAAACAATAACTTAGACACACATGAGATGTGGTTGATTTGGGAACTGAAAACTATTTCCACAATTGAAAAATTAACTGAGACATTTTCTATTTTTCTGAAACTTTTGTTATGTGTTGACATACACTGTTATGCTACACTAAATTTGTCCCAGTCCTAATGGCTATCAGTACAGTAAGTAATGTTCACCTGGCATGTATACATCTGTCACAGGCTTCTATCTCATCTTGTAAATGGAGTTATTATTACATGGTTAGCTGCTTTCACATAGCAAAGTGGTTCTGATTCTTTCAAGAAGCACTTGACGCACTTCTTGACACTAGTCAAAACAATTCCTTTATCACATTCAGACTGGAATATATGATTATAGATAATTTCTGCTAAACATTTAAATGACTTGCTGATTTTAATATAAAAACCAAACTCATTATAATGGTAAATGTACTGTATAATCACTGTTTTCAGACAATTTCCAAATTGCTTAAAATACACGTGTGTATTTTATAGGCAAATTTTGGACGTAGAACTAAAACTGAAAATAGAAAAAGGTGCTACATGCATAAAAACGTTCTAAAGTCCTTTTCTTTACAGAGCAATTTTTAATCTTTTATCCAGTGATATGTGTATGTGTAAGATTTTACGTTAATGGTGAAAACTTGTGAATAAGTAAAATGTGAATTTGTAGAGGATCTTTCTGAAGACCTGAGTATAATAACAGAAATATCCCCAGAATGTAAATTAGAAAAACCTCTATTTGCTTCTACTGTTTATCTCCAGCTCAAGGCCAAAAAAAAATTTCTTTTATTCAGATCATTAGAGTTACATGGTAAATCTGGTATCCTGTGGACCATGTATTTAATAATAAGAATTTGACCTCCAAGGATAAAAGATAACCTTGCCATCTTTAGACAGAGATTAACCAACTGGAAATACAATAAAGAAAAGAGAATAAACTACTTAGTCTCTTATGCAGTTTCTTGAATACTCATTCTTTAACAAACATTATTTGATGGACATGCTAGGAGTATCTACAATGACATACAGATCGAGTTATTTTATTTTATTTAAGTACCAGTATATGAAAATTTCAGTATAGATGTAGATCAAGTGCTGTTTTTACTTAGAACACAGATTTTCTGAAACTTATAATGATAAAACCTTCTTGTTGTGAGTTTACAGATTCCGTGTGGAAGTTCTCAGTTAAATACAGAATTGTTTTTTCTAAGTTTGATTTAAATTGTGTTAATGCTTCCGCTTCCGCTTAGCAGCATGGAAAAAGAAAATATAAAGGGAACAGAATCTTTCCCAGACTCGTATTCTGATATTAAGTTTAAAAATTATTGGCTCAGTATTTGTGAGTCTGTTAATACACTGATTCATTTTTATCTGTATTACTAAGTACACATCACAATTGCAAGAAACATGAAGGTTTTTTATGTAAATAAGCCTATATTTTTTTAAAATGGTCCTCATTATAGTATTTATACACTGGAACACAAGCTTGCTACTATCACCAGTTAGAACATCACTTAAACCCCAGTTTTCATTTATACTAAATTGACATTCAGGGGCAAATTTTTTCATATGCATTATAAAAATCTTTTAGGCATTTTCATCAACAATTCTATTTACAGAATTCATCAGAAAAAATTACACTGCCATAAAAGTTACCAACTAGCTCAAATCTAGTGAATCACTGAAGAAAAGAAGCCTTAGATATAGGAGCCATTTAAAATTACAGAATTACAAAAAAAAAAAAAAAAATTAGGTTGGAAGGGACTAATCCAACCCCTTCTTATTCAAAACAAGGACCATTTTGAAGGTAGATCAAATTTCCAAGTGAAAACAGTTTTTTTAGGGTTAAATTCAGTCACATTTTGAGTATCTGCCAGAACAGAGATTCCACGATCTCTCTGGGTAACCTGTTCTAGTGTTTAAGTATATTCATTGTGAGTAAATTTTCCAAATTTCTAATGAAAATTTCTTTTCCTTTAACCTGTCCCCATTATGTTTCATTTCTTTGCTGAACATCTCTAAAAACTCTGGTTCCATCTTTTTACCCTCCCACTGTGGTAGAAAACAGCAGTAAGATCCTCCCTCAGTTTATTCTTCTCAAAACTAAGGAAACAGTTTTCTCATTCTTTTTGCATGTCATGTGCTTCAAGCCTCTAACCACCTTTGTGGCCCTCTACTGAGCTTCTGCGGCTTTTTTTTTCGTATGTGTTTTCTGCTGTGAACTAAAATCTGGATACAGTACTCTAAATTTGCTCTCGTAATTAGCAAATAGAGGCTACCTGCAGTCTCTTCTCTTGTTAATATGCCCCAATACAAAATAGCCTTCCTTGCTGCAAACACACATTGCTGACTCACATTCATCCTACTGTCCACACGGATCCCAGCTTCTTTTTTGCAGAGACAGTTTCCAGCCATTCGGCCCCCAGATACAGGGAATTATTCATACATCTGTGTTTCTTGAACTTCATGTAGCTTTTTTCAGTCCATTTGTGATGCCTGACCTTCTGTAAGCGTGACACCCTGTCTCAGGCAGAAGCATCATGCATGGCCCACAGCCTGAGGCTGGTGCACTGGGACTGTTGCTCCAGCCAGGTTAGGGACTGTCTGTTGTGACACAGAACCACCATAGTTGTGCCGTTGTCAGTCCACTGAAGCCTCTCAGGCACAACCTCTTCACTGTACCCTTTCACACAAGCCATTAAGCACTGTTGGTAGCCCTGTTTGCTGAACTCGGTATATCTGACTAATTCAATAATTACTTTTAAATTTTATATCGGATGCTTCATTTTGTACCTGTATATGTGTTTGTTGTGGGTTCACCTTGTCTGGCTGACAGCTGCCCACCAAATTTCTCTTCCATCAGCAGGACAGAGGGAGAAAATATGACAAAAGTCTTGTGGACTGAAATAAGGACAGGGAGATTTCTTACCAATTGCTACCATGGGCAAAACAGACTAGACTTGGGGAAATTAATTTAATATATTGACAATTACTTGTAACAGAGTAGGAAAGTGAGAAATAAGAACAAAACTAAAACACTTTCCCCTCAACACTCCCTGCCTCCCATTTTCAATTTTGCTCTTAACTCTTCTACCTCCTCCCCACCTGAGTAATGCAAGGGGATGAGGAACGGTGGTTTTGGTCAGTCCATAGCACTTTGCCTCTGCCACTCCTTCCTCTTCACGTTCTTCCCCTACTCCAGTGGGGGGTCCCTCCTACTGGATACAGTCCTTCACAAACTTCTCCAACATAGGCCCTTTCCACAGGCTCCAGTTCTTCAATAACTGCTCCAATGTGGGTCATTTCTACAGGGTACAGTCCTTCAAGAATGGACTGCTCCAGGGTGGGTCCCCACGGGGTCACAGATCCTGACACAAAACTAGCTCCTTTGTGGGCTACTCTTCATGGACAACAGCTTCTGCCAGGCGCCTACTCCAGGGTGAGCTCTCCACAGGGTCAAAGCTTCCTTTAGGGCACATACACCTGCTGTGGTGTGGGGTTCTCCATAGACCTCAGATAGATGGGTGGCTATCTGTTCCACCATGGTTCTTCATGGACTGCAGGGGGACAACCTGCTTCCCCATGGTCTTGTCTGTGGGCTGCAGGGATATCTCTGTTCTGGCACCTGGAACACCTCCTCCGCCTCCTTCTTCACTGACCTTGGTGTCTGCAGGGCTTTTTATCTCATACTTCATCACTCATCTCTCACAGCTGCTGCACAGTATTTCTTGCCCTTTCATAAATATGTTATCAAAGAGATGCTACCAATGTCACTGATTTGTTAAGCTTTGGCCAGTGGTGGGTCTGTCTTGGAGCTGGTTGAAACAGGCTTTATTCAACATGGGAGCAGCTTCTGGCATCTTCTCACCACCCTTGTAGCCCCTCCACTACCAAAACCTTGCCATGTAAATCCAATACAGTGTTAAATGCATCTTTCAGATACCACGTATGGACTAGTGCCACCTCATTCACCTCAACATAAGGAGTTCAAACAAGAAAAATAGATGTTAACTAAAATAAGAATTTTACCTGAAATGAAATATGAGCACTGTACAGGGCAGTGAACATGTCAGCTATTGATGGATTTCATCAGCTGTGGAGTCCATGCACACGCCTTAGTGTACCAAGGAGAAACACCAGCGCTGAGATATTCTCTAAAGTTACAGAAGTTGCAAACACAGAAACAGAATTCTGCAAAGTAACACTAAAACCTTCAGTTGTAGGGCAGATCAGAACCTAGATGCATAAACTAATGTAAAGTTGAATGGCTCCGTTTTAATCCCTTGAAAGTAGCTTGGTATTATATATCAAGAGTTTATTGCTCCAAAACCACTTCACAGCCATAGAAAAATACAGCAAAAGTATTTTATTTTTTTCCTGTTTTTAATGAGAACAGAAAAAAAAACCACCATGCCTAAGACACTTCTAATAATACCGTCACTCTCCAAAAACGACTGAGAAAACTTGGCATGTGTAAGAAGACGAAAGGCTTGGAAGAATAAATAACATTTGCTAAATGTTGGTAAAAATTACGGCAAGACAGGGAGGGGGAAGTTCAGAGTTAGGGCTTTTGTTTTCCCACGTAATTTTTAATGCATGATGGAGCCCTGTTTTCATGAAGAGGGCTAAACATCTGCCTACTGATGGAAAGTTGGTGAAGGAATTCCACATTTTGCTTTGCTTGTGCACAGAGCTTTGCATCACCTATTAAACTGTCTTTATCTCAACGCACAAGTTTTCTCACTTTTGTCCTTCCAATTCTCTCCCTTAACCCACTGAGGCAGGGAGGGAGCAAGCAGCTGTGTGGGGCTTAACTGTCTGCTGGGGTTAACCCACAACAACTTAGTTGGCTGCATTATGCTTTGACAACTTGGAACACTCATGTCTTCCACAGACAAGAATAGAGACTTCCTTTCCTCTGGTTTCTAAATGGGATAAAATACAAGCAGCTATCTACATCGCACACACAAAAAAAATAATTTGGTATTGGTTCTTAGAATTTTTCTGCTTCAAAAGATGAGAATATCCCACATAAACATAATTATCATAGCGATGCATATTCTTAATAAGCAATTTAAAGTATTAGGCACCAAGTTGTATTTTTCCTTCTCAATATGATTACAGCACTGAATTTCATACGTGGAATATATTATTGCATATTAGAAACTCTTGCAAAATCTTGCAGAATATTTCACGTCTCATCTCTCCCTGTTAATTTTTGTTGTTTCAATATGTCACGAGAAGTACAGTCACAACTTTACGGAATTAGCTTTTGAAGTAGGGTAATGCATATGGAGATTTGGTGCGTTTTTTTAGATACAGAGTAAAGATGGGCTTAGACTATGAGATTTTAATGAAAAAGGACTTCATATTTTCTTAAACTTCTAAAGTGTTTAGAAAAATCATTTTGATTTGTTCTATTCCTTATGCAACAATGTTTTTCTCAACTACAGCTTTTTTATATCCTCTATTTTAGTACCAGAGGAACTCTGACAAACAGTACCTCACAATCCAGCATTCTGTAGGAGCATGGAATTAACTTACATCAAATTTCCATAATTTATAGTATTTACATTAACATATTAACTATATAAAGTTTTAATAATAATAAAAACAGCCAACCCAAATACCATAAAAACCTTAATATAAAAATGGGAGTTACCTCACCCATTTAATTGATTTGCTAATGTGCAGACAACGCTGGAATTTTAAACATGGAAAGACAGGAAAAGTATAAAAATGTCATGTTACAAAGAGCAAAATAAATGTTATTTAGTAATGGAGCTTATTTTTTTTTAATTTAGCAATTTAGTTGCATTTGTTACATTAACAATACTTTATCTTAAAATACACACCTGAAATCAGTGCAGAATTACAAGAATTTTCAGACCTTCTTCAGATCCTGGCTCCAGTTGGCTTTGGTGTATATGGGGCTGCTCTAGAATCAACGAAGCATCACTCTCCAAATGACTTTCAATAGAACGATAATGAAGTAAAATACTGTCCTTATTTCACAAAAATGCCTACTACACAGAACTGACAAAGTATTTACATCAGAGCTTGATAATCTACATTTCTTTCTGTACTTTTTTCTTTTAAATAAAAATCTTTTTATTAAAAAAGTATTCCAATACATCACTGTTATAGTACGATTTATATTATTTTTGGCATCACACATTTCATATGATAGAGGAATGGGCTAAATAATTTATGAAACATTAAAAATATTGTCCATATTTCATTACTTCACATATCTGTATGCCTGTTTTCATTTTAAAACATTCATTCACACTGAAATTGACACTCAATGACAGGACTCCAAGTTAAATAAATAAATTTAATCCATCAGGATGAAGATCATCAGTACCAAAAGCAATTGGAGAAAGAGATTCAAATTAGAACATTTCACTGAAGTTAGTAAGGAAGTAATACTAGACTGGATTTCACTGAACTGGAAAGAACGAGATTAAAGGTTTAGGTTATCTTGTTATCAAAGACTGTTGACATAGAACCATAGAATCATAGAATAGTTTGGGTTGGACGAGACTTTAAAGATCATTTAGTTCCAACCCCCCTGCCATGGGCAGGGAAACCTCCCACTAGACCAGCTTGCTTAAAGCCCCATCCAGCCTGGTTTTGAACATGTCCAGGGATAGGGCATCCACAATTTCTCTGGGCAACCTGTTCCAGTGCCTCACTACCTTCACAGTAAAGAGTTTCTTCCTAATGTCTAATCTAAATTTACCCCTTGCAGTTTAAAACAGTTACCCCTTGTCCTATGGCTACAGTCTCTGATAAAGGGTGCCAACCCGTCTTTCCTGTAGGCCTCCTTCAGGTACTGGAAGACTGTTACAACGTCTCCCTGGAGCCTACTCTTCTCCAGGCTGAACAACCCCAGCTCTCTCAGCCTGTCTTCATAGCAGAGGTGCTCCAGCCCTCTCGTGATCTTCGTGGCCCTCCTCTGGACCCATTCCAACAGGTCCCTGTCCTTCCTGTGCTGAAGACTCCAAAGCTGCACACAGTAGTGCAGGTGAGGTCTCATGAGAGCAGAGTAGAGAGGCAGAATCAGCTCCCTCAACCTGCTCTCCATGCTTCTTTTGATGCAACGTAGGGTGTGGTTGGCTTTCTGGGCTGTGAGTGCACATTTCTGGCTCATGTTGAGCTTCTCGTCCACCAGTACCCCCAAGTCTTTCTCCTCAGGGCTGCTCTCAAGCCATTCTCCGTCCAGCCTGTATTAGTGATTGGGATTGCCGTGACCCAGGTGCAAGAACTTGTACTTGGCCTTGTTGAACTTCATGAGGTTTGCATGAGCCCACCTCTCAAGCCTGTCAGTGTCCCTCTGGATGGCATCCCTTCTCTCCGGTGACACCAACACACAGCTTGGTGTCATTAGCAAATTTGCTGAGGGTGCACTCAGTCCCACTGTCCATGTCTCCAACAAAAATGTTAAATAGCACCGGTCCCAGTACTGACCCCTGAGGAATGCCACTCCTCACTGGTTTCCACTTGTACTTCGAGCTGTTGACTACAACCCTTTGAGTGCAGCCATCCAGCCAGTTCCTTATCCAACAAGTGGTCCACTCATCAAATCCACGTCTTTCCAATTTAGAGACCAGGATGTCATACAGGACAGTGTCAAACTCTTTGCATAAGTCCAGGTAAATGACATATGTTTCACTCCTCATATCTGCCATCGCTGTAACCCCATCATAGAAGGACACCAGATTTGTCACACATGACTTGCCCTTGGTGAAGCCATGTTGGCTGTCACTGATTACATTCTTATTTTCCATGTATTTTAAGCAGATTCCAGGAGGATCTGCTGCATGATCTTGCTGGGCACAGAGGTGAGACTGAGCAGCCTATAGTTCCCTAGGTCTTTTTTTTTCCCTTTTTGAAAATGGGGGTTGTGTTTCCCCTTTTCCAGTCAATGGGAACTTTACCAGACTGCTACAACCTTTCAAATATGTTGGATAGTGGCTTAGCAACTTCATCCACCAGTTCCCTCAAGACGAAATTTATGCAGGTTTAAGCATGAATTCTGGGAACTTCTGAGTTTAGGAAGTCACACCTACCTTTATTGAAGAAGTCTCTCTACTAAGATAAGAGACAAAGAAGAGATGTCCAAGGATTGCCTCACTTTGGGATGTAGCTTCACATAGCTTGAGACAAATTGATGCTTCTCAAGAGTAAGGTACTGATCGTCCCTCATGGACATTTGCTGATTTCCTCTTTTGCACCAACTCCAGCTGTCATTTGTCTTATTTTACTAAGCCAAAGAAATAGACAAATTAAGTCATTATTTTATGGTCAAGTCAGCAATCTTAAGTGGCTTTACTGTGTGAACAGATTAGAATTTACACTGAAATAAAAAAGGAAAAAGGCAATATACACCTAATAAACATCTATGAGACTCTTTTATGTTGAACAAGCTGCCTGTATCAGGAATAGTGTTGTGAGCAGGACTAAGGAAGTGATTGTCCCCCTGTACTCAGTACTAGTGAGGTCACACTTTGAATACTGTATTCAGTTTTGGGCCCCTCAATGACAAGAAAGACATTGAGTTGCTGGAGCGTGTCCAACAAAGGGCGGCAAAGCTGGTGAAGGGTCCAGAGTACAAGTCTTCTGAAGAGCGGCTGAGGGAACTGGCACTGTTTAGCCTGGAGAAAGGGTGGCTCAGGGGAGACCTTATCGCTCTCTACAACTACCTGAAAGGAGGCTGTAGCCAGGTGGGTGTTGGTCTGTTCTTGCAAGCAACTAGCAATAGGGCAAGAGGAAATAGCCCTAAATTGTGCCAGGGGAGGTTTAGATTGGATATTAATTTTCTTCACCGAAAGGGTTATCAAGCATTGGAACAGGCTGCCCAGGGAAGTGGTTCAGTCACCATGCTGGGAGATATTTAAAACATGTAGATGTGGTACTTAGGGATATGGTTTAGTGGTTGACATGGCAGTGCTAGGTTAATGGTTGCATTCAGTGATCGAAGGGTCTTTTCCAACCTCAATGACTCTGTGGTTCTATGATTCTATATCACTGGAGACTACTTAAATAAGATTCACTAGGGAAGAATCAAACTAATTCAAAGAAGGAAGACATCCACATCTCACAAAACTGAAGAAACTAAAAATTATTTAAGAAATTCTTTAAGAACATAGAAAGAATATAGTGGCAGGAATTTTAAGGATTAAAAAAAAAAAAAAAAGAAAAAGAAAAAAATTGTTGACAATGAGAACTATGTGTTGTGAATTACACTCCCAGGAGAAATGGTAGAAATTCCATTCACCTGTAACACATCAGATTAGCTTAGGAAGAATAGTCATAAATTTACAATAAAGAAAAATAATTTATTGTGAGGTAAAATGACTTAAAATTACTTATTTTAAGCTACAAATGAAATGACTATAAATTATCTATATGAAAAACAATTAACTATATAATTTCACTTACTTTCTTTTCACTCTTATCTGCATATGTTATAGCACAACTCCTGATAATGCTTACCTTTGCTTTATATTTTTTGTTGGTACATAATGAAAAAATAAAAGGCACTTATCCAGTCAGTAATCCACTAAAATACTATTTTCTTTCTTCTGTCAAATAGCTATATGACATTTACTGGCTTTAAATAAGATGGCTCAAAATTTTCAATCTGTCATTTATCTACAGTTATGCAGGACATCAAAATGTCAAGATAGCATCATTAAAATATGAATTTACTTGCTTATGAGAAAACCACTACTGTATAACATCTTGAAATCTAGGGGCATTCAAGAATGTATAGAATATATAGAATAGAATCTATATATCTTTTTATAGAATCTCAGTTTGTCAGAATCACGAACTACCAACTGGCACCATGAAAAGAAAACATTAAAAATATATATTTTACTTCTGCTCAGAAGTGATTTTCTGATGATATCTTGATTGTTTTAATTTTGTACTACAATGTTTGCTTAGCACTTTCAGTTGAAAAAAGTTCTTATTAAAACAGGTAAATTATTCTTTAAAATATTTTGGTCTTCAGCACAGGAAGGACATGGACCTGTTGGAATGTCTCCAGAGGAGGGCCGTGAAGATGATGAGAGGACACATCTTCAATGAGGACAGGCTGAGAAAGCTGGGGTTGTTCAGCCTGGAAAAGAGAAGGCTCTGTTGAGACCTTATAGCAGCCTTCCAGTACCTAAAGGGGGCCTACAGGAGAGATGGGGAGGGACTCTTTATCAGGGAGTGGAGTGATAGGACAAGGGGTAACAGTTTGAAAAAGGGGAGATTTAGATGAGATATTAAGAAGAAATTCTTTACTGTGAGGCTGGTACGACACTGGAACTGGTTGCCCAGGGAAGCTGTGGATGCCCCATCCCTGGAAGTGTTCAAGGCCAGGCTGTATGGGGCTTTGAGCAGCCTGGTCTAGTGGGAGGTGTCCCTGCCCATGGCAGGGGGCTTGGAACTAAATGGTGTTTAAGTTCCCTTCCAACCCAAAGCATTCTATGATTCTAAGAACATATAGGGACAGAAACCTGGTGGGAAAACAATAAGGGATACAGTGATGAGAACCAAACCTGCTCAGTCACAGTAACTGATGAGGGTGTGAGAGATTATTTCATCGGAGACCTGGTAAATTAGGAAACTAAGGGAAAAGGTGGAAACACAAAACAAAATATGCAGAGACACAGACCTAACAAATGTAGAGACAGTGACAAGAAACAAAGCTCACCACTCACACTAATTGATGGGCTATCAAGAATCTACAGATGCTACTTCCAGGAAGATCAACTTATAAATTTATAAACCAGGTCTTATTATAAAACTGGTCTTCAAGGGGTACAGGAATGGATAGACCTACCCAGGCCCTGAGTGGATGTGCTGGGGAAAGGGGAAACAAGGAGAAACAAAATGGAGCTGGGCAGAAAAGAAAATAAAAGGTGATGGAAACATGTATAAAGTGGGGCTGAGACCTCACCCAATCACTGCATTCTTGTCCTATCTTCTTGTATCTTTGTATTAAATCTTTTCTTAACTAACTTTCTGTGTAATCTCACTCTCTATTCCATGTGTATGTGTGCTGCAAGGACAGTTTCCAGTACTGGATATGCAAGGAGCAAATAGGAGCGCTCATAAATTCCATAGCAAATGGATTTGCATTTAGCATCTGTTTTTATTTGGACCCCCCCCCCACCCCCACACCATTC